>CM062825.1:12536823-12566551 GCA_031772345.1 Himalopsyche anomala | reverse complement strand
CAGGGCCGGCGCCACCATACAGGCGAAATAGGCAACCGCCTAGGGCGTAAATCATAAGAGGGTGCATAAATTGGGTACTAAAATTGTTTTTTATAGTCCAACATGTTGAGTTTTATTGAAATTAACAGACAATCACCTACAATAACAATTAATATTGGAACATTATTGGACATACATTGAAGCGTTTTTGACTAGATCAGTGTAGTATTATTACTTTTTTTTTTTTTAATATCCAGTATTGAAGTAATATTTCAAGACTATATGAGTTGTCTGGTATCAAAAGTAGAACTGTTCTATACATGATGTATGGAACAGTTCTGCTTTTGATACCAGATGCCTCATATGCTCGATGGTGCGGCGATGTGTGCGTTATACTGGTATTGTGCTTAAATTTTAACACAGAAGACCGGGCGAATGTACATATCAGTGGCGGTTCCTGACCTGAAATCTTGGGTGGGCTAGAGAAAAGCATATTTCCACTTCACTTTATACATTAATCTACAAGCAAATTAACAAATATTACGATACTACTGCAATGCATAAATTTTTATATAATAAAATCAATGCTAATATAACTAAGAAATAATAGAATAATAACACGGAATCCTTAAATTCGTCTCTTTCAAAGTGAAATAACAAGTACCTACTAAAAGCAGTATAGAACTGTCACTTGCTGTCACTGAAAGTCAATACCTGTCACTTTCATACAATACAACGATATTGGTTTTGTGTTTCAATGCATAAGTATGCGTAATGGGCTGAATCAGATCAGCCCCCAACGATCAACAGAAACTTGACAGATTGAAACACTATCCTTTGTGTTTGATGACGTTTCCGTACATACAAATACAAAAAAATCTAATCGTGCTTGATTGCGCGCCAGTGTAAAGAAATATTGCATGATATTGTCTGTGGTTACGGGCATGAAGAATTTAGCCCCTGAGTGGTGTTGCCAGTGACGTAACGTTCCTGTTCCCTGTGAAGTATTTATAGGGTTATTGTTTTTTTATGCCGGCTCAGTTTAAAATTGTAATACAAAACACAATCGAGAATATGATTGTGGGTAGACGTAACATTGTCTTATATTGACAGAGGAAAATTAAAACAAAGATATTATATTCATTTGGGAAAGGTAAGTTACGCTTATAAATGTATTTATTTTGTTCAGCGGCCGAATTGCTGTTGATTTTTATTCAGCCATCTAATGTTTTGGGTGAAAAATGCAGGTCGGGCTTAGCCCACCTAGCCCAGTACCTAGAACCGCCACTGATACATATGTGTGGATTTACTGTGTAGGCTTAGACAAAAAAAGAGTGTAAGTTTAGACAAAAAAAAATCCACAGTATCACATAGAAAATAATATTTCTTTAGATAACGTTTAGCCATATAATTTTATTCAGCATTTGATGATTTAGTGACACAAATATGACGTGATATTATTTCCATGTAATGATGCACTTTTTTGTTGGAGCTTTTATTTCGTTTACGTATAATTTGTAATATATAATTTTGTGTAATTTTTATAAACATTACATTCCTGAGCAATGATGAATGAAACATATTCAGTATTTTAGAGTAAATGTTTAAATGTTCATATATCATATGTTATGTGTACATAAAATAATGTTAATTATTGATAGTTTTTATATTCCATTTTAGATGAAAATCCTTAATAAGTTTTAAGCCACCCGTCAAATTGCCATATCTTTTTTCAATGACACAGACCATAGCAGTCTTATAGGGGGCTTTGCACGGACCCATTGTCTCAAATTCACTTTACATGTGTTTCTTTTTTTTCTTTTGTGCACACTTTGTAAGTGATCCGCGTTAACCTCAAATTCAAAGAAATGCCATGTTGTCATTACGTAAAATATTTTTGACCTGCCAAAAGGCAATAAATTATGTAATAATTCCTTACACCACTTCGAGACCCACTCAACAAGATGTTATTTTTTTAGCAAAATTTATGACCCTGCTACGAAAAAGATGTGACCCAAACCTAATGAAAAAATATGCTTCATATTATATAATACTATCGGAAATGGGCAACATTCAAATATTATAAGCACAAACGATTCTCAAACATTCGATATATTTATGTTATTAAAATATAACAAAAATTGCTTAAAAATATTCGAGAGTTGCGAATTAAAGCTTATGTTATAGAGCAAATGTTTATTTTCGGTTTTACCATATCTCAAAAAAACTGAAATAGTGATCGCAGCTGGGGTGGGAGGGCGGAAACTGGCCGGTTCTGCACATTATTTAGTAGGTAAATCCCCGGACCTCTATGTGTTAATAACTAAATTTATATTTTATAGTAATTGAATTAACATATCAAAATGGATAGACACTCAAATATTTATGTATTTGAAATATAGCTCGAAAATTCCACATTGCAGAATGTCCTTATCTTTTTTTTACAACCGATAAAATTTTCTTAGATATTATGTATGTAAAAGTACCAATTATTTTTTAATAAAATGTAGTTTTAGGTAGGAAAATTTCTTTAAATTGTAATTATATTGTAATGCGCCATATATTTCAACTGACAAAGGATATTACTCAGTAAGTAATTTTACTTATTTTCATTTTAACTGAATTAAAACTGAACCACCGATTTTCTAATAAATTAATAATAAATCCGCCGAGTGCCAGGTCTACTGCACGGTAGACAGCTTCTTTGGCTGATATGCCGGACTACGATTCCAGTCCTAAATTAACGGGGTGTAGCCAGAGTAATTAGACAACCACTAGTCCTGTCCTGCCTATCCTTTCTATCTATCCTACTCTCTTAAAAAATGAGAGGTTGAGCGACTGAGTAACACACATAAGCGGTTCCACATTAAAAGCGGGCATGGATAAAAAGTGACATCAACGGTTCGTGCAATTCATAAGGTATTTTTTTTATTTCTATATAAAATGAGTAAAATTGTTAAAATGGGGGCGCGCAAATTAAGTTTGCCTAGGGCGCCAAATAACCTCGCGCCGGCACTGCAAGCAAGGACAATACATCATGCCGATACAGCAACCTTTGTGCATTGTGCCAGTCATACTTTAAATTTAAAAGGAAATAATGCAGCGGAATCCTGTTTGGGCGCTTTGCATTATTTTGACTTTGTTCAAAATTTATATGTCTATTTTTTGTCGTCTACTCGGCGATGGGATATTCTTTTAAACAGTATGTCACATAACGGTCAACATATAAAAAGAGTAGCTGACACTAGGTGGGCATCGAGAGCAGACGCAGTCTCAGCTTTGAAACCCAATTATCAACATATTAAAGAAGCTCTTATTAAAATTAGTAAATCCGAAAATGAAAAACCAATGAGTAAATTAGAGGCCAAAAAATTAGCAAAATATTTTAATGAATGTGAAACAGCCTTATTGACAGTTTTGTGGGATAAATTATTACAACGGATAAATAGTACCAGTAAATCGCTACAAGATACGCAATTTAATTTATATTTAGGATCGAACCACTTCAAATCACTTTCCGAATTTATATTAGACGTTAGAAATAAATTTGAGGACATAGAAAAAGATGCTTATTTGTTGACTGAAAATAGAAACTACAAAGAAACTAGAATTAAAAAAAGAAAGTTACAATTTGGAGAAACAACCCAAAATGAAATATTTTTTTCTGACAGACAAAATTTCTTTATAAACATTCATACGGTTATTTGTGATGTACTCATATCTGAAATATCTAAGAGAAGTGTCATATATAATGATGTTTTAAAGCACTTTGAAATATTTTTTAATTTTAAAATCAGTGACATTCATTTTAATGAATGTGTGGATAAACTGGCCACAAAATATAAAAAAGACATAGATATAAGATATTTCAAAGATGAAATTGTCCATTTTTTATCATTTATAAAAGGGGAAAATATTACTAATCCTGTAGAGATGTATAAAATTTTGATTTCAGGTTTGCAGTCAACATTTCCGAATGTAGAAACCATTTTGAAAATCTTTTTAACGTTACCTATTTGTAATGCAAGTGGTGAACGTTCATTTTCCGTATTAAAAAGAGTTAAAAATTATTTACGGAATTCTTTAACTCAATTGCATTTAAATCATTTATCAATGATTTTTATAGAAAACGATTTAGTTCAGGCGTTAAATTATGAAAGTATTATAGATAATTTCTCGAAACTAAAAGCAAGAAAAGTTCCTCTATAGCTATTGATACATTTATGATAGCGGCCCCTTCCCGTCATTAAAAACCTTCTTAAGCCTTCTTAAGCCTCATTTAGACCAACCGAGTACGCAGCTGAGCAAAAACATTGACCAAGTAAACCTCTTTAGTCTGCTCCAACGGTTCTCATGTGCGTTCATCAACAGCTTCATAGTAAAGTATTGATATTTAAAAATTAAAAGTTGAACAATTTTCAATTGTATAGCTTTCAAGTATATAAATACCAATATGTTGAAATAATATCTTTTATTGAATATAAACTAATAAGTTGATTTTTTTGTAAATGCAACTGCTATTTGTATCACATCTCAAACCAAAAATTGTGTGCGTTCACGAGACATTTCTATAGGATCGCTGAAGTTTATAATGCGGCCACAGTGAAATTTCACGTGAGAACCACTGGTTTTTTGACGATTCAGTTCATTTTTACGTGCGTTTCACTCGATTCAATAACACCCATCAAACGCCAAATTTTGCGATATTTTATTTTAGAATGCATTTATTTACTTTTTTTATAATCATTTATTTATTATATTGTTGTTCTGGCTGAAAGTCGTTTTATTTATATTTTATTAATTTTGATACTAATATATACATACTAGACATGCATGACTTCTAACAAGTGCATATAGGCCTTTCGGGGATAACTGTCACTTAAATCCAGTTAACGATTTGAGTGCAATACCTCCATGCATATGGCCTTGCATTTAAATACAATAATGAGTAATAAACTTGGCCATAATGTATAAGGTGAAGTGGGAACTTGCACATTTTCATAGATTATATAAAAGAAAAAGTTTTTTTAGCCTACCCAAAATGTTTGGTTACGAACCGTCACTGGTGGTTATGCCAAACAGGACGTTACAAATGTTCTTTGGAACTGCCTTGAGATGAATTCCGAACGACTAGAACTCGTGGTTCGGGGTGTGCAGTAAGATAAGTTACAAAACATTAAAAATGAGATATTAATGTCAATCGACAACAACAATAATACTCTTTCGATGTGAGTTGTCAGTCATGTCGTAAGTTATAGTATTCATAAGGAGCATTTTCAATATCAACATGCTTTTAATATAGCGGGGTATGCAAAGGTTTTTTTGGCTCGGTTATATCTCAAAATGAAAATTGTGACTTGACACAATTCCTGGCAGATTTTAATTATTTCAATTCATCTCAAACAATTTTATTAAAATGTGCCATGGTTTCTGTACATTAAAAATTCGATTATGGGTAATTTTCATTACCGATATATAGGTATTAAAAAAAAACCAATACCGGGATCCCGATTTCAGTAATACCGGTAATATCTCTAGTGGGGCATCCTGTCGATGGTTGGCAAGATTTTTTTCAAGAAGAAAAAAGGGGCCTCCAAATTGTATTGCGCCTGGGGCCTCTCACGTGCTTAATCCGCCACTGTCAAGATGCATTGAATCAATCAGTTTGAACGAATGTACCACTGTTGAACCCTCAACAGAAGGAAATGTACGATACATTAATGAAGGCAATTGATAATGGAAATGATGGCTTATTTTTCCTCGATGCACCCGGTAGAGCTGGGAAGACATTTTCGTGCCAGATCCGAAATTGCTGTAGCAGTTTCTTCTTCTAGAATAGCGGCCACGTAGATGAAAGGATGCAGAACGGCTTATTCAGCGTTGAAATTGCCGTTAAACCATCAAACCACTGAAAAACCGACATGCAAGATTGCGAAACACTTAGCAGTAGCCAAATTTTTGGTAGCAAATACAATAATCACCTGGCATGAATGGACAATGGCGCACAACTGCGCATTGAAAGCACTCAATCAAACTATGAAAGATCTGTGCAATGACTCAAGATGTTTTGGAGGCGCAATGACTCTACTATCTGGCGATTTCCACCAAAGCCTACTAGTCATTCCAAGATCGACCGCTACCGATGAATTAAACGCTTGCTTCAAATCATTGACTCTGGAGCTATGTGAAAAAAATTCAGCTGACGAAAAACATGAGAGTTGCATTGCTAAACGATCCATCTGCCAAAGATTTTTCCAAGCAATTGCTGACTATCGTCGGTAACGGCCGTGTTCCTGTTGACGAATCGAACGTATTGATTTCGTTTCCGCCGAATTTACGCAATTTCGTCTCAGCGAAGGACGGCTTCATCAACAAAATGTTACCGATCACAAAAATCACAATTGGTTGAGTGAACGAGCAATTCTTGCGGAAAAGAACAAAGATGTGGATCATTTAAACTTAACAATTTAAAATCAAATCGTTGGTCCACTGCATTCCTTCAAATCTATCGACCGTGTAACAAACGAAGACAAAGCAACCAACTATCCAACTGTTTTTTTAAGCTCATTGGATCTGCCTGGCTTGCTACCTAACAATTTACAACTAAAGGTTGGCTCGGTAGTCACCATGTTTTGAGTTATCAAGTTAACACAACACTTATTGATTCTGAGGCGGTACGAAGTTCGTCGGGTCAGCTAGTTTAAAATATATTTATTTGTCATTCCAATCCACCGCGTAAATCTGGGCCAGGCCATATTATATAACGTATTATAAATATAAGAGAACTGATTTTTATTTTGACAAATTTTTATTTTATTTGATAATTTTTATAATTGTTTTCGTATCTGATCTCATAATAAGTGCTTTAGATAAAAATGTCTCATAAAAATATTGGAACCATAACTGATGCTCACTAACCTAGTAGATATATATGTGATCAATCTATATATTAATAGTCGATAAAATAATCACTTTTCACAAATCACAAATAATCACAAACCACAAATGTGTCCGTACTGATGTCCTCGGGTACCTTTTTCTTCTTCTACGAAAAATGATTGTAAGCAAACATGAACATTATTCCAAAGATTTAATAATTTACGAAATTTCTGCTACTATGAAAAATAGTTAGCAAATTTAAACATTATTCCAAAAATTCAATAATTCATGAGGTCTATTTCTGCTACTGCGAAAAATGGTTGTTAGCAAACTTAAACATTATTCCAAAAAATAAATAATTTACGAAATTTCTACTACTACGAAAAATAGTTTTTGGCAAACTTAAACATTATTCCAAAAATTAAATAATTTACGAAACTTTTCTACTACGAAAAATGATTGTTAGTAAACTTGAACATTATTCCAAAAATGTAATAATTTACAATTTAAAAACTGCAGGGCTGTCGATATATGCGCCGAGGTCGATTTTTGCTACTATAAAAAATGATTGTTAGCAAACTTGAATATTATTTCAAAGATTTAATAATTAACTAAATTTCTGCTACTACGAAAAATAGTTTTTGGCAAACTTAAACATTATTCCAAAAATTAAATAATTTACGAAACTTTTCTACTACGAAAAATGATTGTTAGTAAACTTGAACATTATTCCAAAAATGTAATAATTTACAATTTAAAAACTGCAGGGCTGTCGATATATGCGCCGAGGTCGATTTTTGCTACTATAAAAAATGATTGTTAGCAAACTTGAACATTATTTCAAAGATTTAATAATTAACTAAATTTCTACTACTACGAAAAATAGTTTTTGGCAAACTTAAACATTATTCCAAAAATTAAATAATTTACGAAACTTTTCTACTACGAAAAATGATTGTTAGTAAACTTGAACATTATTCCAAAAATGTAATAATTTACAATTTAAAAACTGCAGGGCTGTCGATATATGCGCCGAGGTCGATTTTTGCTACTATAAAAAATGATTGTTAGCAAACTTGAACATTATTTCAAAGATTTAATAATTAACTATATTTCTACTACTACGAAAAATAGTTTTTGGCAAACTTAAACATTATTCCAAAAATTAAATAATTTACGAAACTTTTCTACTACGAAAAATGATTGTTAGTAAACTTGAACATTATTCCAAAAATGTAATAATTTACAATTTAAAAACTGCAGGGCTGTCGATATATGCGCCGAGGTCGATTTTTGCTACTATAAAAAATGATTGTTAGCAAACTTGAATATTATTTCAAAGATTTAATAATTAACTAAATTTCTGCTACTACGAAAAATAGTTTTTGGCAAACTTAAACATTATTCCAAAAATTAAATAATTTACGAAACTTTTCTACTACGAAAAATGATTGTTAGTAAACTTGAACATTATTCCAAAAATGTAATAATTTACAATTTAAAAACTGCAGGGCTGTCGATATATGCGCCGAGGTCGATTTTTGCTACTATAAAAAATGATTGTTAGCAAACTTGAACATTATTTCAAAGATTTAATAATTAACTATATTTCTACTACTACGAAAAATAGTTTTTGGCAAACTTAAACATTATTCCAAAAATTAAATAATTTACGAAACTTTTCTACTACGAAAAATGATTGTTGTAAACTTGAACATTATTCCAAAAATGTAATAATTTACAATTTAAAAACTGCAGGGCTGTCGATATATGCGCCGAGGTCGATTTTTGCTACTATAAAAAATGATTGTTAGCAAACTTGAATATTATTTCAAAGATTTAATAATTAACTAAATTTCTGCTACTACGAAAAATAGTTTTTGGCAAACTTAAACATTATTCCAAAAATTAAATAATTTACGAAACTTTTCTACTACGAAAAATGATTGTTAGTAAACTTGAACATTATTCCAAAAATGTAATAATTTACAATTTAAAAACTGCAGGGCTGTCGATATATGCGTCGAGGTCGATTTTTGCTACTATAAAAAATGATTGTTAGCAAACTTGAATATTATTTCAAAGATTTAATAATTAACTAAATTTCTGCTACTACGAAAAATAGTTTTTGGCAAACTTAAACATTATTCCAAAAATTAAATAATTTACGAAACTTTTCTACTACGAAAAATGATTGTTAGTAAACTTGAACATTATTCCAAAAATGTAATAATTTACAATTTAAAAACTGCAGGGCTGTCGATATATGCGCCGAGGTCGATTTTTGCTACTATAAAAAATGATTGTTAGCAAACTTAAACATTATTCCAAAAATTCAATAATTTATTAGGTCTATTTCTGCTACTACGAAAAATGATTGTTTGCAAACTTAAACATTATTCCAAAAATTAAGTAATTTACTAGGTCTATTTCTGCTACTACGAAAATTGATTGTTGGCAAACTTAAATATTATTCCAAAAATTAAAAAATTTACGAAATTTTTCTACTACGAAAAATGATTGTTAGTAAACTTGAACATTATTCCAAAAATGTAATAATTTACAATTTAAAAACTGCAGGGCTGTCGATATATGCGCCGAGGTCGATTTTTGCTACTATAAAAAATGATTGTTAGCAAACTTGAACATTATTTCAAAGATTTAATAATTAACTAAATTTCTGCTACTACGAAAAATAGTAGTTAGCAAACTTAAACATTATTCCAAAAATTCAATAATTTATGAGGTCTATTTCTGCTACTACGAAAAATGATTGTTTGCAAACTTAAACATTATTCCAAAAATTAAGTAATTTACTAGGTCTATTTCTGCTACTACGAAAATTGATTGTTGGCAAACTTAAATATTATTCCAAAAATTAAGTAATTTACTCGGTCTATTTCTGCTACTACGAAAAATGGTTGTTAGCAAACTTAAACATTATTCCAAAAATTAAATAATATACAATTAAAATACGGCAGGGCAGGGCTGTTGATAAATGCCCCGAGATATATTTATTTTATTTTTAGAATTTCTGGCTTATTCAATAAATAGGTTTGTAATTTTCTGACTACTATTTAAAAATGCAACAAAAATCCCCCCGTTGAAGTCAACGGGCTTACAGCTAGTCTATATATTAATAGTCGATAAAATAATCACAAATCACAATTCACAATTCACAAATGTGTGTGTACTGGTGTCCTCGGGACTTTTTCTTCTTCTACGAAATATTATTGTTAGCCTACTTGAAAATTAGTTGAATAAAATATATATACTACGAAAAATGATTGAACATTATTCCAAAAATTTAATAATTTAAAATTTAAAAACTGTAGGGCTGTCGATATATACGCCGAGGTCGATTTATTAAATGTCAAAGTAACAATCCTCTGCCGATTCCTTGACAGAGAGGGGTCCCTCGACACAGTGCGCATGTCAAAGGCGAGCACTCGCTCCCGGAATTATACGTCCGTTATACCGTATCACTCTGACTCCCTTGAGCCAGCAGCGATTTTGCCTTCCGAATATCCGCGACAATGAACGCCCTCTTCTTCCTCCTAACTAAATTATTCTAGTGTGAGATTCGCAAAACCTGGAGCATTTTGCGCACAAACCTCCTGAGCTGTCCAACATTTATTACTTAGTCATGCGAACCTCACATCATGGCACTACGAGGAGCAAACCGACAGCCTTTATCAATCCGTTGCGAAACCTATGCGTCTCGCAACGCACCACAGCGGTCCGTTTTCACTACGAATGGGTACAGCCACCCTCGCCGTTTGCGCCTCGCCTTCCTAAGGCCCTCTCGAAAGAGATACACGCCTACAACGTCAAATTTATTCTACAAGGTTTGCCTCCCGTAGCCCACACTTAAATGCTAACAGAATAATAACACCAGCGCAGATTTTTTACATACAATAGTTTTTTGGAGTGACATCCGGTCTCGTTGTTTAATCTGTCAGGAGATAAATTATCGACACAGTCGCGAGCCCCATATTATAGTCGTTCATACGACGTTAGAAAAAAAAATAGTATCATCTTACATGTCTCTACCGCATTACGCAGAGGCTGATTAGTCTAATTAAAGTGATTATCGAACATTACTGAGCTTAGTGCGCATAAGTAATATCTGATCGAATAGGTGAGTCTAATTGAACACCTCATAGTCGTTAGTTCTCGTATCTAATTGTTAACATTCAATTCGGTACAAAGTATTGTTGTTCGTTCATCGTTCCGATTTTTTTATCGATCACGAAATAAACTAACCGGGTTTCATATGAGGCTAGCAAAATGGCGTTACTCCATTCAGGCGCGAGCGCCTATATTCCCATTACCCGAGTATGAGAAACAAATAAATTAAAATTTATATGGGTTTGTACTTTATTGACAAAGTTTAACTAAATTATTAGCAAAAAAAATAAAGTAAAACTGTATCGTTTCCCAGTTGGTAACGAACGCATTCCCATGGCGGGAAAACAATAAAAATTGTTACGAAGTCACTGATAATATTTGAGTGGACTTGCAGCGATGGATTGCATCATTTCTGTTAGTATTAATGAGTGATTTCACAATAACGATGTTAAATCTTTTGGCGGCCCGTGTGAGAGTGCTCCAAATAACATCCCCGTCGGGTATGACCAGCGGTGGGCTGCCAATATTTTAACAAGGGGCTCGCTTAATTTCAGAGTTATTTGCGGTTTTCGTTTTTTTTCTTCTACTTATATTGATTGGTCTTGACCTCCCCAGTCCTGATTTATTATCTTCCATTTTTGCCGAAACAATGAAAATTGAAAGCGTTACAATGTTTTTCATATTCAATTTTAAGTTATTCAAAATTTCCATTTTTCGTCTTTTTATCTCAGATTTTTGTCACTTCATTTTTATCAATAAATGTAAATGTGATTTCATGTGCTCGACAAATGTGTTTTTGTATGGATTTTACATGAGCAGTTTTATGGTTCCTTTTCAAAAAATGGGTAGACTGGACTGTAATTCTCCATAGTAAATGTATCTAACTCCTTCGGGGGAAAATCGACTACATGCGATAAAATACACATATGTGCCTAGTGAAATATTAATTTGAAATTAAAAAAAATACATATTGCTTTATGAAAACAAGCGAATATTTTTTGGAAGCAAAAGTTACGCCCCGACCAGGGCTGCCAGATTTCCAAAATCACAGATCGGGACATTCACTATTTTGAAGGCTTTGATACATGTACACGTCGGGATTATAGAGGAACTTGCAATGCGGGACTCGGGATGTGTCGATTGAACTCGGGACAGTCCCGCTCAAATAGGGACGCCTGGCAACCCTGGCCCCGACCCACTACACCAGTGGTTCTTAACCGTGGAAAAATGGTAAAAGCTATCACTTAACGAAAATACCGCAAAATTATTTCCGCTATAACAGAACATTTAACTTTATTGGAATAAAAGATTTCATATTACTTTCCTTTCTTAAATATAGAAAATTATGACTGGATACGAAATATTTTTGCCATGATTAATACACCAAATTGTAAATTTTTATACCAAGAATAATTTTATAGAAGAAGAATAAATTGGTCACTTTTTCAATGGATCGTAATCTAAAAATAAAATTTTCTGAAGTAACTACGGAGGATTTTTTGATTTCTGTCCACGACGAAAACTCAGCTCTCTGCAGGAGGGCACCGAAAGCCTTGTTACAGTTTTTAACAAAATATTTGTGTGAGCTCGGTTTCTCAACAATAACAAATATAAAAAATGAAAAAACGAAAAACACTTACGAGACTTAGACGAAGAGTTGAGGTAGCGTCGGTAGCGATACCAAATATTCGACCTAATATAATATTTCTGAAATCTACAAAAGCCGACAAGCTCAGGTTTCACATTGATTGATTTTCACATAAAATAATCTCCATTATATTAAGGGTAATTTCAGATATATTTTTCTATGTACTATACATATGTATATAGTTTCTTTTATTTTTTTTGCTGTATACATAATCTGTTAAATTTGTAATAAATATAAAATATTTTTCTTCGTTTTCTACCAGTTTGTGCCCCGCCATTTTTTCTTTTGGCAAAAAGTGCATCGTGACTTCGAAAAGGTTAAGAGCCACTGCACTACACTAACAAAGTGTGTATGACAAAAAAACGCATGACGAATTCTGAGTTTTAATGATTATGATATGAGTTTAATATAATCCAACGCTGAACTATGAATTACTTTGAATGTAAAATTGCATGAAAGTACTTTAACTTCACTTTAAATGAAAAGACTCATAATGGAGTTTATCTCAACAGAAGTGTTTCTACGAGAACTGCTTGTTACTCAGTTGCCCAACCTCTCTTAGGAAAAAGAGAGTAGAAATAGAAGGAAAGGGCTAAGACAGGACTAGTCGTTAGCTAATCGCTCTCGGTACGCCCCGTTCATAGAATAGGATACATAATTATTGTAAATATTATTATTAATGATTAAAACAATAAACCATTCTTTAAAAAACTAATGAAACTAATTAATAGTTTATGACACAGTACAGTACGGCACAGTACATATTTATATATATTTTTCTATAAATAATTTATTTCAGCAACACAAAATATTGTAGAAGATGGCTGGTGTTTATTTTATGTAATTGTCTTATGTGTATTTAAAAATAATCTTCAAAATAAATTAGATATGTTTTTATTCAAAGTGAATAAAATCATGCATATTATCGTGTATTTTTTTTTATTCTATTAAGCTCATAAAACTCAAAAATTATTTAAATCGTAAATTTATACTCTCAGTTGGCTTAAAATATTTAATTGTTTTTGCCTTTTATCCACTACGGTGATAATATATTTTCGTAGTTCTGAGAAGAAAGCTATAATAAATCAAATAGTAAATATTAGAGTTTGCCCTTCACTGACTGTGGACAGTAATTACTGTAAAGGGAAAAAACGTGTGCATTTAAGAAAATATACAAGACGAAGGACAGACAAAACAAAACAAAACAACATCTGGAAACCATAAAATATCAAACATCTTTGCTTGAACATTGTGAAACAATAGACAAAAAACGATTAGATATCTTTTATTGTGCACCCGAAATAAATTTATTTTACGAGGAATTTTAAAAGGCAACAACGTTTTATATTTCATAATGCAGTGAAACCATCAATGAACATTGCAAGTTTGTACTCATTTGATTTGAGTATTTTAACTAAGGGCTCGCCGGCAGCAGCCAAATTTAACAAGGGGATCGTGCTAGCCTCCTCCAGCCCACCCCTGACTCGATCCCGTGAGGTCCCACACGGAAGCCTACAACGCTGAATGAAAAAATGAAGGGACAACTAATTTTTAAATTTAACCTTCTACAGAAATTGCAGTTATGTGATGATTTGATCTAAGACGAATGATTTACTTATCTTAACAAGGGGCTCGCCGGCTGCACCAAAATTTAACAAGGGACTCGCGAGAGCCCCCCCGATCCCCCCCCAAGCCCATCCCTGCTACACATTATATCTAAATTAAAACGGGTTGTAGCGGGAGCGTTTCGTTAACCAATAGTTCTTTCCTAGCCGTATCCTTCTATCCATACTCTCTCAGGAAAAAGAAAGGTTGAGCATCAAAGTAACGTAGAACTTCTCGTAGAACAAATTCTGCTGAGATAAACCTCATTAGGAGTCCATATGGTCCACATTCGGAGCGGACATGGCTTAAAAAATATGTATATATATGTGCATATATTCATGCAAATTGTATACCATCGCATGTACTTTATATACTGTCCTTCCTCGCGAGATAGCCTCGCTCTCCTATTTCTTATAATTTTATATTTCTTTAGATCTTTTAGCTTATGAAACCTCGTTTTTGTGTTTTTTTTCTGTGTCAATATAATATGCAATATATTTTTATGCCGTGATTGATAACGCACAACACACTTTAAAAGGGTGTTACAAGTAACGTATTATTGTGAAGATAAATCAATTTTTAATCGCTTTTCTAAATATAATGATAAGGTAATCAACAATTTCCTCAGCATATTTGCTTGATATTTATGCTCTTGTGTCTTAAAAAACAATAATTCAATACATTTAACGCAGAGGAGACTGCGGTTGGTTGTGACTGTTTTTAGAATATGTAATCGAAAGCTTTTTTTTGTTTATTTAATTCAAATAAAAATAAAAGATTCAGAATGAAAAAAATCTTTGTCTTTGATTGGCGTATATATATTACACTGAAGGCAGTAAAATTGCATCTGCGTAAGATTTTTTTTTTTTAATCTGGTATGTGCAACTTTCAGCAGGTTGGTTGTAACCAGATAATTATTGAAGATTAATAGAAATTTGTATATCCTTCCTTTTAACTTATTTTTACTTTGCACAAGTTTCTTGTTTTCCTTTTTGTTTTATTATTTTTAATAGTATTTTTGTTGGAATATTTGTTACAATAGCTGATTTTCTGGTTCTACGTATGGTTATTTTTTTTTAAATTCTTGGTGTTTCTTTTGGAAATAGTTGGAAATTTGTTACGAAAACGATTTTTAGCTGAAAAGGTGTGATTATAGACAAACATGCTTTTTGATTTTGATTGAGTATTTCCGGTTATTTGTTCATATTCAATTCCATTCTATCGGTGGCAATTTACGAGAGTAAATATTGAAAAATGTCTTCTTATATTTCATAACTCGCCCTTTACGCCAACCATATCAAACGTTTGCAACGAAATAAAAAAATCTTGTTGAATGTTATGCTCACAGACAATACAAACACATAAATACAATTCATACATATGTACCAGTGCTTTTTTTTGAAAAAAAAGGTGCCGGAACGCATTTTCTAAGAAGGTATATTATTTTTTATATATTCAAATATCATTTTGATAGAATTAAAGGCGGCTTTTCATATAATGCATAGAAAATAAAACAAAATATACATATTTATTTTAGAAATTTCAAATGAAAATTAAACAAAGAACATTACATACATTATGTAAACAATAAAAAATATGTAATTTATTAAAAACGCTATCCAAAATTACATTCCAATTTGCATTTGCAATCTTTTGCATGACATTACTTTATGGGTTCTATGATGCCCTATATATTCAAAGGGATTAACAGTCAATGGCTTCCAAGAAAAGAAACGAAAGTTTTGAAATAGAAAAAATAAAATTTTACAAACATTTATTAAAATTTCGAGGAAAAAAAAAGGTGCCGGAACGCCGTTCCACCGCGTTACAGGCTAAAAAAAGCCCTGTATGTACATATTAATCCATTACTGTTTCATGCATTTTTACAAAGTGTGACCGTTGTTACAGACAGACCTGCTGTTTTTATAGTCACATGCAAAATCACGTTCGTTGATGGCCTGGTCGCATTTCATGTGCATAATGTTATAGCAAACCCCCCCACTAGCACTTTTAGTTTTTGACTATTTTTTTCAACGGATTTGATTTTATATGTGTAATGTCCAGCAACAGTCTCCTCTATAGTAGCAAGGTGTGCGTTGTACTCGTGCCAGTTATGAGTAGGGTATGCAATTCTGTGATCCCAAAATTCCAGGATTGCGACCGTACTAATCCCGGGATTTTGGGATTGAGAAAATGAAACACGGGAGGCTAAAAAAAGATGTCGCACAGTTATTTTTTGTAAATCCGTAAAATTCATGGGATTTTGGATTAGAAAATTTTTGGAAGAGTTAAAAAAAAGCTCCCGCGCTGGTAATTTTGGGAAATCCGCAAATTTATGTTTTTTTTTGAATTGACAAGAAATTGTTTGATAAATCCTATGATTTCAAAAACGCTGACCAAAAAAATTTTCGACCCCGAATCCCAATTTATACACGATTTTATGCTGAATCCCAGGATTTCGGGATTGAAAAATTGTCAATCCCGGGATCACAGAGGGTGCGAGATTGGATACCCTAGTTATGAGTGAACACTTGACGAGGCTTAAAGTTTTTCGATAAAGTGTTGATAAAAAAATATTGTTTTTTGGAATGCGAACTGCGATAAAAAAAATACGATAATACAGCAATAAATATTGGTAAAATTTCGAAATTCATTCTAGTCTTCAAACGTTCCTGTGTTACTATATCGTCACTGTTCCGGCAGAAGTTTTTTGTTGTCGCTGTTTACAATTTTTTTCAAAAAGGTTTGTGATACCACATCGCTTTAGAAATAGGAGAGTTGAAAACGGTGTAATTGCACAACAATTTTGCGGCAACAGTTAATTTAATCATAATTTTGCAGTGCAACTTGCATCGTTCGACACGACCCAATGATTTTTTAGAACTTAGAACTCAATTAATCTAGTACTGTCTATTTTGCACACACACTACTTATCGCTAACGTAATACTACAACTAGATATATATAAATAACTCAGATTTGATCATTTATGATTAATTTTGATATTATTTGATTAACATACATTTAAGCGTTATTCATTCTATACATAATAGAGAATATTTAAATACATGTTTAATAAAATTTTGATAAATAATGAAAACATATGAGACCATAATATGATCACTTGAGAAGTAAAGTGAGCCAAGTAGCAAAATGTTGAAACTTTCCTATTTGACTTAAGTACAATCATGTTTTAGCTTAATGTTTTTGTATTATTACTACACAGACTCAATTCACTTTTATTATGTTTTAAGACGTGTAGAATATATATTATATAACGCAATTAACTCGTGTTTCCCTAAAATACCACTTAATTGACTTCACTTCTCATGGACTCATATTCAATAGCTTTCTCCAAATATTAAAAATTGCTATTGTAGTAAACGCGATTTCTTTTGTAACCTATCTCCCACTCCCAATTTTGTATGCATTATCGGTGTGAATTCGATGTTTGCGATATTTTACAAAACCCATCTACCGCGCAAATTGAGATATGGATGTTTGTGAATAAATGTATTTCATTTGAATGTTTTTTTTATATGTACATATGTTTTATATGTATTAATTGTCTTTTGTTGTATCATGTTGTAGAAATATTTTTATTTAAATATTGTAATTCGTTCTTCAATACATGTTTGCTTCATACTAAATTTAAATATATACCGGTTTAAAAGTACTGAATAAAATTAGAAAAATAAAACTTCTTAACGTGTTTCAATTTCGGAATATTATATATACTAGCTGTAAGCCCGTTGACCTCAACGGGGGGATTTTTGTTGCATTTTTAAGTAGTCAGAAAATTTACAGGCGTCAAAAATAAATTACTAACCTATTTATTGAATAATCCAGAAATTCTGATAGTAAAAGAAATATATCTGGGGGCGTATATCGACAGCCCTGCCCTGCAGTATTTAAATTGTAAATTATTTATTTTTGGAATAATGTTCTAGTTTGCTAACAACTATTTTTCGTAATAGCAGAAATTTCGTAAGTTATTGAATTTTTGGAATAATGTTTAAGTTTGTCAACTATTTTTCGTAGTAGCAAAAAAAGTCCTTGTAAATTACTTAATTTTTGGAATAATGTTTAAGTTTGCTAACAACCATTTTTCATAGTAGCAAAAATAGTCCTTGTAAATTACTTAATTTTTGGAATAATGTTTAAGTTTGCTAACAACTATTTTTCGTATTAGCGGAAATTTCGTAAATTATTTAATATTTGGAATAATGTTTAAGTTTGCAAACAATTATTTTTCCTATTAGCAGAAATAGACCTCGTAAATTATTTAATTTTTGGAATAATGTTTAAGTTTGCTAACAACCATTTTTCATAGTAGCAAAAATAGTCCTTGTAAATTACTTAATTTTTGGAATAATGTTTAAGTTTGCTAACAACTATTTTTCATAGTAGCAAAAATAGTCCTTGTAAATTACTTAATTTTTGGAATAATGTTTAAGTTTGCTAACAATTATTTTTCCTATTAGCAGAAATAGACCTCGTAAATTATTTAATATTTGGAATAATATTTAAGTTTGCTAACAACCATTTTTCTTAGAAGCAGAAATAGACCTCGTAAATTATTTAATTTTTGGAATAATGTTTAAGTTTGCTAACAACCATTTTTCATAGTAGCAAAAATAGTCCTTGTAAATTACTTAATTTTTGGAATAATGTTTAAGTTTGCTAACAATTATTTTTCCTATTAGCAGAAATAGACCTCGTAAATTATTTAATATTTGGAATAATATTTAAGTTTGCTAACAACCATTTTTCGTAGAAGCAGAAATAGACCTCGTAAATTATTTAATTTTTGGAATAATGTTTAAGTTTGCTAACAACCATTTTTCATAGTAGCAAAAATAGTCCTTGTAAATTACTTAATTTTTGGAATAATGTTTAAGTTTGCTAACAATTATTTTTCCTATTAGCAGAAATAGACCTCGTAAATTATTTAATTTTTGGAATAATGTTTAAGTTTGCTAACAACCATTTTTCATAGTAGCAAAAATAGTCCTTGTAAATTACTTAATTTTTGAAATAATATTTAAGTTTGCTAACAACCATTTTTCGTAGAAGCAGAAATAGACCTCGTAAATTATTTAATTTTTGGAATAATGTTTAAGTTTGCTAACAACCATTTTTCATAGTAGCAAAAAAAGTCCTTGTAAATTACTTAATTTTTGGAATAATGTTTAAGTTTGCTAACAATTATTTTTCCTATTAGCAGAAATAGACCTCGTAAATTATTTAATTTTTGGAATAATGTTTAAGTTTGCTAACAACCATTTTTCATAGTAGCAAAAATAGTCCTTGTAAATTACTTAATTTTTGAAATAATATTTAAGTTTGCTAACAACCATTTTTCGTAGAAGCAGAAATAGACCTCGTAAATTATTTAATTTTTGGAATAATGTTTAAGTTTGCTAACAACCATTTTTCATAGTAGCAAAAAAAGTCCTTGTAAATTATTTAATTTTTGGAATAATGTTTAAGTTTGCTAACAACCATTTTTCATAGTAGCAAAAATAGTCCTAGTAAATTACTTAATTTTTGGAATAATGTTTAAGTTTGCTAACAATTATTTTTCCTATTAGCAGAAATAGACCTCGTAAATTATTTAATTTTTTGAATAATGTTTAAGTTTGCTAACAACCATTTTTCATAGTAGCAAAAATAGTCCTTGTAAATTATTTAATATTTGGAATAATTTTTAAGTTTGCTAACAATTATTTTTCATAGTAGCAGAAATAGACCTCGTAAATTATTTAATTTTTGGAATAATGTTTAAGTTTGCTAACAACTATTTTTCATAGTAGCAAAAATAGTCCTTGTAAATTACTTAATTTTTGGAATAATGTTTAAGTTTGCTAACAATTATTTTTCCTATTAGCAGAAATAGACCTCGTAAATTATTTAATTTTTTGAATAATGTTTAAGTTTGCTAACAACCATTTTTCATAGTAGCAAAAATAGTCCTTGTAAATTATTTAATATTTGGAATAATGTTTAAGTTTGCTAACAATTATTTTTCCTATTAGCAGAAATAGACCTCGTAAATTATTTAATTTTTGGAATAATGTTTAAGTTTGCTAACAACCATTTTTCATAGTAGCAAAAATAGTCCTTGTAAATTACTTAATTTTTGAAATAATGTTTAAGTTTGCTAACAACTATTTTTCGTATTAGCGGAAATTTCGTAAATTATTTAATATTTGGAATAATGTTTAAGTTTGCTAACAACCATTTTTCATAGTAGCAAAAATAGTCCTTGTAAATTACTTAATTTTTGGAATAATGTTAAAGTTTGCTAACAATTATTTTTCCTATTAGCAGAAATAGACCTCGTAAATTATTTAATTTTTTGAATAATGTTTAAGTTTGCTAACAACCATTTTTCATAGTAGCAAAAATAGTCCTTGTAAATTATTTAATATTTGGAATAATGTTTAAGTTTGCTAACAATTATTTTTCATAGTAGCAGAAATAGACCTCGTAAATTATTTAATTTTTGGAATAATGTTTAAGTTTGCTAACAACTATTTTTCATAGTAGCAAAAATAGTCCTTGTAAATTACTTAATTTTTGGAATAATGTTTAAGTTTGCTAACAATTATTTTTCCTATTAGCAGAAATAGACCTCGTAAATTATTTAATTTTTTGAATAATGTTTAAGTTTGCTAACAACCATTTTTCATAGTAGCAAAAATAGTCCTTGTAAATTACTTAATTTTTGGAATAATGTTTAAGTTTGCTAACAATTATTTTTCCTATTAGCAGAAATAGACCTCGTAAATTATTTAATTTTTTGAATAATGTTTAAGTTTGCTAACAACCATTTTTCATAGAAGCAAAAATAGTCCTTGTAAATTACTTAATTTTTGAAATAATGTTTAAGTTTGCTAACAATTATTTTTCATAGTAGCAGAAATAGACCTCGTAAATTATTTAATTTTTGGAATAATGTTTAAGTTTGCTAACAACTATTTTTCATAGTAGCAAAAATAGTCCTTGTAAATTACTTAATTTTTGGAATAATGTTTAAGTTTGCTAACAATTATTTTTCCTATTAGCAGAAATAGACCTCGTAAATTATTTAATTTTTTGAATAATGTTTAAGTTTGCTAACAACCATTTTTCATAGTAGCAAAAATAGTCCTTGTAAATTACTTAATTTTTGGAATAATGTTTAAGTTTGCTAACAATTATTTTTCCTATTAGCAGAAATAGACCTCGTAAATTATTTAATTTTTTGAATAATGTTTAAGTTTGCTAACAACCATTTTTCATAGAAGCAAAAATAGTCCTTGTAAATTACTTAATTTTTGAAATAATGTTTAAGTTTGCTAACAACTATTTTTCGTATTAGCGGAAATTTCGTAAATTATTTAATATTTGGAATAATGTTTAAGTTTGCTAACAACCATTTTTCGTATATATATAAGTAAATAGTTAATTAAATTATTTTATATAATTGAGCGGCCCTATATAGCCTCTCACAACGCTGCAGAACAGTTCAAATTCGTTTAGTGCAAGATTTCACCCACAGATGTCATTATTAGTTCACTAAAACTTTAAATAGAGTTTTTTTTTCGTAACCATCAGTTGGACTCATGGAGCAGTGCGTTAGCTGTCCGAACGTCGCGCATGAAAATTGGGGCATGGTATCGAATCCCACAGCTTGAGAGAATATTTTTGGTTAGTGTGAAAATTAATTGTTTTTACACATAATAAAATAAAAATGTGATGATTTCAAAAATTCACTCATGACGTCAGAGAAAAATGAAGAGATGAATTAATGACGACAGCGGGGCAGGATGGGGGGGAGGGGGACCGTCTTTCTTGACGTCATCGAAAAGGCGAAATCGCGACCATAATATACAAACGAAAAAAGTATCTCTTTAGTATGAATAAAAAAATGTTGACAGCGTGGCTGGGGCGGAGGAGGGGAAGGGGAAATCGGGGACAATTTACAGACAGACGGACAGACGGACGGACGGACGGACATTATCGACTATTAATATATAGATTATTGATTATATTTATCATCTATAAAACCTGTTGTTAAATTTATATACAAAAAAGACAAAAATATTGTATGTTGTATTAATTTTCCTCTATTCTGTTTTGCCACCGAACCGATACAAACAACTTGTTAGTCTTCTTGTGTTATTCCACTATGAATAAACAGTAAAACATATTATAATTTCAATAATATTAACAATTATGCGTTTACTTTTTTCTTTGAATCCAGGACGTTAAAAATCAAATCAAAATATTAAGACAATCGAAATAATAAGAAATAAAATGTGCTTAACAATGTTCTATAGTAGGGTGGGGAAACTTTTCTTTTCTAAAGGCCAAATTCATTTATCTGATTGAACATAAGGCCGCAGAAAACAAAACATTGACAGTAAGGAATCTTTGGCCGGCGATTTTGAAATCATGGGATTTTTGAGACAATTTCATGCCAATTTCTGAGCCCAGAAAATTGCGGATTTCCCAAAATTACCAGCGGGGGACCATTTTTTAAACTCTTCCAAAAATTTTGAATTGAAATCTAAAATCACAAAAATTTACGGATTTCCCCAAATTACCAGCGCGGGATCTTATTTTTTAGCTCTCCCAAACATTTTCGAATCCAAAATCTCAGGAATCTAGGACAAAAAATAACAGATTTCGCCGATCAAGTGAAAAGGCCACGGGTTCCTCACCACTTTTCTAGATATAATAATGATTAATGAAGTATTTAAACCATTCTAATTGGTATCAGCTGTCGAACGAAGTCCGTTGATTATTTTTATATTTCCTGAACCAGGGTTGCCAGTCAGCAATGAGAAATTTGTTTCGTTTTATAAAAATGATTAATATGACTGATTACCTTTATCTTGTTAACGTGCCGAAAAATCCCTGGAGATAATTCTAATCTCTCTGTTTATATGCAGGACGCGCCGCACCGACTTATTTATTTGTGTACAAGTAATACGTCGAAATTTTTTCTAGTTGATTAAATACAAAAAGCAGGATTAGTTGTTTTCGTGGTATAGATTTAGCGAAATAGCGGACTTTACTATTATAATGTTAGCACAGGTGTTCATTTATATGTGTAAATCCCTGTTAAGCTTCAATGATTGTATTCAGTATTATGTATCAATTCTAATTCGACTGTAGTTCTTACACAGAACGAATTTTACATTTGGTACAAAAAAACATTTTTGAATCTAAGTAAAATTATTAAATATACACAACATTAAAGTGGACAAAGATTTATAAGTGGTGTTTTAATTACTTACTCTAATATTAATTTAACATTTTTTTTACCAAAAACCTTTGTGTGAGTAATTTTTCATGGTTGCAATTTTCACAAGCTCTTCTTTTTTTAAAACTTAAAAGCTAAATTAAGATAATAAATCAACATTTGTAGCTTACCTAGTTTTAATATCACGTGAACTGAGTTGTATGTTATATATACATTGACATGGTACCAGTTATATAAGCAGAAGCTCTGACTATCTCTTTTGTAATGACAACAGGCGACAGTAAAAAGTTTAGTTTAATTAATGACTTTAAAAAAATAGTAATATGTAATAATTTACAGATATTGCGATTTGCTTGCGACAACACTATTTTGGCAACGTTGTCTTAAGGCAACGATGCATTTTGTTTTTGACGCTCAACAGTCAGCCGAGGGAGGGAGTAGTTGTAAATTGCTAAGGATTTTCCTTCTTTTGTGAGCCGTCGATTTGAAAAGACGTATTTCGATGTAGTAATTAAAAAGCCGGCGCGGGTGACAAAATAATGTTAAAATTAGTTTGTTTTTTTTTGTAATGTCATTCTCTATTAATTTCGGCGATGGTGATTGTTGTAATTTAAATCCCATTTGTCAAATTTTTGTATGATTTTAAATAAAATGTTTGTGAATCCCTAAATAAACGCATAATTTCGTAAAGCTGAATTTCTTTTCTACTTCCTACCATCGCCGGCTTGCCTTTCGGTGAGTACGGCAGTGTGTTTCATTTACTTATTTCACACAAATTGGTTAAGTGCATTCAGAGAAAAATTACGAGTCATGTTAACATATAGCGAAAGAAGTTAATTTTTAAAAATACTTTTGGTTACGTCCTTTTGCCTTTCTAATGTCGATATTTATATATAAATATATTGCGATTGATAAAACATTTATCATATTTCAGTAGAGAGCAGAAATTCAGAAGAGGCCACGAGACATTCCGACCTATTTTAATACCAACTGCTTAATTTAGTTGTAATAATAACACATTTAAAGGGGAAAAACCATCACGAAAGCCTGTCAAAGATCTCAAATTATTAATTTTAAAATCAAAATTTGGTTTTCCTCGGGGAAACTTGAACTAATACCCATCTGATCGCAGGGCAAGACTTTTAGACCACTAGACAGACCACTGAGATCGAATACTCACAATATCCTTATAATTTTGAGGGTGGTGTCATTTTGAATAAGCCAGCGGTCGGCAAAGTGATAGCCCGCGAGAGAATTTCGGTAATTCGCAGAGAAATGTGGATTTTTTTAATCCACAGAAAACAACAAAAAAAAACAAATGTTCAACAGTCACCAATCCTGGGATCCCGAAATACCAGAATCCGAATATTCTGAGTTTCCCGATAATTGTTTCCTGGGTCTCCAATTAATCCAAAATAGAGATTACTCATGATCCATCGTGTACTGTAGAGGTTTGGTTTCGCATGACCGATTTCAGATTGGGACTGTAACAAATTTCGATGCCTTTTTGCCCTTGAGCCTCATTCAAATAAATATTCAACTAGAATCATTGATGACTTCGTTAATAGGACGTTGTGAATATCATTATTATACAAATAGATATTTCTTTGGTTACAATATTGTTGGGAAATTGAATTTTAAACTTTAATACACATTAAATTATTTCATTGTATCCAATATTTTATCTGTTATCTTCTGACATATATACATCATAATTAATCTTTAAAAACAGAAAAAAGTATTTATCACAGAACTAATGTAATATAAGTCTTTGAAGGCGTTGAAGGCGTAAGTGCCTTTGAAGGCGTAGAAGACACAATATCACCCTTCGGCTACAAACGAGGAGAGGGCGTTGACGCTGGACACGCAGACCCCGACTGGATCGTCAGCCGAGAGAAGCACAGATACGACGATATGTCCAACTCATTAGAACCTTCTGATGGGAAAATCACCCGAGCTGGTAATTTCATTTTTATTTTTCATATAAATGAAATATAATGAATATGGATTTTTTTCCTTCAATTGCTAAATCGATCGTCAATTTCATCAGCCAGACTGTTTTGAGATAACGAGAAAAAAAATATTCAAATGATCACCATAAATATATTAAGTATTATTGACCTTGGGTTATCCTTAAGTATTCCTGATTCTTTTTTTTTATGCCCGTTTGCCGTCAAAAAATTCTTCATTTTGACGTCAATGTATAATGGTAAAAGTTCACTGATTTCATTCACATAACTTTATTTCTTATAATGATTAGATTGAAGTTTTAGTCAAAAATAGTTTCAATATAGCACCAATAAAACGTCGATCTGTGAGTAATAACATTAAATAAAAAAAACTCGACAACCACTGGTTTCAAAATAATTGCCCCCGGAATGTCATCAGAAATATTTTTCAAGACGAAAAATCTATTTTTATTTGTATGTTCATCTGTGGTTCATTGTGGTATTCATTGGCTATGAATGTGCTGCTATTCTAAATCTGTTTCAGGCATACATGCGTGAAGGGTTAAATTGTTATTGGATATTGTTTAAAAAGTTCCTCTTCAGATAGTAGTTGTGGCTTGGCCTAATTTGATAACAGTTATTTTGATTGAATAAAAACGCAAATCGGTATAATATAACATCTATATTCGTGCATGTGCTTCATGAATTATATTATTGTTTAGCATATTGCAACTAACTGACACGATTCCGTATCAAAACACATTTAAGCACTGCATTGATTGTATTCGACGTCTGCTATACTTTCTCATTATAACTGTTTGTAAAATTAAATTTGAATCTTAGCTTTTTTCGATAATTATAAGCTGGGGCATTAATATATGACACTACAGGGCGAATTGGGATTGAAGGTTTGTGAAGTTTCGGTAATCCGTAAAATCCGTAAAATTCAAAAACACAAACTAAACTTGCAGAAAAAATGTTATTTAAAGGTATAGTACCAAAGGACATAAATCATACTAGGTATTGGCGTAGAATCATTTATTTAGGAAATACAAGCCTTAAAATTAAAAAACAGCTAGCTGATAGTGTTAGACCAGCTTTTTACTGTAAAAACTCTTTAGGCAAATTATTAGTTAACAATAAAGATAAAATAAATTACTTAAATAAATCTGGAATTTATAGATTACAATGCTCTTGTTGTACAAAATTTTATATCAGCAAAACATAAAGGACTTTAAACATCAGAGTATTAGAACATATGGCAGCCTTTAGACTGAAAAAGCACACGTCTACTTTTGCTAATCACTTAATTTCGGAAGGACACGTGTTCAATCAGGAACAAGGGATAAAAATGTTACACCCAAATACGGACAGTCATAAGCTCTTTTTCCAGGAAATTTTAGAAATCAATAGGGCACAGCTGCATAGCCTTCCGATTTTAAATGAAATATTAAACCTACCGGGATCTCCACTTCTATACCCTATATAAATAATATCATAAATAATATCATAAAACCTTTGCCGACAAACAAATAAACATAATTCTAAAAACCACTCACTACTCAAATATTTGGGCATTCCCATGAGCTTATCCTTTTTGCCAGCAATGGCTTTAGACTCAGTGATACATTTATTTATTATATAAACACGAAACACTCATTTGCTAAGCGTCAGTTCGAGTTCATCCGTGCACTTGAACGCCTGAAGATGCCGAAAGGCGAAACCCGGGTCGTTAGTGACAAAATCTGTGGGAGTGTACATAATTTGAACGATTCAAATTTAATATTGAAATTCCACCAAGCAACTTCAGTCGAAATCTTAAATTATAACTGTTTGTGTTTGACTTTTTAATAGGTCAATATTCTAGCGTTACTCAATTGGCTCTGATCTATTTTTTCCAAGCTTGCACAAAGATGGCAATAAATAATATATCGAGATTGGCTAGTGTAAAAAATAACGTACAGGACAATTTTTAACTTATATCATAATAAGCTTATTGTAAAATGACGATTTTTAATGTTTCAGTAGTAATATACACCCACAATCCTTACGGTGGTGGACAGTTATCAGAGGAGAATTTTAGTGTACTCAATACCACTTTACACACGATCATAGGAGAAAGTGGTGATAGTACATCTTGTGGCGTGATTGTTGCTAATGAGCTAATGAAAATGATAACTGATAGCAACCTTAACATATCATCACCTAATCTACTAGGTGCAGATCAGTTACGTTCGTCACAGCTTACACTTCTACAAAAAAAATCGGGAGAAGAAAATGTATCCATAGATCCTGTAGAATATGTTTCATCACTAACAATAGAAGAAATAAGAGAAAAAGTAGAACAAGTAGTCAGTTCAGAAGAAAGCAACAATTTCAAAATTGATCAACTTAAGAAAATAGAAGAAAAACAATACAAGTCTTTGATCCATCAATTAGCTTATGAAAAGAGTCAAGAAGAATTAAAAGATCTAGTAATAATCCTGAAAGATCTTGGCTATTTAACCACCAAGCTGGGAGAGTTGAGCGACGAGCTAAAATATTATACCGAGGCGGCAGTATTTTACCAATATGTCATTACTATAGTAGATGAGAAGTTAAGTGCTATGAGTGAGAACGAGTTTACAGAAAAAATGCTTACAGATGCATATCAGCAGTTAACCTATATACAACAACTGATATATTCAGCTGTTGATGGAGTCCCAAAGCACGCACCAATTGTACAAGTGGAGTCAAATGGTAATAATCAGCTACTATCAAGTTTGCGAAGCAAAGTTGAGCTAGAACTTTTTCAAAAAAAGGTAGATGCTGATAATCAAGCTAAAGTACAAATGCCATTAGAAGAACAGGCACGCAATATTCTATTTAAATTAAGAAAAGAAGTAGAAGAGGAAATCTTAGAAATAGAATCTAATCGTATTCAAAGTGTAAAAGCAGGTAACACTGGTGCAGGAGAGCCACAGGAACAAGAAGAAACCCACTTCGTAAAAAAGACAAGAAAATTATTCGAAAAAATAGCAACTGATATGGGAAATTTCCTAAAGAAGCTATATGAAGAAAGCGAAGCAGAACTAGGCGAGCGACCTTGTGAATATGCAGTAATAGGACTTGGTTCAATGGCATTAAAGCAAATTACACCCTATTCAGATTTAGAGTTTGCCATTCTTACGGAGAATGAGGATTATAAACAAAGTAACGATCCAAAGATAAAAGAATATTTTAAAAACTTAAGCCACTTGGTAAATTTTAAGATGATCAATCTAGGGGAGAGCATCATTCCCGAGAGTAAATATGGTTTAGATATGAGTCATCTAGTACACGTAGCAGTTAACTTTGATCTAGGAGGAAAAACACCACTTGGAAGAATAGAAGGTGACAAACCATATGAGTTAATAAAAACTGTAGATTGGATGCTCCATTATGTGCGTAATGAGGGAGATAAAGCCAGTCATATAGATAAGAACCTGCCATATATACTAGAAAATGTTTCTTATGTGCATGGAGATGAGAAACTTGTGGAAACTTATAAAGGTAAAGTTACAGAGTTTCTGCAGGATGACTCGCAAGGCAGATTAAACTGTGAGATAAGAGCCATTAAGATACTAGAAGAAGGAGCGGTTGAAATTAACTATCTTCAGCAAACACTAGGTCTCAAACCTAAGAAAAAGGAGTACAAAGGTGATGTTGACAAATTGCAACCTAAATTATTTGATACTGGAGGTCGGTTATTTGATGTTAAGCAAGAGATCTACCGATTACCTGATCGTATGGTGTATAATCTTGGTTTATATTATGGTATTGAAGGAGAAAGTAGCTGGGATACAGTTGATAAATTGGCGAGTCAGGGAATAATCAGTCCACAGGCAGCAATTCATCTAAAAAATGCTATAACTTTTTCTACTACCCTCAGATTAAAAACCTATGATCACCATAAAGCACAGAAGGATGATATGGCTATATTTCCTAAACCAGCTGAAACTGAATCTGAACTTAAAGAACAAGCTCAACAGATATTCCACTTATCTGAAAAAGATTTAAGAGAACAAGGTGGATTGTTTCAATATTTTTATACTGCATTACCTTTACATGAAAGAGTAAAAGATTTCTGTGACCAATATCAAACATTGTATGATGAAAGTAGAAAAACTTTTTTTAAAAACACTAAATTTTTTGTGGATGATTCTATTAATAAAGGTCTTATTCATTACAGATTAGCACAATATAAGGAAGCTCAAAGCAATTTAGAGGAAGCGTTAGATAATCCACAGAATCAAGATAATTT
>CM062825.1:12459996-12536723 GCA_031772345.1 Himalopsyche anomala | reverse complement strand
CTATTACCAAAACCATTATATATAGCTCCTAAAGTATTTCTTACTAGCAAATTATCTTGATTCTGTGGATTATCTAACGCTTCCTCTAAATTGCTTTGAGCTTCCTTATATTGTGCTAATCTGTAATGAATAAGACCTTTATTAATAGAATCATCCACAAAAAATTTAGTGTTTTTAAAAAAAGTTTTTCTACTTTCATCATACAATGTTTGATATTGGTCACAGAAATCTTTTACTCTTTCATGTAAAGGTAATGCAGTATAAAAATATTGAAACAATCCACCTTGTTCTCTTAAATCTTTTTCAGATAAGTGGAATATCTGTTGAGCTTGTTCTTTAAGTTCAGATTCAGTTTCAGCTGGTTTAGGAAATATAGCCATATCATCCTTCTGTGCTTTATGGTGATCATAGGTTTTTAATCTGAGGGTAGTAGAAAAAGTTATAGCATTTTTTAGATGAATTACTGCCTGTGGACTGATTATTCCCTGACTCGCCAATTTATCAACTGTATCCCAGCTACTTTCTCCTTCAATACCATAATATAAACCAAGATTATACACCATACGATCAGGTAATCGGTAGATCTCTTGCTTAACATCAAATAACCGACCTCCAGTATCAAATATTTTAGGTTGCAATTTTTCGACATCACCTTTGTACTCCTTTTTCTTAGGTTTGAGACCTAGTTTTGGCTGAAGATAGTTTATTTCAACCGCTCCTTCTTTTAGTATCTTAATGGCTCTTATCTCACAGTTTAATCTGCCTTGCGAGTCATCTTTGTTTTTATCATGCAGAAACTCTGTAACTTTACCTTTATAAGTTTCCACAAGTTTCTCATCTCCATGCACATAAGAAACATTTTCTAGTATATATGGCAGGTTCTTATCTATATGACTGGCTTTATTTCCCTCATTACGCACATAACGGAGCATCCAATCAACAGTTTTTATTAACTCATATGGTTTGTCACCTTCTATTCTTCCAAGTGGTGTTTTTCCTCCTAGATCAAAGTTAACTGCTACGTGTACTAGATGACTCATATCTAAACCATATTTACTCTTGGGAATGATGCTCTCCCCTAGATTGATCATCTTAAAATTTACCAAGTGGCTTAAGTTTTTAAAATATTCTTTTATCTTTGGATCGTTACTTTGTTTATAATCCTCATTCTCCGTAAGAATGGCAAACTCTAAATCTGAATAGGGTGTAATTTGCTTTAATGCCATTGAACCAAGTCCTATTACTGCATATTCACAAGGTTGCTCGCCTAGTTCTGCTTCACTTTCTTCATATAGCTTCTTTAGGAAATTTCCCATATCAGTTGCTATTTTTTCGAATAATTTTCTTGTCTTTTTTACGAAGTGGGTTTCTTCTTGTTCCTGTGGCTCTCCTGCACCAGTGTTACCTGCTTTTACACTTTGAATACGATTAGATTCTATTGTTACGATTTCCTCTTCTACTTCTTTTCTTAATTTAAATAGAATATTGCGTGCCTGTTCTTCTAATGGCATTTGTACTTTAGCTTGATTATCAGCATCTACCTTTTTTTGAAAAAGTTCTAGCTCAACTTTGCTTCGCAAACTTGATAGTAGCTGATTATTACCATTTGACTCCACTTGTACAATTGGTGCGTGCTTTGGGACTCCATCAACAGCTGAATATATCAGTTGTTGTATATAGGTTAACTGCTGATATGCATCTGTAAGCATTTTTTCTGTAAACTCGTTCTCACTCATAGCACTTAACTTCTCATCTACTATAGTAATGACATATTGGTAAAATACTGCCGCCTCGGTATAATATTTTAGCTTAACTCTTAACTCGGTTAACTCGGTTAACTCTCCCAGCTTGATGGTTAAATAGCCAAGATCTTTCATGACTATTACTAAATCTTTTAATTCTTCTTGACTCTTTTCATAAGCTAATTGATGGATCAAAGACTTGTATTGTTTTTCTTCTATTTTCTTAAGTTGATCAATTTTGAAATTGTTGCTTTCTTCTGAACTGACTACTTGTTCTACTTTTTCTCTTATTTCTTCTATTGTTAGTGATGAAACATATTCTACAGGATCTATGGATACATTTTCTTCTCCCGATTTTTTTTGTAGAAGTGTAAGCTGTGACGAACGTAACTGATCTGCACCTAGTAGATTAGGTGATGATATGTTAAGGTTGCTATCAGTTATCATTTTCATTAGCTCATTAGCAACAATCACGCCACAAGATGTACTATCACCACTTTCTCCTATGATCGTGTGTAAAGTGGTATTGAGTACATTAAAATTCTCCTCTGATAACTGTCCACCACCGTAAGGACTGTGGGTGTATATTACTACTGAAACATTAAAAATCGTCATTTTACAATAAGCTTATTAAGATATAAGTTAAAAATTGTCCTGTACGTTATTTTTTACACTAGCCAATCTCGATATATTATTTATTGCCATCTTTGTGCAAGCTTGGAAAAAATAGATCAGAGCCAATTGAGTAACGCTAGAATATTGACCTATTAAAAAGTCAAACACAAACAGTTATAATTTAAGATTTCGACTGTAGGTGCTTGGTGGAATTTCAATATTAAATTTGAATCGTTCAAATTATGTACACTCCCACAGATTTTGTCACTAACGACCCGGGTTTCGCCTTTCGGCATCTTCAGGCGTTCAAGTGCACGGATGAACTCAACTGACGCTTAGCAAATGAGTGTTTCGTGTTTATATAATAAATAAATGTATCACTGAGTCTAAAGCCATTGCTGGCGAAAAGGATAAGCTCATGGGAATGCCCAAATATTTGAGTAGTGAGTGGTTTTAAGAATTATATTTATTTGTTTGTCGGCAAAGGTTTTATGATATTATTTATGATATTATTTATATAGGGTATAGAAGTGGAGATCCCGGTAGGTTTAATATTTCATTTAAAATCGGAAGGCTATGCAGCTGTGCCCTATTGATTTCTAAAATTTCCTGGAAAAAGAGCTTATGACTGTCCGTATTTGGGTGTAACATTTTTATCCCTTGTTCCTGATTGAACACGTGTCCTTCCGAAATTAAGTGATTAGCAAAAGTAGACGTGTGCTTTTTCAGTCTAAAGGCTGCCATATGTTCTAATACTCTGATGTTTAAAGTCCTTTATGTTTTGCCGATATAAAATTTTGTACAACAAGAGCATTGTAATCTATAAATTCCAGATTTATTTAAGTAATTTATTTTATCTTTATTGTTAACTAATAATTTGCCTAAAGAGTTTTTACAGTAAAAAGCTGGTCTAACACTATCAGCTAGCTGTTTTTTAATTTTAAGGCTTGTATTTCCTAAATAAATGATTCTACGCCAATACCTAGTATGATTTATGTCCTTTGGTACTATACCTTTAAATAACATTTTTTCTGCAAGTTTAGTTTGTGTTTTTGAATTTTACGGATTTTACGGATTACCGAAACTTCACAAACCTTCAATCCCAATTCGCCCTGTAGTGTCATATATTAATGCCCCAGCTTATAAATTATCGAAAAAAGCTAAGATTCAAATTTAATTTTACAAACAGTTATAATGAGAAAGTATAGCAGACGTCGAATACAATCAATGCAGTGCTTAAATGTGTTTTGATACGGAATCGTGTCAGTTAGGTGCAATATGCTAAACAATCATATAATTCATGAAGCACATGCACGAATATAGATGTTATATTATACCGATTTGCGTTTTTACTCAATCAAAATAACTGTTATCAAATTAGGCCAAGCCACAACTACTATCTGAAGAGGAACTTTTTAAACAATATCCAATAACAATTTAACCCTTCACGCATGTATGCCTGAAACAGATTTAGAATAGCAGCACATTCATAGCCAATGAATACCACAATGAACCGCAGATGAACATACAAATAAAAATAGATTTTTCGTCTTGAAAAATATTTCTGATGACATTCCGGGGGCAATTATTTTGAAACCAGTGGTTGTCGAGTTTTTTTTATTTAATGTTATTACTCACAGATCGGCATTCAATTGGTGCTATATTGAAACTATTTTTGACTAAATCTTCAATCTAATCATTATAAGAAATAAAGTTATGTGAATGAAATCAGTGAACTTTTACCATTATACATTGACGTCAAAATGAAGAATTTTTTGACGGCAAACGGGCATAAAAAAAAAGAATCAGGAATACTTAAGGATAACCCAAGGTCAATAATACTTAATATATTTATGGTGATCATTTGAATATTTTTTTTCTCGTTATCTCAAAACAGTCTGGCTGATGAAATTGACGATCGATTTAGCAATTGAAGGAAAAAAATCCATATTCATTATATTTCATTTATATGAAAAATAAAAATGAAATTACCAGCTCGGGTGATTTTCCCATCAGAAGGTTCTAATGAGTTGGACATATCGTCGTATCTGTGCTTCTCTCGGCTGACGATCCAGTCGGGGTCTGCGTGTCCAGCGTCAACGCCCTCTCCTCGTTTGTAGCCGAAGGGTGATATTGTGTCTTCTACGCCTTCAAAGGCACTTACGCCTTCAACGCCTTCAAAGACTTATATTACATTAGTTCTGTGATAAATACTTTTTTCTGTTTTTAAAGATTAATTATGATGTATATATGTCAGAAGATAACAGATAAAATATTGGATACAATGAAATAATTTAATGTGTATTAAAGTTTAAAATTCAATTTCCCAACAATATTGTAACCAAAGAAATATCTATTTGTATAATAATGATATTCACAACGTCCTATTAACGAAGTCATCAATGATTCTAGTTGAATATTTATTTGAATGAGGCTCAAGGGCAAAAAGGCATCGAAATTTGTTACAGTCCCAATCTGAAATCGGTCATGCGAAACCAAACCTCTACAGTACACGATGGATCATGAGTAATCTCTATTTTGGATTAATTGGAGACCCAGGAAACAATTATCGGGAAACTCAGAATATTCGGATTCTGGTATTTCGGGATCCCAGGATTGGTGACTGTTTGTTGAACATTTGTTTTTTTTTGTTGTTTTCTGTGGATTAAAAAAATCCACATTTCTCTGCGAATTACCGAAATTCTCTCGCGGGCTATCACTTTGCCGACCGCTGGCTTATTCAAAATGACACCACCCTCAAAATTATAAGGATATTGTGAGTATTCGATCTCAGTGGTATGTCTAGTGGTCTAAAAGTCTTGCCCTGCGATCAGATGGGTATTAGTTCAAGTTTCCCCGAGGAAAACCAAATTTTGATTTTAAAATTAATAATTTGAGATCTTTGACAGGCTTTCGTGATGGTTTTTCCTCTTTAAATGTGTTATTATTACAACTAAATTAAGCAGTTGGTATTAAAATAGGTCGGAATGTCTCGTGGCCTCTTCTGAATTTCTGCTCTCTACTGAAATATGATAAATGTTTTATCAATCGCAATATATTTATATATAAATATCGACATTAGAAAGGCAAAAGGACGTAATCAAAAGTATTTTTAAAAATTAACTTCTTTCGCTATATGTTAACATGACTCGTAATTTTTCTCTGAATGCACTTAACCAATTTGTGTGAAATAAGTAAATAAAACACACTGCCGTACTCACCGAAAGGCAAGCCGGCGATGGTAGGAAGTAGAAAAGAAATTTAGCTTTACGAAATTATGCGTTTATTTAGGGATTCACAAACATTTTATTTAAAATCATACAAAAATTTGACAAATGGGATTTAAATTACAACAATCACCATCGCCGAAATTAATAGAGAATGACATTACAAAAAAAAACAAACTAATTTTAACATAATTTTGTCACCCGCGCCGGCTTTTTAATTACTACATCGAAATACATCTTTTCAAATCGACGGCTCACAAAAGAAGGAAAATCCTTAGCAATTTACAACTACTCCCTCCCTCGGCTGACTGTTGAGCGTCAAAAACAAAATGCATCGTTGCCTTAAGACAACGTTGCCAAAATAGTGTTGTCGCAAGCAAATCGCAATATCTGTAAATTATTACATATTACTATTTTTTTTAAAGTCATTAATTAAACTAAACTTTTTACTGTCGCCTGTTGTCATTACAAAAGAGATAGTCAGAGCTTCTGCTTATATAACTGGTACCATGTCAATGTATATATAACATACAACTCAGTTCACGTGATATTAAAACTAGGTAAGCTACAAATGTTGATTTATTATCTTAATTTAGCTTTTAAGTTTTAAAAAAAGAAGAGCTTGTGAAAATTGCAACCATGAAAAATTAGTCACACAAAGGTTTTTGGTAAAAAAAATGTTAAATTAATATTAGAGTAAGTAATTAAAACACCACTTATAAATCTTTGTCCACTTTAATGTTGTGTATATTTAATAATTTTACTTAGATTCAAAAATGTTTTTTTGTACCAAATGTAAAATTCGTTCTGTGTAAGAACTACAGTCGAATTAGAATTGATACATAATACTGAATACAATCATTGAAGCTTAACAGGGATGTACACATATAAATGAACACCTGTGCTAACATTATAATAGTAAAGTCCGCTATTTCGCTAAATCTATACCACGAAAACAACTAATCCTGCTTTTTGTATTTAATCAACTAGAAAAAATTTCGACGTATTACTTGCACACAAATAAATAAGTCGGTGCGGCGCGTCCTGCATATAAACAGAGAGATTAGAATTATCTCCACGGATTTTTTGGCACGTTAACAAGATAAAGGTAATCAGTCATATTAATCATTTTTATAAAGCGAAACAAATTTCTCAGCTGGCTGGCAACCCTGGTTCAGGAAATATAAAAAAAATCAACGGACTTCGTTCGACAGCTGATACCAATAAGAATGGTTTAAATACTTCATTAATCATTATTATATCTAGAACAGTGGTGAGGAACCCGTGGCCTTTTCACTTGATCGGCGAAATCTGTTATTTTTTGTCCTAGATTCCTGAGATTTTGGATTCGAAAATGTTTGGAAGAGCTAAAAAATAAGATCCCGCGCTGGTAATTTGGGGAAATCCGTAAATTTTTGTGATTTTAGATTTCAATTCAAAATTTTTGGAAGAGTTTAAAAAAAAGTCCCCCGCTGGTAATTTTGGGAAATCCGCAATTTTCTGGGCTCAGAAATTGGCATGAAATTGTCTCAAAAATCCCATGATTTCAAAATCGCCGGCCAAAGATTCCTTACTGTCAATGTTTTGTTTTCTGCGGCCTTATGTTCAATCAGATAAATGAATTTGGCCTTTAGAAAAGAAAAGTTTCCCCACCCTACTATAGAACATTGTTAAGCACATTTAATTTCTTATTATTTCGATTGTCTTAATATTTTGATTTGATTTTTAACGTCCTGGATTCAAAGAAAAAAGTAAACGCATAATTGTTAATATTATTGAAATTATAATATGTTTTACTGTTTATTCATAGTGGAATAACACAAGAAGACTAACAAGTTGTTTGTATTGGTTCGGTGGCAAAACAGAATAGAGGAAAATTAATACAACATACAATATTTTTGTCTTTTTTGTATATAAATTTAACAACAGGTTTTACAGATGATAAATATAATCAATAATATATATAATATTCCGGAATTGAAACACGTTAAGAAGTTGTATTTTTCTAATTTTATTCAGTACTTTTAAACCGGTATATATTTAAATTTAGTATGAAGCAAACATGTACTGAAGAACGAATTACAATATTTAAATAAAAATATTTCTACAGCATGATACAACAAAAGACAATTAATACATATAAAATATATGTACATATAAAAAAAACATTCAAATGAAATACATTTATTCACAAGCATCCATATCTCAATTTGCGCGGTAGATGGGTTTCGTAAAATATCGCAAAAATCGAATTCACACCGATAATGCATACAAAATTGGGAGTGGGAGATAGGTTACAAAAGAAATCGCGTTTGTTACAATAGCAATTTTAATATTTTGAGAAAGCTATTGAATATGAGCCCCTGAGAAGTGAAGTCATTTAAGTGGTATTTTAGGGAAACACGAGTTAATTGCGTTATATAATATATATTCTACACGTCTTAAAACATAATAAAAGTGAATTGAGTCTGTGTAGTAATAATACAAAAACATTAAGCCAAAACGTGATTGTACTTAAGTCAAATAGGAAAGTTTCAACATTTTGCTACTTGGCTCACTTTACTTCTCAAGTGATCATATTATGGTTTCATATGTTTTCATTATTTATCAAAATTTTATTAAACATGTATTTAAATATTCTCTATTATGTATAGAATGAATAACGCTTAAGTGTATGTTAATCAAATAATATCAAAATTAATCATAAATGATCAAATCTGAGTTATTTATATATATCTAGTTGTAGTATTACGTTAGCGATAAGTAGTGTGTGTGCAAAATAGACAGTACTAGATTAATTGAGTTCTAAGTTCTAAAAAATCATTGGGTCGTGTCGAACGATGCAAGTTGCACTGCAAAATTATGATTAAATTAACTGTTGCCGCAAAATTGTTGTGCAATTACACCGTTTTCAACTCTCCTATTTCTAAAGCGATGTGGTATCACAAACCTTTTTGAAAAAAATTGTAAACAGCGACAACAAAAAACTTCTGCCGGAACAGTGACGATACAATAAACAGAGGAACGTTTGAAGACTAGAATGAATTTCGAAATTTTACCAATATTTATTGCTGTATTATCGTATTTTTTTTATCGCAGTTCGCATTCCAAAAAACAATATTTTTTTATCAACACTTTATCGAAAAACTTTAAGCCTCGTCAAGTGTTCACTCATAACTAGGGTATCCAATCTCGGACCCTCTGTGATCCCGGGATTGACAATTTTTCAATCCCGGAATCCTGGGATTCAGCATAAAATCGTGTATAAATTGGGATTCGGGGTCGAAAAAATTTTTGGTCAGCGATTTTGAAATCATGGGATTTATCAAACAATTTCTTGTCAATTCAAAAAAAAACATAAATTTGCGGATTTCCCAAAATTACCAGCGCGGGAGTTTTTTTTAACTCTTCCAAAAAATTTCTAATCCAAAATCCCATGAATTTTACGGATTTACAAAAAATAGCTGTGCGACATCTTTTTTTAGCCTCCCGTGTTTCATTTTCTCAATCCCAAAATCCCGGGATTAGTACGGTCGCAATCCTGGAATTTTTGGATCACAGAATTGCATACCCTACTCATAACTGGCACGAGTACAACGCACACCTTGCTACTATAGAGGAGACTGTTGCTGGACATTACACATATAAAATCAAATCCGTTGAAAAAAATAGTCAAAAACTAAAAGTGCTAGTGGGGGGGGGGGTTGCTATAACATTATGCACATGAAATGCGACCAGGCCATCAACGAACGTGATTTTGCATGTGACTATAAAAACAGCAGGTCTGTCTGTAACAACGGTCACACTTTGTAAAAATGAATGAAACAGTAATGGATTAATATGTACATATGTATGAATTGTATGTATTGTCTGTGAGCATAACATTCAACGAGATTTTTTTATTTCGTTTCAAACGTTTGATATGGTTGGCGTAAAGGGCGAGTTATGAAATATAAGAAGACATTTTTCAATATTTACTCTCGTAAATTGCCACCGATAGAATGGAATTGAATATGAACAAATAACCGGAAATACTCAATCAAAATCAAAAAGCATGTTTGTCTATAATCACACCTTTTCAGCTAAAAATCGTTTTCGTAACAAATTTCCAACTATTTCCAAAAGAAACACCAAGAATTTAAAAAAAAATAATCATACGTAGAACCAGAAAATCAGCTATTGTAACAAATATTCAACAAAAATACTATTAAAAATAATAAAATAAAAAGGAAAACAAGAAACTTGTGCAAGGTAAAAAGAAGTTAAAAGGAAGGATATACAAATTTCTATTAATCTTCAATAATTATCTGGTTAGAACCAACCTGCTGAAAGTTGCACATACCAGATTAAAAAAAAAAATCTTACGCAGATGCAATTTTACTGCCTTCAGTGTAATATATATACGCCAATCAAAGACAAAGATTTTTTTCATTCTGAATCCTTTATTTTTATTTGAATTAAATAAACAATAAAATGGTTTCGATTACATGTTCTAAAACAGTCACAACCAACCGTAGTCTCCTCTACATTAAATGTATTGAATTATTGTTTTTAAAGACACACGAGCAACGAGTCTTATAAATATCAAGCAAATGTGTTGAGGAGATTGTTGATTACCTTATCATTATATTTAGAAAAGCGATTAAAAATTAATTTATCTTCACAATAATACGTTACTTGTAACACCCTTTTAAAGTGTGTTGTGCGTCATCAATCACGGCATAAAAATATATTGCATATTATATTGACACAGAAAAAAAACACAAAAACAAGGTTTCATAAGCTAAAAGATCTAAAGAAATATAAAATTATAAGAAATAGGAGAGCGAGGCTATCTCGCGAGGAAGGACAGTATATAAAGTACATGCGATGGTATACAATTTGCATGAATATATGCACATATATATACATATTTTTTAAGCCATGTCCGCTCCGAATGTGGACCATATGGACTCCTAATGAGGTTTATCTCAGCAGAATTTGTTCTACGAGAAGTTCTACGTCACTCTTATGCTCAACCTCTCTTTTTCCTGAGAGAGTATGGATAGAAGGATACGGCCAGGAAAGAACTATTGGTTAACGAAAAGCTCAAGCTACAACCCGTTTTAATTTAGATAGAATGTGTAGGTGGAGGAAATTCAAGACACCACACACATCCATGCCTTCGAACAAAAATCCATAAATCGATTGACAAGTCTATATATAACAACTTCATACTTTTTAGCGTTAGCGACTTCGATAATGTGTTGTCAAACACTATAATGAATCGTGTTGCCGAATCGGTCGGCGCTCTGTAATACAAGCTACGCACCGCTGGATTTTTTTACGGTAGTAAGTAATTTGTTGGGAAATATACTGCCTGTTTGAGCACGTAAGGAAAATTCCTTCAGCCGTTCAATGGAGCAAGTGTAGATTACTTACTACTGAGTAGGGATTTCAATCCAGATATTCGAATATTCGATATCCGGATATATTTGGCCCTTTTTCAACTATTCGATATTCAGATATTTGTGGAAATATCCGAATAGTATTCATAATCATTTTTAATGAAACATGTTACAAAATCTACGAAAGATCACATCACAATTTCTCCACATTTAAATAATAATTACGAATTCCCCAGGTAGTGGTCTTTTCGCCTTCACCCAACTCGGGTTTTATCAATAGCTTATCATAATACTTGAGTTTGACGAATCGGTTCGAATTCGGGGCTATAAAATACCACCGCTGGAGCAATCCGATGCAGCTGCAAATTTTAAATATTGTAATACAATATAATGATATTGAAATATGTATTTATTTGTTTTGTCTTTACCTAATAAAGAAATGTGAAAATATTAAGTCTTTATTATAAAATGTATATCAGTGAACAAAGAAACTTTGATCGTGCAACATTTCTTTCTGCGTGCGAGTTATACGATTATTTAGTAAAAACTCAGAAATCGAAACCACTGTCTTCTATCAAAAACAGCCGGTTATTCCTTGCTTATTAAAATACGTTTTTTTAAATCACAGTTTTAAACATATTTTGTGTATAATATACTTGTATCAATTTAAAAAAATAACAGAAAAGTTAGACGTGTTTCTTAAAACACTTACTAAAAATAAAGCCAACGTCAAATGCTACTAAACGAGTATTTTCAACGGCAGGAACAATTAAAAACTAAGTTAAAAACAAATTTAAAATATGAAACATTATTTTTAAAATATGCGTTTTTGAAATTTAAATAAATTACTTTTATTACAAATGAGCTCGTTTTTAATGTAGGTACTATTTAATGTAATATTTTAGTATAAACATATAATGTATGTACATATATACTAAAACTATCCGGATAGTTTCAGTTTTACTATTCGATATTCGAATAGTTGATAATGACGAATAGTTGGAATCCCTACTACTGAGCTTCTGAGATATTTCAATTAATTATATTATGCACCAGTTTATATTAATAGGATCCTTCCTATCCACATAATAAACCAATTTTCTATATAATCACGAAAACGACTCTGAACAATGTGATAAAGAAAAAAGAACAAATCGCATATAAAATAACGTTGTGTGTAGAATGTAGAGTGCAGATAAAATTAATAAATCGGTCTTATAGGACCTAGACATACAATAATTAAAGATTTTCGACACAATTTATATATCTAAAATTTGTATGAATGTGAAAACACTTCATTTAAATTAACGTTAAACAATCGAAGAATGGTAAAAAGTGATTTATCAAAATTAACAGACGTGTGAGAATTATTTTTTAAAAAAGCCTCGGCGAGAGCAAGTGTATGAAAATTAATAATAATTGATAACATAGATAGTGAGCATCAGTTATGGTTCCAATATTTTTATGAGGCATTTTTATCTAAAGCACTTATTATGAGATTAGATACGAAAACAAATATAAAAATTATCAAATAAAATAAAAAATTGTCAAAATAAAATTAACATCAGTTCTCTAATATTTATAATAAACTAGCTGTAAGCGCGTTGACCTCAACGGGGGGATTTTTGTTGCATTTTTAAGTAGTTAGAAAATTACAAACCTATTTATTGAATAAGCCAGAAATTCTAAAAATAAAATAAATATATCTCGGGGCATATATCGACAGCCCTACCCTGTAGTATTTAAATTGTAAATTATTGAATTTTTGGAATAATGTTTAAGTCTGCTAATAACTATTTTTCGTAGTAGCAGAAATTTCGTAAATTATTTAATTTTGGAATAATGTTTAAGTTTGCCAACAAATATATTTCGTAGAAGAAGAAATAAACATTTTTTTCTTCAAAAACTCTTTCTCCTAAAAAAAATACACTGCACGAAAAATATATGCAGTATTAATTATTTTGGAATTTTTAGAATAATTCAAATGTGTGCTTAATATATATAATTTAATTTCATCGATTCTGACAGTTGTTCGTTTGCCTGAGCGTTAACGATCTCAACTAATAGTCCAGAGTCGATGGTTCAATTCCAGACCGCGGCGTTTTTTTGTGTGAGAATTCAAATTTTCAGCGATTTGATTTGTTTCGTCAAATAACAGTGTATTGGAAAAATATGTCTAGTATGAGTAAAAAAATGGTGACAGCGGGGATGGGTTGGAGGGGAAGTGCAGGGGACGGGAAATCGTGACAATCATACAATCAGACGGACATTATCGACTATTAATATATAGACTAGCTGTAAGCCCGTTGACCTCAACGGGGGGATATTTGTTGCATTTTTAAGTATGTAGTCAGAAAATTACAAACCTATTTATTGAATAAGCCAGAAATTCTAAAAATAAAATAAATATACCTCGTGCCATATATCGACAGCCCTGCCCTGTAGTATTTAAATTGTAAATTATTGAATTTTTGGAATAATGTTTAAGTTTGCTAACAATCATTTTTCGTAGTAGCAGAAATTTCGTAAATTATTGAATTCTTGGAATAATGTTTAAGTTTGCTAACAACTATTTTTCGTAGTTGCAGAAATTTAGTAAATTATTTAATTTTTGGAATAATGTTTAAGTTTGCTAACAACCATTTTTTGTAGTAGCTAGAAATTTCGTAAATTATTAAATCTTTGGAATAATGTTCAAGTTTGCTAACAATCATTTTTCACAGTAGTAGAAATCGACCTCGGCGCATATATCGACAGCCCTGCCGTTTTTAAATTGTAAATTATTAAATTTTGGAATAATGTTCAAGTTTGCTAACAATCGTTTTTCGTAGAAGAAGAAAAGGGTACCCGAGGACATCAGTACGGACACATTTGTGGTTTGTGATTTGTGAAAAGTCAAAAGTGATTATTTTATCGACTATTAATATATAGATTTTATATTAAAATGAACTTCCACAAAGTTACCGACGAATCCATCGAAAGCATAAACAATTAGAGAAAAAATGATTGAAATTATGCAATAAAAATGGTGGGTCAGTTCACTTTTTCCCATCATCCTAACTTGGCTCACTTTGCCGTATTTTAATCTCGTTGACCCCAATCTATCAAACTATTTCGCTTACTTTATTTATATTAGTATTTGAGCATAAATTTACCTTGTCCAAAGCATAAACTCGTTTTCTCGTTATTTAAAACAAAAGATACAAAACTTTTAAAGTATCGGGATAAATTCTAAATACCCTCTGTTAAAACGTAAAATATTTAATAGCCGTCAGCATATATGACACACATGGAATATTTGCATTTAACTGTCGAAACTATATTATGTAAAATATACCACATTCATTGTTTGACAGATGTCACAATATTCCATTTTTGAATCTTGAATACAAACAATCGAAGTCAGTATGAAAATTTTGCAAATATCGTTCCATTTTCGAATGTTTGATTTATATAATGTATTTTATCGCCTCCGATCATTGTGACGTTAGCTCAGTTGATAGAGAGCTCGACTGGTAATCCAGAGTTCTGCGTTCGAGCCTGGGACGCGGAATTTTTTTTCAGCGATTTACGACAACACGAAATGTGCTTCTTCAAATCTCTACACAAATATATATATATGTAAGTGTATTGAAAAAATGTGTCTTTAGTATGAATAAAAAAAAGGCGACAGCGGGGCTGGGGAGGGGGAGGGGATCGTCTTTCTTGACGTCATCGAAAACGGACCGACAGACTAAAATACGGAAATACTAACATTATCGAGTATTAATATATAGATTATATAATACGGCCAAGCCCAGATTTACGCGGTGGATTGGAATGACAAATATATATTTTTTAAATGTGTAAAAACAATATTTTTTTTTTGATTTATAATTTCAATGAGATTTTTCAGGATTATAACTTCTAATTTTTTATGTAACATAATACTCATTTTATGTTATTTTGGATATTCTGGAACCCATCCTATTTGGTATGAATCTCATACTACTAAATCTGTATCTAATTAAAATGCATAGGTAAGACTAATCGCTCAAAGAATACCTATTCAATGCAGAATCTATTTAAGTTTAAAAATAATTAATGTAACATGTGCACTTCACTTACTCATTTTACATTTACGCGTGTTATATTTCTACATTATTATTCATGTAGGTAATTTATTGTCTAAAATAAAATAAAATATTCTTTTCTAAAATAAAATATTGAAAAAAAAGCCTATATTTTTTGTAAACCGGGACCTTTGGGCGTCCCGAAAGATTTGTTCAGGGGACTGGGACACGAGACTCAAAACTGGTGACAGCAGCGATGGGCTGCCAATACGGTAACAAGGGGCTCGCAAAATCTTATAGCTATTCGTGATGTTCTGGGGAAGGTGTGATTTTTTTTATCACTCATGTGCAATTATACCCAATAATTATTGAAACCATCGAATGTTACTTTATACACTTATATTTTGCAACAGTATACAGTATATTGTAATTTATTCAATATCAATAGCTGAAAAATTTACGTCAGAAAACCCAAATGTACATTACAACTTTCTTAATCTAAATATATTGCATATTTATAGATTATATAACGCGAATATCTGAGAAAAATGTTTATCTTAATTTAACAAGGGGCTCGCCGGTCCAAGTAATATTTAACAAGGGGCTCGCGCGAGCCCCTGCGAGCCCCCTCCAGCCCACCCCTGGGTGACAGTCCCGATTAGTCGGGACGTCTCTAGCTTAAGAATATGTACTGCCGAATAAATAACTGTCGATAATCGTACAATTTTACGAAATCATCTATATAAATAATTAATTATGATTCAATTATCTTCTCTTCTAATTTTGCGAAAAACTATTTGGGCAGCGAACTACCCCTAACCCCAAAGTGCGCGAGTAGATAAAGGTTAATCATTTCAAAGTGTCAGATAATAAATAATCCAGAACTGAGGTTCATGACTCGTTGGTATCTGACATTTTTCATTTAAGTTGTGACCAGAATATTATTATAAATAAATCTTTACTCATCAAATACATGCAGAGCCATATCCATATACAAAAGGAAATTTAATCATTAACTCGCAAGCAGGTGGTTGAATTACGTCATGTCCAAAACCAAAAAAAAGATTTTTCTTTATTATTTACATAAAGAAAAAAATCAACAGACACCCGAAAATCACCATTAATTATACCAGCGGTCATCAAACTGGGGCCTGACAAAGATTTTCATCCGGCCCTCCAAGAGTTCTGTCTTTTTGTATATAAATTAGGAAATATAAAATTTCATGATTTGGTTGTGAATTCACTCCAATTTTATTGCATCAATTGGGATTGTTGGCCTTAAAATTGGATACATGGGCCAACTTCATGAATATCTTGAAAAAGAAGGTGTCAAAAAGTCAATGCATTTTCATTGCACAATTTACCAGCAAGCTTTGTGTGCAGTGGCGGATCCAGAAATTATCCAAGAAGGGGGCCATTTAATTCGAAAACAAACATAATACACAAATAGTACATACAAAAATAGATGATTTTAAAATAATATTTTAAAATAATAAAAACAGTCAATACATAATTAAGTATATATTCTATAAAATAAAGTAAACTAAACAACTAAAGAGCCCATTTCAAAATAAATATTTAATAAATCAGAAAAATGGAAAATAAATTCTCCTCAGGGGGGGCATAGCCCCCATGGCCTCCCCCTTGGATCCGCCAATGTTTGTGTGGAAAGTTTTTGGGTGCAGATTCAGTAATGTCCATTATAATATCAACAATAAATTTCATTCGCAAGACTGGTGTCAATTCAAAAGTTTTCTTGAAATGATTAAAACTGAGTATCAAGATTTGTTGTGGAAATGTGTTGAAACGATTTTTTGAAATCAGAACTGAAACTAATATTTATTTATGTATGAAAAATAAAAACTTGTTCCAGAAATATCGAATGCCAAGCGGTTGTAGCGTCTCGCCTTTTTTACTGTGATATCAGAACATCTAAATCATGGGTGGCCAAACTTTTCAGCAGCTGGGCCAGATTTTAGAAATGAGATTTCCTACCAGGCCGTTTTTTTTTCTTAAATCTATATATTAATACTCGATAATGTCCGTCCGTCTGTCCGTCTGTAAATTGTCCCCGATTTCCCCTACCCCTCCCCGCCGCCCCAGCCCCGCTGTCGCCATTTTTTTATTCATACTAAAGACATACTCTTTTTTCGTTTGTATATGTTCGCGATTTCACCTTTTCGATGACGTCAAGAAAGACGGTCCCCCTCCCTCCCCCCATCCTGCCCCGCTTCATTTCTTCATTTTTCTCTGACGTCTACTATGTGCGAATTTTTGAAGTCAAAACAATTAATTTTCGTACTAACCAAAAATATTCAGTCAAGCTGTGGATTCTACCATGACCCAATTTTCATGCGCGAGGTTTGGACACGTTATCCATTGTTCCACGAATCGAATTGAAAGTAGCGAGATAAAAACTCTATATAATAATAATACAAAGCAAATGATAGAACGCATTTTTAGTGATCTAATAATGACATCTGTGGGTGAAACCTTGCACTTAATTATTAAGTAATATTATTAAGTATTAAGTACTATTATTATTATTTGTTATTATTTATTATTAATATTATTATTTTTTAATTATTTTTATTATTTATTATTATTATTTATTATTAATTATTAATTATTAGTTATTATTTATTATTTATTATTTATTATTTATTATTTATTATTTATTATTTATTATTTATTATTTATTATTTATTATTTATTATTTATTATTTATTATTTATTATTTATTATTTATTATTTATTATTTGTTATTTATTGTTTATAGTTTATTATTTGTTATTTGTTATTTGTTATTTGTAATTTGTTATTTATTATTTATTATTATTATTTATTATTAATTATTAATTATTTATTGTTTATTATTTATTTATTATTATTTATTATTTATTATTTATTATTTATTTTTTATTATTTATTATTTATTATTTATTATTTATTATTTATTATTTATTATTTATTATTTATTATTTATTATTTATTATTTATTATTTATTATTTATTATTTATTATTTATTATTTATTATTTATTATTTATTATTTATTATTTATTATTTATTATTTATTATTTATTATTTATTATTTATTATTTATTATTTATTATTTATTATTTATTATTTATTATTTATTATTTATTATTTATTATTTATTATTTATTATTTATTATTTATTATTTATTATTTATTATTTATTATTTATTATTTATTATTTATTATTTATTATTTATTATTTATTATTTATTATTTATTATTTATTATTTATTATTATTATTATTAATTATTTATTATTTTTATCATTTATTATTTGTTATTTATTATTTATTATTTATTATTTATTATTTATTATTTATTATTTATTATTTATTATTTATTATTTATTATTTATTATTTATTATTTATTGTTTATTATTTATTATTTATTATTTATTATTTATTATTTATTATTAATTATTTATTATTTATTATTTATTATTTATTATTTATTATTTATTATTTATTATTTATTATTTATTATTTATTATTTATTATTTATTATTTATTATTTATTATTTATTATTCATTATTCATTATTCATTATTCATTATTCATTATTCATTATTCATTTATTATTTATTATTTATTATTTATTATTTATTATTTATTATTTATTATTTATTATTTATTATTTATTATTTATTATTTATTATTTATTATTTATTATTTATTATTTATTATTTATTATTTATTATTTATTATTTATTATTTGTTATTTGTTATTTATTTTTATTATTTATTATTATTTAATATATTTTTTTTTTTTTTTTTATTATTATTTATTAAGTATTAAGTATTATTATTAAGTATTATTATTAAGTATTATTATTATTAAGTATTATTTATTAAGTATTAAGTATTATTATTAGTATAAACTATAAAGTATTATTTACCAAATTTCTGTTACTACGAAAAATAGTTGTTAGCAAACTTAAACATTATTCCAAAAATTAAGTAATTTACGAAATTTCTGTTACTACGAAAAATAGTTCTTAGCAAACTTAAACATTATTCCAAAAATTAAATAATTTACAATTTAAATACTGCAGGGCAGGGCTGTCGGTATATGCCCCGAGATATATTTCTTTTACTATCAGAATTTCTGGCTTATTCAATAAATAGGTTTGTCATTTATTTTTGACGCCTGTAAATTTTCTGACTACTTAAAAATGCAACAATCCCCCCGTTGAGGTCAACGGGCTTACAGCTTGTTTCTTTTATTATTCAAAGCAAACAAGAAATATATTGTTTTTTTTAAGAAGATATAACAAAAATGAGAATCAAACATATTTATTAGATTAAAGTTAGGCAATACAAAAAAAAAATAAACAAAATATAATAAATATTAATGAGTCTGATTTTGTTTGTCAGAACTAAGTGCATCAATGTTGATAACGACAAATAGTGAGATCATCGAAAGAGCATGTTTGTAAAATGCAGGATATTTCTCCTTGACCAAATATGTTTTGTAAAACTCTTCCAAACCAACCTGATTGATTATCTTCTTTAACTGTGTACCACAACACATTTCACAATGTTCCATTTGTAAAATTCCTGGCAATAAATTCACGTCTACAGAGAATGGCATTGCAAATGCAGCAAAAAGTTGTCACAATAGTTGAATCAATGTACTGAGATACTTCCATATATACGATATGATACGAACTACGCACGTTGGAATTTTCTTTTGGTGGTTTTATGTATACTGAAAGAAAAAATGTGTGCATATGCTCCGCGGGCCACAGCTAGACACCCAGCGGGCCGCGGGTTGGCCACCATTGATCTAATTTTTTAAAAATAAGAAACTGCAGAGACGTGACATGAGAAATCATCTCTTTTATGACATCTAATCATTTGAAACAAAACTAGAATTATTTAAAAACCACCTCAGTCAATATAAATTTACCCATTTTTCATTCACAGTACAGTTTTTAATTCAAGATTTAATGACTGATTACCTTAGTCAGTGATTTAATGGGTTTATCATGGCGATGAGGAACAGGTGAAAATAAAAACTTGTATGGAAATGGAAAACAAAAATGCTACAAACATGAAAATAAATTAAATGGCTATTGCATTTCAAATCTTAATTGTTTAATGAATTACAAAATATTTCAACATTTAGTTAAGCCAAACTTTTCTAACATACAAAAGTGAGTGTTATATTTGGAGGTTGTTGATCAAATTAGGTAGGAAAAGCATCTGGTAAATACCCTAAAAATCGAAAATCGGTTTATTTTACACGGTTAATTGGAGTTTATTGAAAATCTCGTTTTGCATATAGTACAATGGATTTGTACACTATTCATTTGTCGGTTCCGTGGTGATGGATCTCACAGGCTCAATTACCAATATGAACAATATTTTTTGAAAAAAAAACTTTTGCTTTGATAAAGTCCATATGCTTCACATTAGGGGCGAACTTTGTTGAAAAAGTAAAATAAGTTATTTTACTCTTTTATGCACCTTATTGTTAGTTCATATTTAAGTTATTAAAATGTCATATATTTATTTTGTTTTGGTATATTGGCTTGTAAGGTACTAGGTATAATTGGTTTTTTTGAAAATAATTCCGACTTAAAAAGGGTTAACCGGTTTATTTATTTGAAAAACAATTAGTAGCTTTCGACTGTTAATTGGATGCCCTACCTACAACCAATTTGAGTAGAAGTGAATATCATCGAACAGTTAACCACAAGACAATATATTTTTTTTACTAAAGCATTATTTTATTCTTTATTAAGAAATTCACATTATTAAACAAAGATAATACCAAAATGTAAAGAAAAAAAAAATGTTTTCTGGAATAAAATTCATGAAAGGATTATGAATTTTTACACATTATATATGTCAATTAATTTAAATCTTCAAGTTTGAGTGTCTGTTGGCTTTTTTTTTGATGTGAAAGATTCTCTGAGCCATACTGTTCGAGTTCTCACCACCTTGGGCATTTTTGTGTATCTGCTCAATATAACAATTGTTGCTATTGTCATAAACAATACAATAACTATTGTCCATAAGTACACACTTGAATTGTCTGAAAAATTAATAAATATATCATTGATATTTTTTTTTTTTATTTTATGTGTTTCGCTTCTTTAAGAATCAATTATTGTCAGGTAATATACGTAGAAACTAAAACTTCATTTTAATTCGTGACTTCTCATCTTCTAAAATAACAGAAACAAGGTTGAGGTTTTTTCTTTTCTACTGGAGGCAGGGTAGGGGTAAGATTCACTACTTACTTAAATAAAGCTGGGTAAATCCCAAGAGAAATAAATTAAATACAGCGGAACCTCTCATAACGAGCACTTCTTATAACGAGTAATTTACGTAACGAGCAAAACAGATTGTGAAAAAAATTCTCCTTTAACAAGTGATATGTTGCATAACGAGCGACGCAGAGTTTTGAAAAGATCACTTTCAAATCGTTGCTTGCCTCAAGATGATTGACAAGGCGTGGGAAGGGGTTTCCAAGAGAACCCTCACTTCAGCTTAGAAGAAGCTTTGCCAAGAAGCGTTGTCGAATGTGATTTTGAGGGGCTTGAAACAGTACCTGTAGAGTCTACAGTCAACGAGATTGTATCTTTGGCCAACACCATGGGACTGGAGGTGGATAACAACGATATTGATGAGCTTGTGAAAGAGTACAGTCAAGAGCTGACCACCGAAAAGCTTATGGAGTTGCATTGTTTTTCACAGCAAGAAGTTATGGAGGAGAGTTTGTTAGTGGAGGAGGAGAAAGTAGCCGAGCAACAATCTTCTGGTGCAATAAGAGAAAAGCTGAAAGCACGTGAAACTGTTGCATCGTACATTGAGAAGCATCACCCTAATAAGGAGGTGGCTATGCGTTTTACAAATTTATTAAATGATAATGTTGTCACATTTTCACCAAATTTTGAAGCGTCGGCAAAAACAAATGTCTGCTAGTAAAAAAGAATTAATTATTTGTCAGAAATAATAAACTAGTCGATTTTTTATCATTTTTTGCAAATCCAAATTGCAGTCCAGTTTGTTACGCTCCTTAACAATTTATTTGAGTATGTAATTTGACTTGAATACATGTTAAAAATATAAAAATTGTTTTTTTTTCAGCATGGAACGCATTATTGTATTTTACATTGATTTATATGGGAAAAATTGTTTTGCTTAACGAGTGTTTCACATAACGAGTAAGATTCTGGAACAAATTAGACTCGTTATGAGAGGTTCCACTGTATATCATTGATCCATAAAGAAAAGTTTCTATATATATTTTTTTGTTTTAATCAAAGATTATAAAATTTGTGTATATTGATAAAAATAAATAAAAAATTTCTGTTCCTTTCCACAATTTTTATCCGATGATTTTTTAGTGCTACACTAAAAAAGTTGTTTTATTTCTAAATATGATTCTGCATTATATTTAAGTGAGAAATATTATGTCTTATCTATTTTTAGTTATTTTTGGAATTGACTATGTTTGTAACTTTTATCTGTGTGTAACACATAATACAACACTGCAACTGCGCACTATGCATAGACAGATAGAATGAAAAGAGTGTGTACAGGGGGGGTGGGGGCCATAAGTGTTGAACGAATGCTGGCACTGCCACCTGGTATATAATATTACCAATAATCCGTCAAAATATTCTATGGGGAAATTATTAAAATGTTGTATTGAATAATAATTTCACATGACTTACATGCATCATTGTACCATCCGTTATTGTGTACAAAGATAAAGTCGTAGTACTCATTTTCTTTTTCGGGTGCCTTTCCTACACACAGCCATGAGCCGATATCTACATACGACGGTTCAAAGATCCGCAACATGCATTTTCCAGTTTTTAAATCTGTGTCACCACCTGTGTAGGGACTGATCCGATTTCCAGATGGATTGATACCTATGATGGTTATATATTATATTTAGTGCAATTTATAGATATTATTAATAAAAGCATGGATTTAATTGGTTTCTTTTCATTCCAGTCCAATCTATATTCTACTCTGTGGTGGAAATTTTGAGAATACTTTCGATGGATTCGGCGGTAACTTTGTGGAAGTTCATTTTAATATAAAATAAAAATAACTTAGATTATTCCACGTATTGTGTTACAAAATGTGACACGTGTTTCGCCTCTTTCAGAGGCATCCTCAGATATTATTTAATAATAAATAAATCAGGTAGTTCCCCACTGTTAAATATATTTTCTAACGGTTTAACCTGTCCTAATTGATGCAACTCATTAGATAATCATTTCTTAATGTAAATGTCATTTGTATTACCTTTATCGTTTGTTTGTTTCTCTATCGTCCCCCCTTGCCTCCCATTTTTATTTGTTTTTTTTTATAGTATATTAGAATAGTAATATATTTTCTAACGGTTTAACCCGTCCTAATTGATCCAACTCATTAGATAATCATTACTTAATGTAAATGTCATTTGTATTACCATTATTGTTTGTTTGTTTTTCTATCATCCCCTCCTTGGATCCCATTTTATTTGATTTTTATTATAATATATGAGAATTAGTAAAATTAAAATCATTCGTACTAAAGCAAACATTTGTGAAAGTAGTTGTTTGAGGATGCCTCTGAAAGAGGCGAAACACGTGTCATATTTTGTAACACAATACGTGGAATAATCTAAGTTATTTTTATTTTATATTTATCAAATTTAGTTTTATATTAGAAAATAAAAAGATTCAGCCTTCAAGATAAAGCCTCTAGATTAGATATAGTTTTATATATATAATTATAATATCAAAACATATGTAGATGCATTCATTAATGCCGATCTGAGACAAATAAGAGTTTAAGGTTAATAAATGGACAATTGCCTGCCTTTAAATCAGCATTAATAATAATTAACCATACAAATAAATGCTTTTTTAGGCAAACTGGTATAATAAATGCATTAACTCGATGGCTGCCACAGACGAGATATCTCGTAAAATTTTTCGTGCTGAACACGCCATAGACGAGTTATCTCGTCAATAATTAATTATATTAATAAATGCAAATTATAGCCGGTGTGCTAGGTAATTACTATTAATTATCTACGGCAGCTAAAAGGCTAACTGAATTATTCCAGAACAAAAATCTCTTTGTATACTTAACTCATTTTTGTCAGTTTTGTGAGTTACCTACTTCTGCCGGAAAGGTGACAAAATTTCTTTAAAAAAATGTTTGAAAATACCTCGCCCATCTGGTCTGACAAAACGGCAATATTCCACTGATGAATTGTCATACATCTTACATCCTATTTGGATGCCTCTATTTATGTAAATGTTCTTAGGATATGCCTGTATTGATTTATCTAAAATGAGAAAATGAATGAGAAATTAAAATTATCTGAAAGTTATTGTTACAATTATTATATCAATTGCCTTTTAATTATATTAAATTTTTGTCGGCTTGACTGCCACTATGGTCCATTTATGATTAAACTTGTCTTCTAAGCATCTGAGGCTTTCCCCCGTTCATTGAAACTTAGCATCCCTCTTGATGTTATTCTATTTCCTAAGGTTGTGGCCCAGCAGTCTCGTGTTTACTAGGATTACTGTCATTCAACAATGTGGCCTTACTATCTGAGTCTTCTTGTTCTCAATCTATTATCTATACTGTACTTAAATTGCTTAAAGAGTTCAGCGAATGTTAAAATGCTGAATGCTGATATAGTCTATTTGATTTAAACTGGGAGTGGCATGATCAATAAAAAATATTTTAAATTTAAATCCTTTAAATTGTGTACTCTTCCAAATGCTTTGTCACTAACGACCATAGTTAAACCAATCATACATAAATTGAAGGATTCATACATAGTATTGAAATTCCACCAAGTAGAAAAAAAATATTATACATAACAATAAACTACCATGAACTTTAACGTCAAAAGTTTTTCTGAAGTCAATTTGACTGGTTCCGCCCATATTGCAAGACCACCTTCCAGTATCACTTTTTCTTGCATATTTCACTCTGATTCCACATTCTCCATAAGAGAATCCTCTTCCAAAATATTCAAACCCTTCAGTGGTATTTGAACCTGAAAAAATATTTCTTGTTTAACATTGAAATAAAAGTCTATCATTAGTTCAAGGGTTGTCATACAACACTATCTTTAAACCTGTAACTTTACTATAGTGTACATATAAATATAAATGAGATAATCCTGAACAAACATTTCATATAAATGACGAGTCTTCATTTGATATACATAATATTGACTAAAATAAATATTCATAATTCATTGTGTTGTGACTACCCAGAGCAAGAAATTGACTAAGCCCATAAATGATCCCGTAGCATAGCATGTGGTATACATACATGTCCAAAGACATACTAAAACATCTTTTAAATACAAATTTGTAAGTTAAATCACAATTTCAAATGGTTCTTAAGCCACTGGCGTGGAGGGCTAGATCAAATATTCGCTGGTAGTTAAAGGGCTCTAAAATGATGCCAAGAAAGATTGGTAAATAGCTTTACAAAACACTCACAGCTGAAGGTTTTCATTATGCTCTGTATGCTGAAATAATGGATTTTGTGATATTTTACCTGGAGTGAGAGATAAGTATTGAGTTCCATTTGGTGACTTGAACCAGCAATAATTTATACGTGATGGAGCCGAGCATAGTATTTCAAATGAATTATCCTTTATTGTTTCAATGTTTTTGTGAGGACTGGTAACATTTAAAGCGGTACCATTTCCACCTGTTAGTTGAGTTAAACAAATATAATATTAAGCAATAAGTGTGGCTAGAAAAAAATATAATAAATTCTCATTGGATTTGGCACTTTGATACTTTGTGGAAAATTTTCATTATAAAATCAATCATAACTGTTATCACACCGAAGTAAGTGGTATATCAAAGATATCCATTTAAATTCAACTCTAATATATTTATATTACTGGTATGTAAATACAACATTGGTTTAAATGAATTCGATGAATTAAAGTTGAAGTAAGAACTTAATCAAATTAAAATTTGTTTGATGGATGCAAGATTCTAAAATATCACCACAAAAAAGAGTCTGTAATGTATAAAAGTGGTCAATGCAATGTCTTCAATAAATAATAAAATTGAAATAAGTTTTTTTTAAAATTATGAATCAAATAGTATTAATATAATTTATTGTTTGTACAATTAAACAGTTCTCAAATCAACAAAGAAATATATACGTAACTTGTCATTGCCGAGGGAATTCAATATCCTTAACATTTCTATATAAAACCAATAAACAATACATCTGAGACAAATACTGCATTTCGAAAGTCAACCTTTGTAAAATTATTGGAGTAGCATTAGTGATGCTCCTTCATATAAGCAAACATCTTTTCTGTTAGACTACTGTGAAATAATAATTATACTTTGTTTACCTATTGCAATCACTTCCTTGACAACATCCAACAGACCCCCCGTTTCAATGTTGTCATCACCATGCACAATCATGCATTCCCAGTTCGTCAAATCTTCATCAGTTGGATTTTTGATTTGCATTCCGCACTCGAATATAGTGTTGTTGTTTAAATCAGTTCTGAAACATTCATTATTGATAGTCATTCCCAGTGATTTTTTCCCCATGTAACGCAGTGGAATGGCTTCCGACGCCTTTTTTCTCAGAATTTTGACTTTTATAATTAGTATTAGAAAAAAATAGTTTTTATTTTGCTTCGAAAACTTTTGATTTTTTAGGAAGAATAAAAGACGATTGAAAATATTTTTTAAATCATTATTTCACGAAAAAGTAATAACAGAAAAAAATTCGAGCTGTGTTATATAATTTAGCAAAGGAAAATCAATCTTTCAATGTGAAAAGTGAAATAAATCTCCAAGAAGTAAATGGAAACGAAATGGGTCATATTCTTCATTCTACAAATAGAGGGGTTGTTTTTTTCACTATTTCCTTTCATTATTTAAGATAAAGCCACCGCTCGATATCTCCAAAATTCTCTTTACTCCAGTAGCTTCTTCTTCCTCCCAAGACATTCTAGCAGGCTACATTTCATTGATGGTCATCTATTGGCCTTCATGGGCGATGGAATTTGTCCAGTTAAAAGAAGAGATTTAAAGATAGAAGAGAAGAAGAGAAGCAAATTTTAGGCTTCCCTGGGGGATCCACAGCACAGGTCAATCGCTGCTTTTTTATTTTAGACATTAGCGGAGTAAAATAGTTTGGATACCACAATGATTGACGCAATGGTAAAATAGTTTGGACCACACCAATGCAGTCTCTCAACCTTGATTGATTCGACCGTGCTGAAGTGTTTCTACAACCCTTAAAATTTGACCCTGTAATGATTTCTAAATGTGTTCCCTTTGCAGATTGGCCCATTGTCCCAATTTAATTCTTGAAAATGTTTGTGTCAAAACCAATGTTCCTGCTAAGGTGCGTGTGCGCACGCACACCTCCCAAAATATGATCGCATACATTTTTCCATCCCTGCACATACAGAAATATTGTAAAGAGAAGTTTGTTTCACCAAATTTTATTTTTGCTTAAATACTTATACTAACTTCACCAAATCTTCCACATCCAGCATCAGTGAGTAAGTAAGTGAGTACATTCCTACATATTCGCCCACATTTTTTATTTCGATGAAAATTTACTGCTCACAGAAGTTGATAGTCCGCACACACAGTAGAAATTTGAGGGAACGTTGGTCAAAACTCATTGTGAAGATAAAAATGAATTATACTTTTCACAATTACTTACGTTAACGGATTTCTAAAATATGAATAGCGTCCATTGAAAATTCCTTCTTCAAGTATGAAAGTACGTCCATCAGATCTGACCATTCTACAACTGTGGACCGTTGTTACGATTAGCGCACAAATCATTCTTAAATATGAATCATTGCTGAAATAGATTTCTGTGACAACAGTCTGTTCATTTGGGGACTCTGAAAAAAAGATCAAACAGCAAGTTGTTCATTGGTTCCACGAGAGTTCTTATTGAATAATTATTGTCGAATTTATTACTTGGCTATTTTTTTTACTTTCAATTAAATCAATATATGTGAAATAATATTTAGGATGCTATAATAAGAAAATTTTGGAATAAATTCACTATATTGTGCATTTATTGGAACATTAAATATACAGATTTGTTATTTTAGGCTTACTGGTAGTAATTAATTTTTTTAGCTTGCCCTAGGTAGTTAGTTCATTATGAAGAATCAAATGACAAAAATTGTATCCATGCGTTAATTATCTTTACCTTGAAAATCATTCAGATTTACATTTAATTCATTGAAATTAATATTGTTTAGTATTGGATTGATTTAGCACATTTTGAGCGAGTTATAAACTAAATTTCGTTTATTTCAAAAGAAATAAATTTTCACAGTGAGAATAAAATAATTGATAATATTACCAATATAGTTCAAAACCATAAGGTAAGATATAAATTTATTTGTTACGCCAAAAGAAATTGACACTTCTCATGATATGTAACCATTTCATTGACTACAAAATAATAAACAATCTGTGATAGATCAATAGATCATTTTTTATATCCTAGTGTTGCAGAGATATCAATAGCTTATATTGTCCTTACAAGGTCTTGTAATCTTTGGACATATGAGATACACAAGCTTTCAACTCATAGACAATGTGTACACCAGTCTGCTACAATCTCGTTATTCCAATGCAAAATGTGTAAGAATTCAAACAATACATAACAATTCAGTAAGTGAAAACAACAATCTAATTTTCAAAAAATAAAATACTCATTTGTACTAATTCCATTTCTATTTTAAATGATCAGGACCGGTGCCAGTGGTGGGAGGGACAATGTACATCTATGGAAAATACTAATGAATATGAAAATAAATTTGTTAATAAATTGTGACAAATATGACAAATATAAGGGTTTCACTGTATTAATAATAAATAGTATGTTCTAAAGTATATAAAATACAAACCTTTTTCGTACAATTGTTCTGCAACATTCATACTATAATTATAATCAATGGTGTTAGTTGATCCTTGAATCCCAACTTTGGCAGTCCAGATGCCATCATGGTATCTGCTTACTTTTGGTACTTGTACAACACACTGACCGATCTGGCTCGGCAATGTTTTACCTCTTGGATCTGTCACTTGACAGAATATTGACTCGTTTGGTCCGAAAACTAATGTGGCTTTTGTTCCTACTGAAAGCCATCTTTCAGTATTCACAGTAGGTGGAGCTGTAATAGAAATCTAAAAATATAATATGACTGATAATATCTTGAGTTTTTTTTAAGGTAAGGAATAGTAAATTATGTTGACTAAATCAATGCATATTTAAGCAGTGTTTACTTCCGGTGGTGATATATTACTGCCAGTAGCGGATTGTTGAACTTCGCTTTCTTTGAGTGCGGTGTTCACGGGCTCGAATACCAGAATAAAAAGTTTTATGAATTGATTTTTCAATTGATTTATGAATTTGATTGAAAAATGTAAGCAAGAAGTGGATATAACAAAGCAATCGGCTAACCAATATTACCGTCCAAGCTCTATTCCTCTATCCTTAATCTTTTCAGAAAGAGAAAGGTTAGCAACAGATTAAGCAGATTGTCACAAAACAATATTTGCTAAGATAAACTCCTTTAGTACAATAAACAGAGTCAACTTTGCATACTTGGATTTTATTTTTTAATTTGTGTCGCATGCTTTATGGCTAATCAGAACAATGCTTTTGGAAATGTAGTCAAATAAACTTTTTAGTTTATAAAAACACTGAAAAAATCTTATACAGCTGATTCCAGAATCGTGTGAATCAAAGTCATTTTATGAAAATCTGGATATTTGTTGTTTTATTTATACCAAATAAGTTTTGAGGGTGCAGCACAAACCATTGAATGATATATCTAAACATCATAGTAAATGTTTTCAGGAATATTTATCTGTAAATGGAACTAGTAGTGGAAGTTGGACTATTTAAGTTTTATTAAAAAAAAAAGTAAAAATAAGCATACAAAACTAAAACAAGAGGTAACTTGTCCGCATAGGCAGAGTTACCAATCCATAAACCAACTTTCCCTAAGCAATACCCTGCATTAACCCATTATTACATAAACTAATATGTATGAATGTATTTATTGATGTATTTTAAGTGTATCTTTCTTCCAAACATAAAATTTTGATAAAATACATGACAATGGAAAAAATAATTGAAAAAACTTCATTCAAAAAAAGTTGATAAGATTCGGTATATCATATGTTCCAAATTGGGAGCAAATACTGTCACAAAAATAGTGATGTATTTGAACAGTGGCGGTTCTAGGTACTGGGCTAGGTGGGCTAAGCCCGACCTGCATTTTTCACCCAAAACTTTAGATGGCTGAATAAAAATGAACAGCAAACAGAACAAAATAAATACATTTATAAGCATAACTAACCTTTCCCAAATGAATATAATATCTTTGTTTTAATTTTCCTCTGTCAATATAAGACAATGTTACGTCTACCTACAATCATATTCTCGATTGTGTTTTGTATTACAATTTTAAACTGAGCCGGCATAAAAAAAACAATAACCCTATAAATACTTTACAGGGAACAGGCAACGTCACGTTACTCTGCCAACACCACTCAAGGGCTAGCGATGTTTAGCCCGTAACCACAGACAATATTTCTTTACATTGGGGCGCAATCAAGCACGATTAGATTTTTTTTGTATTTGTATGTACGGAAACGTCATCAATCGCAAACGATTGTGTTTCAATCTGTCAAGCTTCTGTTGATCGTTGGGGGCTAAACACAATCTGCCCATTACGCATACTTATGCATTGAAACACAAAACCAATATCGTTGTATTGTATGAAAGTGACAGGTATTGACTTTCAGTGACAGCAAGTGACAGTTCTGTATTGCTTTTAGTAGGTACTTATTATTTCACTTTGAAAGAGACGAATTTAAGGATTCCGTATTCTATTATTTCTTAGTTACATTAACATTGATTTTATTATATAATAATTCATGCATTGCAGTAGTGTCGTAGTATTTGTTAATTTGCTTGTAGATTAATGTATAAGGTGAAGAAGAAATATGCTTTTCTCTAGCCCACCCAAGATTTTAGGTCAGGAACCGCCACTGTATTTGAAGAATACAAAATTTGAGTTCTTATTTCCTTTTTACATTGCAACCACTGTAATTTTACATAAAGTAGGTACTTACATGTTCATTATTAAGAAATGAAAAAAACCACATAACACGGAACATGAAAGCTGAAATAGTAATGAAGAATCAAGACTTCTGATTGAGGGTAGATAAAAAACTTTTGGCAGTAATATGATATTACATGATATAACATTTAGTTTCATACATACCTTTTACTGTGATATTGATGAAGGAATATAGAGTCATATTATTGTTTGTAGCATTAATACTCCATACACCACCTAAATTGGAAGAGATGTTGGTAATAGTGATCCCACAGTCATTGTTCACTTGAATCACTGAATTCTTTGGCACGGATTTTGAATTTGATGGGGCCCTTATGCTACATGTCTTTGGGGATTCCATGTATCCAAGTAACTTAATTTGAATATCCTGACCTTCCAACACAGTCATTGACCCATTTGGAAGAGTTTCGCTTCTTTCTGTAAGTTAAGATTATGCTAAAATTAGTATTTTCAATATACATGGTTGCAGTGCAACCTTCGACATTCACTTAATGCACAGACAGAGAGTGTGTGTGTATGCTTTCTAGTGGTGTGCATTACAGCAAACAGATAAAACAAGACAAACAGATATTATGTATTTTGTTTTGATTACATAGGTTTTTTTGGATGATTTTGGTCCAAAGTCAAAATATTTAATATACTCAACCTTGAAGTGTATGAAGTCTCATTGAGTGCTTGAAGAGAAATGTGTATTAAATTGTAAACATTGTGGTGATCGAAAAAACTATTTTGAGAAAACTGAGGGTTATGTCCTTTTACCATTCTTCAGTAAATATTTTTATTAATATAAGATAATCCTTAAATGATTTTTTTTTTCGCTTAAGTTTTAACAGTCAGTCGTTTTTGGTTATTGATACCTGAGTAAGTCTTTTGTTTTATCTGTGTCAGTGAACATCTGCATTCTATATTACAACATTTTAAATCTTACTCAAATCAGCTGGCAAAAAAACTAAGACAACCCAGTTCGACAGTCCATAGACATGGCATGGAGATTGAGAAGGCACGTAGACGATGTGTATGGGTTCCATATAAATTTAAACAAAACGACAATGCTCATGGGGCCTCCAATTTTTTGGACCTCAAAATAACATATTCTATAAAACCCAAATAATATTTTTAATTTAATTTTAGGAATTCGAAAAACATGGCCCTCAAATTTGATTGCCATGGGTCCTTCCAATTGCTTAACCCATCACTGGCATCTCTGTGTGGCGATATTAACTCTCGATAAAATCACCAAGCATGACTGGAAGATTTCTTTTTTAATATTTTAATTAAAATATAATGCCAATGCGCCAAATATTAAAGTTGAAAGATCATACGAGAAAAACTCAATGAGAAGTTATTGTAAGTCGCTTGAGATAAGCTCGAGGTAAATTGACATCACAACCAATGTTCCCTCTAAGGCAAGAGGTTAGCTTCGCGGAAATTTCAAAAGCTCCGCGGAGGCTGCGCGGACCGATCAAATATTAATAGAACAACTGTCTTGTAGTGCGCGCCAACCCGGAATGAGTGTGCGGGGGCTTCTCAACTACTGCGCAGCCGCGCACGCGCGCAGCTTAGAGGAAACGTTGACCACAACACCCATGCCAATTTTTTAAATTTGACATTGACTTTACCGGGAATCGAACCCAACTGGTCGGTAGAGCAAGCTTTAACCAACCAAACCACAGCGGGCGACAATCTCATCCAACTTATTCTTCAGACTTTGTCATTCCATCTACCATTTAATCTATCCTTATTTCTATCGACACAACAATCCAGCCCAATCCTTAAAATGTTCTGTGACCCCTGAACTAAAGAATGGAAATTATAAAATTTGTCTACCTTCAATTTTTATAACCAATGGAAGAAAGCTCAATTTCTTTTCTGAATCTAAAATAGTATTATTATCGATTTCTTGAAGTTCCCAAGTTCCTACATCGTCAACGCTGAAGTTAGTTATGTTGACTGCACATATCTTTCTGCTTATATTAATTTCGGGAAAACTTATTCTCAGGTTAGTAACATTAGATATTGGATAGAGTTGATATATTGTTCCATTTGGCAGCTTTATGTTACATAATTCTAAATCATGAAAGAGCGGTGTTGCCGGAAGGTCTTGGATGACATTTCCTCCGCGCTGGGTGACAATAGTCACTGCAGGTAAGATTTTGGCTGATACTGGAATATCAAAGAAAGTATTTATGTATTTAGAAAGTATAATTTGTGTGTGTATGAAATGATTGTATTGCCTTGAAAAAGTCAACGATATTTACTATACTTAATTACTAAAAAAAACAACATAATCTTTAAAACCACATATTTTATGTTTATTAAATTAGTAAAGATTTGTCCAGAAGGACTAGAAAATAACTGTAGAGAAACAAATTATCAGAGCACCACGTCAAGTCTAGAGAATTGATAATATACGTGGATCAAGGATTTAAAAACAGAGCGTTTAGTTTAGTTAGAAAGTTTAGCTTTGGATTCAAGTTTGACCAAGATTCATCAATTTCAATAAAAAAACATCTTAAAAGAGTGAATTTTCCTACCGATAGTAAAAGCAACAAATATATGAAACAAAATCTTTACTTCTTAGTTATTTTTAGTATTATGTTAAATCATAGAAGTATGACAATTACGGACTCGAAACATTTTGGAATGTCACTTGTCAAATAAAGTATTACACATATGTACCTTGTGAAGTAGCAATAGCCAAGATCGCAAAGAAACACACTGTTCTAACCATTATTTGGCCATTAAAAAATTCACGAGAAAAGATTGATATTCTTTATTTTATATAACAGTCTTTAAAATAATGTCCTTGTTGAATCACGAAATAACAATAAATGTAATATTTTGAAAAATATATCAGGTGTACAAAAATCATGAGACAATCGACCAGATAAGATAAAATAAATATTTGTTATATTGATTAAATAATTATTGAGCTCGGGTAAAATTTATTAGATAAGATATTTACAAGAATTTTTTAATGGTATTTTTCTTAGAAAACTAAATATTTTGGCTAAATATTTAAATAGCAGTGGGCAACAATGGCAAAGCATGATGGCTCCATGGAGCCAAAATTCATCAATACCTTATGTTCAGGCATATCACATAGGGACATATTGATACTTAATTATTAATATGACTGATTACTTTGTTTCATTAATATTTATCTTAATGAGTAAGCAATTTATTATTTTCTATAAAAAAATGATCAGCGTAAGATCTGTCAGTATCATTTGCTGTTCATATCATTGCTTTCGGGATCATTTTCGGAATTGACAGCAGAAATTATAAACTAAGAATTTATCGTTATCAACGTGTTGATAATTTGCTCAACAGTATTATATAAAAAAATTGGCCTCTACCTTGTTGTTGTGTATTTCTCAAATCTTTTCTATTCATCGTTACATTTAAACTTGTATCATAATAATTCTTCATTCACCCTGAAGAATTTTCTAACTAAACCAAAAATAAAAAAGATTCAGTGATGTTAATATCTTTGTTTGTGCTTAATATATTTTTCACAAATAAATATAACGTTTTTGATGAGATAAATTTATTTATTACACAAATAAGATGCCACTTTTTAAGCTCCCCAATCTGACGTACATATATCGCGCATGCATTCTAAATATCTCCTATGTGAGGTTTTTGACGAAAATGAGTTATTGATACCACGAGATGCGCATTTTTTTCTCTACCATATGTATTATTACTATATGAAAAGACGTAACAGTCACTAAATGGAAATTGGAGCTCGGCTCCACCAGCCCCATAATTTGATGTATAGATATCAAAAAAATGGAATCGATTTTTAATTAATCCGTTGTGAGAGCATCCAAAATCATGCATCACAATTACTCCTATGTGAGGCTCCCCTACATAATTCACAAGCACAAATGACTTTGCAAAAGTTGCATCAGTGACTGTGGAGCAGATGATATGGTCGTTTTACTATTCCAAGACTATACTTTAAACATATTCCCTTGAAAGAAACAAAGATTAAGCACCTACATAAACTTAATCAGGTTATCGGTAAGGATCACCATCCTTTCTAAGATTCACTGTCATATTGTAGAAACAATAGATATATTTTTTAGTTCAATTTATGGTAGGAATCAAATGGTTCTAAATAAAATAATTTAGTATTATTTCATTCCATCGTCAACTATTGTGACTGTGATTCATGGAGATCCCAGGCTCATGCTCTGACGGGACCAATTTTTAATATATGGCTGAAAACTTAGTGGGTTGAGCAATTGACTGACAATCAATCCATTCGATATAAAATATTTCAGGATAAGTCTTTATACTTTGAGGATCCATATGCTCTACGTTGGGGGTGTAAATGGTAAAAAAACTCTAAACTTAACTGTGGGTTTATAATGCAAAACATACTATTTTCAAAACTCAAACTTTTCAGTAGAGTCAAATACTATAAAGAATAACACAATAAAATTATTTATTGATTTGGCATTTACTTGGTAGAACTCCATTTTAATAGGGTAAAATATCAAGGTATTTCAGTTCTACAGTTTTTAAAAAAAGTTAAAGGTTGATAGCTATTTCGGCTTACGCCATCGTCAGAACTATGCTTTAAACGTACATTTACTCAGCTATATATACTGTCTAAGAAGAGATACACAATGCATCATATTATTCACTCTAACATACTAATTCAAATTCTAATTACAATATTGCACTTATTAAATGTGATTTTAGTGTTACAAAGAAAGATAAGCAGTCTGGGTTTTTAAAAACATTAATTAGAATAATTTAAACTGATATTTATTATTAATTATGCTAAATTAAATTTATTAACTATGGCTTTAGTGTTTTGAAAAACAATAAGCAATGTAGGATTTTCCACAGGTAAATTAGGAAAAAATATATTGATATTTATTATTAATTACATTAAGGGTTTTAATCAAATCATAAAGTTGACACATTCAAGGATACGGTGATTTCTCCAATACTCAAATCTTAATTTCCTAAGCTCTGTATTTGTGAGACAAATCACTTTTTGAATGTCTGCTCCTCAACTTAAATGTATTTTTAAGTATGCTTACCCTCTATTTTTATTTCAAATGAAAGATAATTGAACTTCTTTTCTGGTTCATTGGTAGTTGTGAAATTATCAATTTCTAGAAGTTCCCAGGTTCCCAGATCGTAAACATTTAAGTCACTTATGTTGACAGCACATTTTTTTTCATATGTCTGAACATGGTGAAAACTTATTCTTGGATTTGTAACATTAGATTCTGGGTAAAGTTCGTAGATTGTTCCGTTCGGCAGTTTTATAGAACATAATTCCAAATCTTGAAAAAGGTATTGTAAGGGAATAATCAGGACAACACTCCCTCCCAGCTCGGTGGTGACAGTCTCAGCAGGCAAGACTATGGCAGTCCCTGAAATATTTAAGTAAATAGGTAAAATATTTATTTTATAGATGGCCACTATATAAAGAGCTTCTTCTCTCATACTTTAACATAACTAAAAGTGTAGGATAGCAATGAGTAGTTCTGAATGAATATTAAACTGCATTAAAGCTGGATGAAAGAAAGAAAGAAAGAAAGAAAAGGCAGGCAGGATTGAGGTTTTCAATAAACTTTCAAACTAAAATCAACTTTCTTTCTTTCTTTCGACCGGTGGGATTCCGGCGTCATGGACGTCCGTCGGGTACTATCCATAGGATGTACTCGGCGGAACTGACGGATGCTGGCACGCATAAGAGGAAGCAAAGCAATTGGCGGGAGACAGGTAAACATGGAGGTGCCGCGTGGCGGCCATATGCTCCACATAGGGAGCAAACATGGCCAAAGACGAAGAAAGCTGGATGAATATTATACTGTATCTGGCCAATTATTGGCTTCCATTATAAAAATGAATGGAACATCACTGCATCGTCATCAAGTGAGTCAATCGTAACTATCTCAAAGCCATAAGATTTTTTTTAAATTGTCCTAGTTAAAAAAAGTAGAAGTTCATCGCCAATACTGCAAGAACACTTATCTCGAATTTGGGTATATTTGACGCGAGAGACAAGAAACGATATAACTTACGCTTATTACGATATTGCAATAATTAATTAATTTGTTCCGCGTTGAAAATGAAGATATATATGTAAATACAAAAATGAGCCAATGATCACAACAAATATAAAAAACACTTTTCCCAAATAAATGAGTTACATGTACTAAAAATATTGGTGAGGATTTGTTGATATCGATATATCCTTTTACAATGCAAAATTGATCTCTATATTTTTTTATGACATGCTGTAGTACAAATCCATTACATCCAACTGGAGAGTACAAACTTAGTGAAAATTATCAGTTGATACAGCACCGTTATTGTTTTTTAAGAATATAATTATTTATTTATGCGTTTGTCTTTAGATTAAAATTTACATTAGATTAATATTCAATGGAGAAGTTTACATTTGAAATGCACCCAATGAAGTCTTGATCTATCAATAAAATATAAAACCTCTCCAATTATTTCAATCCGTACCGGATTTCACGGGTTCGAGTCTCAGTACAAACAGCATTTTTTCGATTGATTTATCAATTTCTGTTCGAAGGCGTGGGTGTTTGTGATGTTTTAAAATTCCCTCCCACCCTTCCGATACTTAAATAACTGGGCGTAGCGAGAGCGATTAGTTAACACTAGTCCTGTTCTAGTTTTATACTTCTATCCCTACTACCCCCTTTGAAAAAGAGAGATTAAAGGCATCTCAACATAAGTTTTTCTACGAGAACTGCTTATTATTCAGTTGCTCCACCTTTCTTTTTCGAAAATTATAGGGATAGAACTAGGAGAAGATGAGTGGTTAACTAATCACTCTCGCTATGCCCCCATAATTTTGTGATTGGAGAGGTGGGAAGGGAATTTTCAAACATAATAAGCACACATGCCTTCTTCAAACAGAAATCAATAAATCGATTTATAAATGCTAATAAGTAATTCCAAATTTATTTATTTCAGTAGTAATGTTGAATTGGTGCAAAATAGTGATTTACATTTTTGTAAAGCTGGTAAGTTTCCTAAGAGAATAAAAATAATTTACTATCAATAAGTTGTTTCAACACTGTGTCACTATGATTTAACATCGTACATATAAGAATTTGTAGTACTTGATCTTAATGGTTGTTTTGCATCGTGTGGGAGATATAAAAATCTATATAAATTATGGTCTAAATATTATATAGGCATTAGACAACCCCACCCTTATTTTACAATTGTATATGTTTACTGTTTTTCGGATACATAAAAACGACAGAAAATTCCATGTAAAATAATAAAATCTAAACAAAAAAGATATGGGTTATATAATACAGCAGTCGGTAAACTTTTTAAGTTCACGGACCACTAAATTCACAATTTTAATCCAGCGGACCACTAACTGGACTTATATTAAATATTACATATTGAAATAAAAGTGATCAAATGCGTCTAAAAATGCACCGAGTTCAAAAAATAATGCCAGATTTCTCTGCGGACCACCAAAATTTTATAAAATATAAGTGATTTTTGAGGCCCCTCAGATTAAGAGACCCCAAGTGCCGCCTCATTCGCTTATAAGATAATCCACCCCTGCATCTGGGCGAAAACTATCACAGCGAAGTTATTTGGATTCTCTCTCTTTCACACTCCGGCTGATGAAATTACACTTAACAGCATTGCGTTGACCGAACTTTATAAGTAATTATATTTGGTGGATGAAAATTTTACAAATATGCGGGTCTTTGAATAAAATCATTTGTCAATTTGGCAGCATGATAGTTTTTTTTGAGGATGAAGCACAATAAATCAAAAATTTGGACAAAGATAACGGATGAAAATCTTAATTCTATGCGATTGTCCCTAATCAATTCCTATGCCAATATCGACTATGAATGAAAAAAGCTAAACTCTAGTCATAATGTTATAGTATTATTATCTCATTTGTCCCAGGAATAAGAAGAAACAAACTATTTAAGAGAAGTTCTCGTTGAATATTTATTTATTTTCTTTTATAATTTGGTATGGTCCTGAATTCGAGGACAGAATGATAATTTCGCTGCAGAACTAGAAAAAAACTCACCATGCCCATTTCAGAAAAATGTTTTATTAAAGTGTTCTAAAAAGTGTTTAAAAAAATAATGAATTTAATATGTATTGTTAAATATTTTTTTTTCACATACCTTGTAGGGAAATAACTGCCAATATCACAAAATAAAATACTTTTAAAATCATTATTATTTATAAGCCACTGAGAGATATAACTAATACTTTTTTCCACCTTTATTTAAGTTCTTTTAAATTAGTTCTTTGTTGAATGACAAACCAAATACGAATGTGTTAATGTGTGTAAAAATCAAAGAACAATGAAATAGATTAGATCAAATTGCTTTTTTGTCTATTGATTATATTTTAAGCAAAAATAGCAGATATGGTAGGCATTCAAAATAAAATGTGTAAATAAAAGCAAATGCTGTCTGGTACGGTACTATCATATATATTTTTTTTGATATAGAGAAAAAAAACAAAAACTGATAAAAAGCATTAATTTAATTTAACTGATTACTTTAATTTACAGTACAATATTGTTTTTCACACATTGGCCTATTAAGGGAGGTGGGGAGGACCGCCCCATGCGGCATTTTTGAATAGTGAAAAAGAAAATTCGGAATTAGTATTCAAATATAAATGGTTTTGCTCACATACAGGGCCGGCGCCACCATACATGCGAAATAGGCAACCGCCTAGGGCGCAAACCACTAAGGGGCGCATAAATGGAGTATTTAAACTATTTTTATAAACTCTAATAATAATGAATAATAGTACATTTTATTTTATTTTGTTCGTTACAATTATGTATCGTATTCTATATGATTCGAAAATGAGGTGTTGAGCGACTGAGTAACAGTTCACGTAGAAACACTTCTGTTGAGGTACCTCCATTAGGAGGGCATTTGCTCCAAATTGGGAGCGGACATGGATAAATAAAAAATAATTCTTATGACATCTTATTGTTTCTTTTTTTCATTATTTCGACAAAAAAATACGATTTTTTAAAAGGGGGCGCGCCAATAACCGTTGCCTAGGGCGCCAAATAATCTCGCTTCGACACTGCTCACATACCATGCTTACGTGATACGTCTGTACTATTTGTGCTTTTGTGACACACTGAAAAAATATGACTTTGTAGAAAAAAAAAGAATTAAAAAAAATACATTTCAGTACAAAATATATTTTAAAAAAAGCACCCGCGGCTAAATCTTGAAGTTCTAGTATTTTTCAATATTTTTGAATTTTATCTTTTATATTAGTTAAAGAAGTTTTTTTAAACTTTACCTGCATTTTGTGATATTCTAATTTATTTTTGAATACATTTATTTAATTTTTTTAACATATTTATTTTGTTGTTTTGCTTGCTGAAAAGCGTATATTTTGTTATTTTATTAATTTTGCAACAAATGTATACTAGACATGCATGACTTCTAGCAAGTGCATATATCTAGACCTTCCGAGGATAACTGTCACTAAAATCCAATCAAGGATTTGAGTGGAATACCCCCATGCATATTTTCTAACATTTAAATATAATATAGAGTAGCAAACTTGACCATAATGTATAAGATGAAGTTGTATTAACCCATTTATTTTTTTAGGTCACGAGCCGCCACTGGTATATAGGTACTGCAGGTAACCCTCGTGCTTCGCGACCTCGGCGAGTATTGATTCGTTTAAAATGCTAGTAATTACTTATTTAATTTATTATTATCTTATAATTACAAATCTCTCAGTTGTCGTATACGGATACTAGACAATGACAAATAAAAATTACACGATTATAAATAATTGATAATTATATATGGTGTTGTTTAGGCATAACTTGATAACTGCAAAATATTAAATTTACAAGAGGCAATTCAAACAAATACTAATGTATGAAATAGGTAAACGAAAACATCATTATAACGTTTTCGATTATTCTTATTTTTATGGAATTGTGCAAACATTTATTATGAAATCTAATTAAAAGAATAAATGGTAAAATTCTAATCCTATGTTCTTCAATGGATCGTAATAAACAAACGAAAAATGCGGGAAATCGATAATGTGGGAAATCTTCAAATAATACCAAAATATATGTTTAATTCTTAAACAACCTATTTATTTAGACTTTTTCTTAAAGAATATAGATTTTTTTTAAATTACTTAATACATACATTAAGACTACGCCCGCGTACTTTTGTAAGTTAACTCTTTTTGCTATGTCAACGCGCTTTTCTTCTGGTTTTTTTCATGGTCTTTATTTATTTTCAGTTTCTTAGCTGGATATCTAATGTAATTCATTTAGGCATTTTAGTTGTGAGCGACATGAGAAATATTCAACAAAAACGGTCAATCGGGATAAATTTGGGACGGGACCATAATATTTAGAGCTAAGATCGAGTAAATCGGTAAATCGGTAAACGATAAATTCGGGCCTATTTAACATTGTTCTTATGGGTGTTTTTCCGGGACCATGAAAAATAAACGATCCACGCGGGAGGACGAGAACGATAGATCTGGGTTTCACTGTATGCAACAGCGTTTCAAAAATCAGTTATCAAGTTTTTCCCACACACACACCGATATCTTAAATCATAATTCAGAAATGTTTCAATAAGTCTGATAACGATTAGAAAAATGTCTTTTTTTAATCTAATTACGTGCCGATATAAGTTTCTTTTTGATTAGTGTACTTTGATTAATCCTTTTGCTGCCAGGTCTTTTGAGATTACTTTACAAGAATGAAGAAACGCCTCGATTCTAGGATTAATAATAAAACAGTAAAATGTGTTTTAAGCAGACTATCATTTTTAAAAGAAATATTATATTATATCACTATCTTAAATATTGCAGGTGGCCAATGTGACAAAGAGCGGCGCATAAATATATTTTATAACTGAATATACAATTAAAATATTTGTACTTTTTGAAAATATTTCGTCATACTGAGTTTTTATTGGCGTGAGAGTTGTATTTCCAAAACGAACTTTTCTCACTTCAACAAATTTTTGGCCTACGCCAAAAAACTGTAAAGGGGTGTTACTTATTTTTTTGTTATTTCCGTTATAAATTGTTTTTGTCAAAAGAAGTTATTTTGTAATTTTCTTTTAGAATACGTTATATTTGAAGCCAACACGTTTAGATGAAATAAAGTTTGTAAAACACAAGCATTTTTGTTCCGTGTTTACTGTTTAGCTGTTAGGGTGGCATTGTAAATAAACTATTCTGGCCTGCTAAGTAAAAACGCAGTAGTCGCAAGTTTGGATGTTTTTCAGTAATCGGTTATCAAACTTTCATTTACCTTTTAGTATATAATTATTTACATTTGTGTATTAATTTTTTGGGATAATGTACTTAGGTGGTATGTCTTCTATTACAAAGGATAGCCGAATAAAATTAAATAAAAAACAAACCGAATCAATTTTCAAACATAATAAAGCTGTGTCTTTACTTAAATAGTCTAGCTAATTTTACAAAAATAAGTAGAAAAAAAAATGATCTTTCTGAATACAAAATATTAGTTTTACTGTGTTTTTACTTATGTAAAATATTAGAAATTCTTAATTAATTTAATTTAATTTAATCATTTTTTGTTATTACTGTATTTTTACTTAGCAGAGCAGAATCCTTACTGGTCGATTTTTAATATGTATATTAATTATATTGCTACTTATACCTATTTTGAGTTTGAAATTTCTACTAGATTGTATTTCTATAAGGTTCATCAAGAAGTAAATAAAATATATTCATTTTAGAAATTCATAATTGAATAAAAATAAATCATCAAGTGCTCTGTCCATGACTCATATTTGAATTCTGATTGATAAATTTCGAGAAGAAATCAATCTGCAACTGCATTGTATTACTTAATTATAGTATCATAAACTCTCTTGTAGTAGTTATTCAATGTTTGATTTTAATATCACACTCCCTATGTACATGATTTTGAAAAAGAAATGATACTGGCAACAAAACCTTTTTTAAATTTACTTAATCCTCATAACTAAAAATTCACCCTCATCCAACGAACAACCGATTTTTAATTACAGTGTTTTTATTAATAAATATATATTTTGGTAAATTTGTTTGTATGTTGGCTTTATTAATGTAGTTAATAAAAAAATACTTTATCAAAATTATCAAGATAATGTGAATTTATTTTCAAATCCATAATGTACGGAGATTGGATCCAGTGAACCCGCAACCATATAATACGAATGCCTAAAAGAGTTTACCACTCGGCGACAGGACTGGATTGTTTAGTATTAGTATAGGCCAGTGATGCAGCTAGAAATTTTTGGGCCTTTATTCAAACGCCACGCGAGTCCCCCGTTGACAATTTGTTAAATTGAGTATGTAGAGATTTTGGCCTTATTTTTCGCAGGGCCCTCTTGCATTGCATGAATCTGCTGTAAGGTGGCTACGCCTTTGGTATATAGTTATGCTACAACAAATCAAAAAAAATAATGTTTATCACGCAAAATAGTTAAATATTTTGTACTGATTGCTTGAATTGGGCAATGTACACAATTCTAAAGCTGTGAACATGACAGTTGAAAAGCCATTTTGATACGAATGTCAAATTCAACTTAGTTCATTTAGCGTACATACCAAATTCGAAAACGTACATAGATAGTGAGAAATAAAGGGATTTGTTCGCTGGAGGTAAAGATCCATTTTTAAATACCGATTTTTTATTATCTATGATTCTTTTTGTAAGTCAAACTAAAGCACTATAAATATCATACCATTCGGCCAGTTCAGGGTTGGCGAATAAAGGACACGCGTACTTTAGTTAGAACGTTCGAAAATGTTACTGGGACGTGAGTAATTCATAAATGTCATGTTTTGTAGAAAACAATAACTTTGTCGACAAGGACTTTTTCGTAAATAATCAACAGATATATAGCTAGTTTACTTCATGATAAAAACAATTCAGGACCATTATGTGATGTTACTTGTATATTATTAAACTGTAGTGAATACGGAAAACTTATTTTTTGATCGGCATGTTAAAAAACATATAAAATATATTTGGTATTTTCGGCACGCACATGTAAAAGAGTTCACCAACACTGGACTAAGTTATTATTATTAATTCATATTTTTCAAATAAATTTTATGTATACGTTTAGTGCTATTTTATTTGATTTATAAGTGTTAGTACACGTGCTAGCGTCAGTAGCGTACTTACTTTTATTTTATGGCCGATGTCCTCAGTGCGGACCTGATTGGTAATCTTGACCGTTTTTGGCAGTCACATTTTAGCGAATTTATCCTTATAATCCTGCACGAGATTTTATAAGAGCTTTCAGATATCGAACTAATATCATCCCCAACTGATGCATATACAGTATGTTGCATAAAATGTATAAGTTTTTCGGCTTTGTTGTAATTGTCGTGGTTGGTGATAATGACCCAACGCTTAGAAACCGTAGCAAGTTTCATTCTCAAGAGTTGTAGGTAGTCCCTGTTTAGGATTGCAACACAAAACGATTATTAATATCAGCGGTAGCTATTAAATACTCGCTTCTGAGAGGTGAAGTGAGTCAAGTGGTATTTTAGGAAACAAATAGTTAGATACGTTATAATATTCTACGTATCGTTAAAGTGAAGTGAGCTCAGTAAATACACACTGCAGAATGTTATCTAAAAAAATAAAAATAAGCAATCCACAAAAATATCAAGTAAAGACTTGATCGTATTTAAAAGTCTAAAAGAAAAGTTTTGCCATTTTACTACTTGGCTCACTTCACTTTTCGAAGGCTCGTGATCTCACAAAGTCAAATTTTTCCTAATTACACAAACATCATATTTCATTTTTATTTTAACATCAGTAAATTATAACTTAGAATTTAAATGTAGGTTAATGAAATAATCTTTGAATTTCATTTTCCCAACAAATATCAAATCAGAGTTACCAACTATTAAGGTGGCGATATGTTTAATATGTTTTCATACAAATAAAATAACGACGCGAAATATCATTGTTTATAGAATATTTTACAAATTTCTGTTAGTAAGTAATTTCCTGGCCCATTACATTAAAAAAATCATGGATACCGCGAGTATAAAATTTATTTGAAGATCTATTTAGATGATTTTCGCATTGGATCTGTCACGCCACTGCTACGAAGGAGCGGGAAATGAATGAAAACGCTTTAAAATAGAACTTACGACATCTAGTTTATAAAAGTTCAGACAAATTCGTGCCTACCTGCTATGAAATGCTTGGTATAAAGGGCATCGATTCACCTGCAATGGCTACGATCCTCAAAGTTCCTCAGCTTACTTCGCTTAAATTTTATTTGACTCATCAATATGATATGATGCAGTGCTATGTATTTTCATTTACAAGTATGTCTCCAAAGTGAGGCGTATGGACTTCCAATGAAGTATCTTTAGCGAAGTTGTATAACGAGAACTGATCTAAAATCACTTGTTTAACTTCTCTTCTTCTTCGGAGTGAATAAGTAAACAAGAATGAGGTAAGGAGCTCTAATCTTCTGCGTACTTCTGATGGTTTGCTGACGGTTTGCAAACCGTCAGAAGTACGCAGAAGAACAGAGCTATTATCATGCTGGGAGGGTTTGACACGGCACACAAATCGATTGAAAAATCAACGTTTTAAAGATTCTGTCAGAGGATTCGAATCCGTTATCCCACAATCGATTGGACGAGGTTCAAGACCACTGACCAATGGATTACAAGATAGGTGGAATGGAAAATTTGATTTTAAGGTTATCATAATTTATTTTGAATAAGAACAATACAATACGGTAGTTTAAATAATTTTGAACAAAACCAGTTTGTGTAAACAACCACAAAAATAAACACTTTAATTATTTTGAAAACATTATCATTTACGGATCAAAACAAAAAACGTTTTAATAACTGTAAAATACATTTAAAAAATAATAAAATAAAAGAGTTTGCATTTAAACGAATAATATAAAGGGTTGGGAAGAATCAGGTAGAATGATACAAGAAATGGTTTAATTTTTGGCCAACTTCCTGATGAAAATAGCCATGACAGCATTTATTTAATACATAATAATTTAAAAAATAATTAAGTATTAAAAAGTAGTAACGTAAAAATATTGTAAATTAATCAAATTTTTGGTGTTTTTGCGAGTTTTTTTTAATGTGTTTGACATTAAAATTGTTTTTGTTTTTAACATTCCCATACCTCTTCAAACTTTCATTCTTATGTAACTATGTTATATTAATTAATTTTGAACGTTTGCCCAACCAACCGCTTCAAACAGCATTAACTAATGAAGGCGGAAACATACTGCCGACACCCGACGCCACGTAAGCGTGTTGGATGAGATCATAGCTACATATTTGCCATTGTATTGTATGGAACAGGAACGCACTCCCAACATCCAACGCGACCTGTTCCATACAATACAATGGCAAATATGTAGCTATGATTTTATCCAACACGCTTACGTGGCGTCGGGTGTCGGCAGTATGTTTCCGCCTTAAGACTAACTTAAATAACGAATTATTCGATTCAAATTATTATTACCTTTGTCGACAAAATTAAACCGATTGCAGGTTTACACTTTACTTATTAAAGCGAATAGATTCAATAGGATATCGTTACTTAAATTTTTCATGATTTTATTTGTGATAATCTGTGCCACGATCGAACATACACGTCTGTACGTCGACGTTTCCGTAATATCTTGATTCAAACCTTAATTCACCTTCATTGATTACTGTGTTCAAAGTATGAAAAATACCTAATTTTAGAAATAAGCTAACCTGATGTTCCGTGTAAAAGCAGGCCAGTTGGAAGGCAGTTAGCAGATCAAGGGCGAAGGAGCGAAATTAAGTCTTTTTATTGGTATTTCTAATCAAATTAAGAACTGAGGAGTTTTTCTTTGAAAGCCTTTGCGAAAATTCACGAACATAATAAACGATGTTTATATTTCAGTTAAAAGTCAATCATATGTGCTATGTAACCAATTTTTGATATTGTGTCGAATTTTTAATTTTCTTTTGTTATTTTTAATATTTTTTGTGCCGTTGCTTAATCAATTATTGATTTATTGTTTCCTATACAATACAATATTATCACTGGTGTTGATTTAATATAACCCAAAGTAAACCGGATTTTTTTTACATGCTGTTTTTGTTTTTTGGATTAGTATGTTCTTTCCTCCGCCAACCGTTACGTCATATATAACAGATTTATTCTTATCAATTCGATATAACATAGTAATGTTTATCTTAACAAACACGTTGATAATAATGAATCATAAATCAGACAAAAAAATATTCGTTATGAATACAAAATTGTATTTAAATATTATGCACATGAATATATATCACATTGTATTGAACCGACGTTTGATTGTAGATACATACATCTGAGAATAACTGACTGAGTTTTAATAATATTGTAAAAAAGTCGAATCAATTTTTCAACAAGTGTTTTTAATATTCTGATAAATAATTCATGACGAAGGCGGGAGTGGACTTTACCATCTACCCAGTGGCGAGTTGCCCTAAAAGGGAATGGGGCCCCAAAAAATGGCTTATATTATACAACCAATATACTCCTTTTCCAGATTTTATATATTTTTATTATTTTACGTTGAGGTTTTTATGTTATCCGAAAAACAAGGCCTCCAAATTCAATTGCGCCTGGGGCCTCCCGTGTGCTTAATCCGCCACTGCATCTACCATCTTAATTGAGTACCGAATTATTACAACAAAAGAAACTTTCAAATTATTCAATACAATAGGCCAAAATGATATTATTAAGTTCATTATTTTAGCGGAAAAGTTATTAATATTAAGCTTAAATTGGCTAATATTTTATCTTATAATATATAATGTGAATATTTGTATATATACATAATGTTATAGATACCATATACTTCAGAAAAATAAAACAACCTCTGCTAGTGTGCAATACGTTATCGATTTTATAACATATCTACGGAAAAATAATTAGGCAATAAAATAAAAAAGTTTGGGAAATATTAGACTACGGTTGTAAGGCGGTTAAACGTATTGATTATTTACGTGAAAGCCTGTCAGAATGGGGCTGGGGGAAAGATTCGTTTTAGTTTGGATTAACACGCGTAGGATTAAAGTCGTTTTACGGGACAATACACGGCAATTGTAAATCCAACAAAACTGACGTAAAAAATATTTCGATCGATTGCAACGCGATGACAAGTCATTTTAATATGTGACGTCAACGTGCTCTTTTAATATTACCGCCAATAAATTCAACGACTAAAACTACATTTTCCAAACTGTGAATAACAAAAAAAAAATACAATTATTTCTCAAAAGTGCCAAAGACTAAAGATAATTGTGGTTACTTCTACGCGCCAATTCTTATTTTGAATTCGGCGGCAAAATCTATAAAGCACAAATAAAAGTTTATATTATATTATTATTATGTTGTAGTACATCGAGCCAAACCAAAAGGAGAATTTGTTTATCTTTGATAAAATTCCGTTTTCATTGTCTTAATTGATAAGAATAATAAGATTGATAACATTTACAGACAAATCACTAAAGATTATCGGCAATCTTTCTATTAAAAATCTTGACGATTATTTTTATCGACTTCTGCGTATTTCCTGGTTCTAAGTTACTGTATGTGCAATCGGTTTTTCAATAATTATCATAATGGAAAACATTAATTAGACTATGTATTAGAGGTCTGCACGGGCCCGGGCCTGGGCCGCGGCTCGGGCGGGTAAGCACAATTGAGATTCGGGCTCGGGCCGGACTGGCTTTGGAATTGGAAGACTTAAAAAAAACAAAGGACTCTCGGAGATAATCTGAGAAAAAAGTGTACCAAATTGAGAATTTCAAATTCCTCGGTGAGCTAAAAAAAAAAAAGGACTCTCGGAGATAATCTGATATTCCAAAAGAGTTTCGGGCTTCGGGTCGGGTTCGGGTAATAAGTGCGGTATTAGACTCGGGCCCGAGTTTTTCGGGCTCGGACTGGGTAATTTTGTAAAATTTTGGCCCGTACAGACCTCTACTGTGTATTAATCTTATTGCGTATTGTGTCGATGGTGTATACTGTAAAAAAACAAACAATTTTCATTCACAAATTAAATTAGACAAGCGATAGAAAAATTGAAATAATTTATTCTACTACGTACTATTTAACTCATAGGCTCCCAACCTATTTCGGGTGGCGACACCTTTTTATAAAAGCCATGTGACTAGCGACCCCCCTCCCCGAAGAAATTTTAAATCCTTGATTTACTTTTTGCCCGGATTGTCTCCGAAACTCCTTTTTTTTATAGCTCACCGAGGAATTTCAAATCCTCGATTTGCTATATTGTTGAAATCTCCAAAATCTAAAAAAGTTGGCGACCACCCAGGAAACCCTTCGTAACCCCCAGGTTGGGAACCCGTGATTTAACTGATAAAACAAAAACTGACATTTAAAAAATAATAATTATTTTATTTATGTAATTTACATTATCCCTTCTACAACTATGATATTTTTATAAAACAAATCAACTACACTAATAAAGTATACAACATCTACAATTTCTCATTTTTGCAAAAAAAGAATATATTTTTAATCATTATCGTATACATGTTGATTATAAACTGTCAGTAGATAGAGTAGAGTAGAGAGAATAATCGGTCAATAGAGTTTGTAACTAATCCTTGTTATTTGTTCAAGTATCCAAAATTACATTTCGATACCGCTCTTTTGGTAATGATAATAAAGTAACATTCATTTTGTGGTAGAATGAAATTGTTATTGTATATACACTTGGGTCTCGTATGACACAGTTATATGGTTCCACAAAAACGTCGTGTAAAACAAGTCCGAGTTATACAAGGTTTGAAGTTCATACAAAATTAGGGATTGCGTTCCAAAAAAAAATATCGATGATGGTTTATATAAATATGTACTTTATTTAAAAAAAAAACAAATATACATAAATAAACATAAATTTTAACAACATTATAAAGCATTCATTCATCATCGCTATCACTTAGAATTCTACATGTTTTTCTATTTTTCGAGATCGGTTGTAAGTTTTCATCATCATCGGAGGACTTTGGATTTCTTGTAGTTTTAGCCTTCAAAAATTCGGTAATAAGCGATTGTCTGCTTTTAGCGTATACATCTTTGCGTATTTCCTTATAAGGTTCAAAAATTTGTTGTAATTCCCTCTTAAATTACGAACTTCTTTCTATTATAGGATCTTTTTCAATATATATTTTTTAAATTGAAACCGTGTTGTGTGAAAATATGTCACAATTTATGCAACCGTGTTGTATACAACCGTGTTATACGAGGCCCAAGTGTATTTTAAAATACACCGGTCCGCTAAAAAAATATTATTTCGAAGCTAACTGACATTAAATTGCATCAAAATTTTTGATAATAATTATTAACATGAAACATCTTTGAAGTTATAACACGTGTTATTGAAAGACAGTTGGCTAATATCATTGTTTAGATTAATTAATAATAATTGGCAATATAATTGTGTGCTGTTTTACTACAGCCCATAAAACTATTGTTAGAAATAACAGTATTTTTAACTGTCATTATCGTCCGTTCACATTGCTTCATATTATGAAATTCGCTTTCAGTTACTTTCGATTAGTTAGTCATCTTGTTTGAAGTTATTTTCTTTATCTGAGATAAGAGTGATAAACGTAAACAACAATATGGGTGATATTGGAATACCAGTGGTAGTGAAGATTGGGGAGAAGAGGAAGTGTCCTGAAAGTGAAGAGTGTGACAAGCGGGATGAAAATCAGTCAAAGAGGAAGCCGGCACCTCTGGACTTAATTCTTCAAGCGTGCTACAAAGAAACATCTAGCAACACTTTTAATTGTAAGTTAAATCATATTTTTATTGTAATTTGAGATGAAAATTAAAAATGTACAAAATGATTCTAAATTTATTCGGGATTAATTGTTTATTTCGAAACATCCTTGTTTCAAGCGCCAGAACTCTTAGCCTGATCTGTGCCGTGCGGTATTAATATGGCCGTGGTTTTCTTTAAAAAAATAAAACGTAATAAATAGGAACGTACTTTTTGGACATAAAGTAATAATACATCACGAACAATTACAATATTAATACACGATGGGTCATTTCCGCCATCATATATCGAAAAACGTTCCAAAAAGGAAATTACCGCCATATTAGAATAGTTCACTTATAGGATGTTCACTGTCAATACTTGGTGGAAAGGCATTATATTAATAAAAACACATTATTCCTTTGTACTTCATTCCACTTTATTTAATATGTCAGGACCGGTTTCACTCATTGCGAGCATTGTCAACTAACAATGCTATTTATACAATTGGCATTGTAAAGAAATTACCAATTACATTAAAAGCGATTCTAAAATAACACCAAATTAAAATGTTTAACACATCTTAACATATAATTAAAAAGTCATCCCAGATTAATAAATTTAGAATGGCGATTGAAAGTAATTACAAACATAATTAAAATTTGGGAAATTTTTGACAAAGTGATAAAATGCTACATTAATAAAGTGAATAGGCTTAATGATAAGTTTTAACGGGGAAAAACAGAAATATAAGTACGGGTAAGGGGGTCACGGAAAAATATCTGACTCAAAGGGGAGCCACGGGCTAAAAAAAGATGACAAACTATGTATTAAATAAAAAAAAATATAGGTTTGGACTTTTAATTTTTTTAAATTCTTAGTCGCATGCAGCTGCGCTACTTTTAAATCTTAACGATTTTTAATCATAAACAATTGAAAATGGAGTTGTATAAGTTAGTTTTCCAACTATAAATCCGCTAAAAACAGCCCGACTCCACATCTCTGTTTGTAATGATATAATAATGAGAATGTAAACGTCTAAAATTATAATTATGTACAATCGCTTTCTTACCAATACGTTATTCTAAAACTAAAAATGATTCCTACAGTAACTAATAAATGAAAATACGTTATCAGAAAGTAGAAAATAGCCCTCGTTCTATTTTCTTTCATTCTTACTCGACTAGAGCTTGTTCAATTATGTTTTTTATCGAGCGCCTGTAGGTAGGCCAACTTAGCTGCATATTGTATTTAAGTGAGTCATAGTTTAACCTTCGCGCTACCGTTTTTCTATTATTTTAACCAGTCAGGGACTAACACACTTTTCATTGTTCAATTCCCAGGGACGAATGATTTTTTTGATTATAAATCGAGGCAACAATTGTCAGAATACGTAAACCCATTAATCATCGCCATTTTTTACATTGGCCTTCTTTCCAGCAGGTCGAATTTTTAAAAGATACGCCACTAGGACTGCTCCACAATATTTTAATCAAAAATAAGCGGAATTATTATTTTTGGTAACATATTGTTTACTATCTTCTGACAGCTTCCGCAGCTTCAATCTGCATATTAGAAGAAAATAATTTACTCATATTCAAATACGAGGACTTATATTTACGAGAATACGAGAGAATATTAAAAGAGATGAGTGTATATATCGACTGTGGAAAGGAAAAAGGACGTAACCCACAGTTTTTTCAAAACAGATTTTTTCGATAATCACAATGTATCAAACTTGATACACGTTCTATCAAAAGGATGCAAGCTGCAAATGCCGAATTAGTATCTAAATTAAGCGTTTAAGTTTGAAAAAGATGACCTTGTTAAAAATTAAAACCAAGAAAAAAGACTGAAATAAAGGTTTTTCCTAGACAATTTCTTTAATTAATATTAGATTATGTCAATTAAACACCAGCTTAGAAGTCTCCGTGCAATTCAAGGTTGTGTATTATTCATAATTTGCATATGGCCCAAAATCATCAAAACAAGTTTTTTTAGCGCCTTCTGTAAAATTTGATATGTGTGGGTTACGTCCTTTTTCCTATCCACAGTCGATATGCATATATAAGAATATGATTTATATACTGCAAGAGCTGGCAAATAAGGACAGTAGGGTTGTTAACAGTACAGAAAAAAATGTTCGACCGGAGGACTTAGTAAACATATTTTCTAATGTCACAATGTATTTACGTTAGCAATAAAAAAATAAGTTTTTAATACTTTTATTTTATTTCAGAGATATTCACAGCTATAGAGAATGAAGTGTATAAAAATTGTCCTATGTGGTCTGGTTGGTTAGAGCTTGCTCAACCGATTAGGTGGGCGTGAGTTCGATTCCCGGTAAGGTCAATATCAAATTTAGATTTTTTCAACTTAAACTTAAGACCTAAGGCCTGGGTGTTTGTGATGTCAATTATTCTCCTCGAGTAAATTTCGAGTCTTGTAAATCTTGCAAAAATTATACTCATCGAGTTTATCTCGTATGATCTTTCAACTTTTTTTTAAATATTTGGCATTACAGGTAATTTAAAATTTAAAAAAAAATATACATATACATGTCTCAGAAAATAAAACAAATTATTGAACAGTTTCAAAACTATTAAATAAATGTTTTTTCTTTAAATCCATGTATAAAAAAATATACAAGTGATATAATATTTTTTTAGCTTTATTGTTGCATTGCGAATTGGCAAGCTACTCATTTGGGTTTTTTTTTGTAAACCTGGAGTCTGAGAAAAGATCATTAAGGCCTGAGTATCTGAGTAAAAATTACTATGTTGGCTACCCTGAGTACAAAAACATTTTAAAGTAACGTTTGTAAACAATCATTTTCATTCAGAAATTATTATATACGGAAACACCGTTCTGTGATAGTGAGTAAAAGCAAGACAGTTCAGAACGAGTCATAATTTAATGCATGGTGGATGGAGGGTCGTTAGATTCCGACATTTTTTTAATAAATTTATCTTGATCTATGAACGAATTAAGTTACTTTGTTTTTTCTTCACCATACAGCATTAATCTATAGATGTCTACGAAGTGACGGCAGGAACATAACAAAACAGCTCATCTGTTACATTGTTTTTTAGTACCGTAATGTTTTAAGCTTAGGAACACTCACATACCACATGTTTTTAATTATTTTTTTAAAATAGGGCTCACGGATGTAAGATTATGTCAAAAGTTTACCTATAAAATGATATATCAAGCTGTAATTTTTCAAGTTGCATTATCGAAATTTCGTATATTTGATTTTTCTTTCAGGGTTGTCAAAAGCATAAATAAATATCACAATAAAAACACTAAATATAGAGACAAAATAATATTTTATAAATACGCGGGAGAGTAATTTATGTACTTGTTGTTTCGAGTAAAAATGGGCAAATTTGACATTGTGTCCTGAAATATGGTAAAGGCAAGTAAAAGGGACAAATTCTTGTAATTCAGATATAAATTTAAAACAAAAGAATGGATCCTTTATGTCGATCTCACCATAAGTGGTAGCCCTAGTGACACCTGCCGCTAGACTTCTAAAATAATACATTTTTCAATAAGATCAACCAACGGCAGAAGGTTCATTTTTATTGCAGAGATAGTGTATAAATGTAGCTAGCAACACAAAAAGAAGTATTATTAAAATCCCTACTGGAATAATTTTTAATACAAAGTGTCCTTACGGTATTAGTGGTGCGCCTATGTATCGGCCACCAGTGGCCTTACGGTACTGAAGCGGTTAAATTTCAATTATATAAACCTAATGATGGTACTCCACATAAGAAACAAGATTTCAGAGCAATATGAAGTCAGATTCGATAGTTTTTAGCGGATTCAGTGACTCACAAACTCTGGTTAAAATTCAACCTAAACAATCCTTCAATAAATTTGACACCAAACTCTGTGAGAATAATATCACAAGGATAAGCATTGTCATCATCAAGAAACTTCACCATCCTGTGTTACAACGGTCTTTTTCAATTACATAACTTCATTTTATATATTAATCCATTTAAATTAACATAAAATTACAAATCCATACAAACAAAACACAATTGGTTTATAGTTTTGAAACGATGTTAGACTATAAAATAAAACAAAAATAAATAATTAGTTGCTTTGTTTATTATTCTTATGTAAAATTATTGTTTCAATGAAAGATTTTGGTCGAGTTTTATAATGATAGTTTATCATCACATATTGTATGAAACTTAAAAATACTTCTTAAACATGATGGATGCACTAATTTTACATTTTTCTTATATCAATGCATATTGTGAATATAGGGATAGAAAGAATAGGGGTAGGACAAGACCAGTAATGAGATAGTCACTCTCGGTACAACTCTTAATTTATAATTGAAAGGGTGGTAGGGAATTTGTAAACAACGCAAACATACATTATTTCGAACAGAAAAAGATAGATCAAATGAAAAATGCTGGGATTCGACCCTATGAGATTCATCTTTTATTGAAAAAATAACCATTTTTGCCTAGCCTGTTGCTGAGTGATGTCAATCTCGCTGTCTTCGGCATACGGATTTGAGTCCCGGTACTGACTCTTTAATGTATGTTGTCTGAAAGTAATTTCTACCTCCCATATGATCATAAAAACAGGACGTAGCGATAGCGATTATCTAACCTCTAGTGCTTTCTTGTCCCATCCTTATATATTTGCTGTAACCGAGAAACAATGAGAAACAGTTCTCGTAAAACAGCGTATGTTGACACAGGCTCCCTTGTTTCAAATTGGAAGACAACAGTTACACGCCAATATTTACTTCCATAAGAATTTATTATAATCATAGTTAATAGATATTTTCACATCATCTTAAGAAATTCGTAGATAATATACCATACGTTCCCTGTATGTTGTATTATTATTATATTACTTGTCTCAGTGCAGGGTTTCTCAAACTATGATCACTGGTGTTCCGCAGAGCCAGAGTAGGTGTTCCGAAAAAAATGGAATGGTTTTATACGCTGCAACACAGTTTTTAAAAAATCTTAAAAATTCAGCTAAGTGTTCCGTTATATTTTCCGGACTTGCGAAAATGTTTGGGAAACCCTGTCTTAACCTTCCAAGGACGAGCGTTACCATATAGTCACAGTAAACAGCGTTGTCTATTGATACCACTATTCATCCCTTTTCTACCTGAAGATCGTTGAGTTCACTCATATTTAGTTAAGAACTTCAGTTAGTCATCAGCCTCGAGGACAGAAACGGCCACTAAAAGCACATACGATTTTTTTAATGGACTTTTTGAAACTGTTAGTTTATTTTTATCAAAGCATCAAATTATTTACAGTTTTTTTGATAATATATTTGTATTGAAATTATGTTGATCTAAAGCAGTGTTTCTCAACCTTTTTGGGAGCGTGGCCCCTTTTGAGTGTCTTTATTTATCTGTGGCCCCCATACCTTTTTTTTTTTTTAGCTCACCGAGAAATTTGAAATCTCCGATTTGGTATAATTTTTCCCAGAATATCTCCAAAAAAACCTTTTTTTTTTAGCTCACCGGGAAATTTGAAATCTCCGATTTGGTATACTTTCTCCCAGAATATCTCCGATTTTTTTAGCTCACCGAGGAATTTGAAATCCTCAATTTGCTTGCGGCCCCCCTGAACTGTGTTGTGGCTCCCCAAAACAAAAATAAATCTCTGTGGCCCCCTGGGGGGCCACATGGCCCACCGTTGAGAAACCGTGATCTAAAGAGTTCAAATTGTAAATATTTCAAAAAAATTCACGTTTAACTATATTTCAACCCCGAATGTTTACGTGCCCATACGGTCTCTCTCGTCCTTACTAATGTCCGTACACAATATTACACGGTAATAAAAGGATGAGCATGACCATATAGTCATGCGGGGCTTATATACAACGGCTTTGCGTTTTTTTTTTTTTAGGAATAAAAGTTATCCGTGACTTCAATATGGCTTAAAAGTTATTTTTTTTATCGAAAAAAAGCTCTCGTCTCTGGAGGGTTAATGTAATGGTTTTGGGTAAATATTTGATCAAAACAATATGTATTATAAATACGATCTCCATCAAAAGATAACCTCCGTGCGCACTATTTGTTTTCATTATTACAGTATCATTGATGTAGATTTACATCGAGAGATAAATTTGGTATTTAATAACAACTATTATATTACGGTTCAATCGTCATTATCTTATGTCGGTGTCTTATGCAATTATTATTAAACTGTAACGTTAAGAGCAACTAACGTTATTTGATACTGATTCGATTTGGTTGGCAGGTGTATGTAGCTCGATCGAGAAAATCAGCGTCGGTAATACTTTCCGACGCAGTCTCGGCACATCGTTCGCGCGGGATGCGTCTTATTCTAACGCTGAATGTAGAGTTCTAGTGCGCCTGCTCACACGCTAATTGACTAGCACGTGGTAATTCAAATTACGGTAAAATAGGCGCGAATTGCTTAAGTCAATACATAATACGCAGTCGATATACCTAGCACATAACAAAATTATTTGTTGATGATGAATTACTTATCAATGATGATAATTTTACATGATAATAAATTGTATACAGTGATAATTCGTTTGCGATCGTATCATAGTACGGATTGATTATCAATTGCTATTTTAATTTTAATTTAAAATCCGTGTTTGTGAAACTTAAACAATAAGACAATTGATTACAATTAAAACGACACAATTATTAATAGTACTGTTATTTATTTGCATAATTATTCCACTAAAAAACAATGGCATATGGCACATGGCACATTTTTTTTATATAAAAAAGTTCAAATGTAAAGCTTACCTTATAATAATTAAAGATTTTAAAGGAAATTAAAAAATAGTGATATTTAAAATAGTACTCGTGGGCCGGCCTGAGTGTAAAAGGCTCCTATGACGAAAGACTGCAAAGTTATATTTTAGTATATTCATAAAATCATTATATCTATGCTTATTAATTCTAATGGTGGCTGGAAATGGCTTTCCCTTCGACTAGGCGCTTTTTTCGGGAAAAATCTTGCCACCAAGATATAGCGGCCCTGACTGTTAGCATCTTACAACATACATATTATATATGTATTATAACCAGGGCTGTGGAGTCGGAGTCGTGAAAAATGAGCGGTTTAATTTTTTTTTTAATATATTCAATGATCTGTATTTAAACAGAATAGTTAAAAGTGTTGACATTTCATGCTTGGCTGACTAAAGATGATCTGATGGTATACATATATATATAAGTTAAAATGAAATTATTGAAAAATTTCCTCGGAGTTGGAGTCGTTAATTATTTTGAAGCTGGAGTCGGAGTCGTCTTTTTTTTTACGCGACTCCACAGCTCTGATTATAAACAAATAATTGAAGGTTGTTGAAAATAATTAAATAAGTCGTTTTAAGGGTCTAAGTCACTTCTTGTAAAGCATTTTACCAAAGATTTTTTTTCTTATCCATGTCCGTTCCCAATGTGGAGCATGTGGTTTATTTACTATTGTTAGTATTTTAATATGAGTTTTTTTTACGAGAACTGCTTATAATTTAGTTTTTCAACCTCTTTTATTTTAGAATTTTTCAGCCAAAGTAAGCAATTTTCTTTCAAACGCATTGAAAGATTAATGTTAATTTGCGAATTTGAATTCAGTTCAAATTTTATTTTTGTTGTTATTACCTTTTCACGAGATAATGGTTTAAAAAATCAAAAGTTTTCAAAGCAAAATAAAAATATTTTTTTGCGAATATTGATTTAAAACCCTTACCACTCCAGAGCATTTTTCATTGAAATTTTAGCAAATCCAAGCATTAAAATGCAAAAATATTAGAAAAATTAGTATACACCTATCCCTCGATTTACACGGTACTTTTTTTACACGTTTTCGCTTTTACACGGTTGAGAAAATTAAAAACTTTTTTTTAAAAATAACTGTTCTCGCCGACTTGAAATTAACGTCACGTGCAGCGGAGCAAATTGTTTTGAGTCTGTACGGTATCGGCCGCTTTAACTGATAATGCACGCAGACGCCGGCGCCGACCCGTCTAGATGTGCCGGTGTGAGTCCTTGTCCGAGACCACCAATCGTCTGCACTGGAAGAATGGCGTGAGATATACCTGTCCGTCATTGGACACGGCCGTATCCCACTACGGCAAAGGAATGGTCACGTGGGGTAGCCGGGACGTGTTGGCGCCTGGCGCTTGCCCCGGCTGCTCCTGGGTGGCAGTGAGGTTCAAACTCCTGGAAGGAGAAGACGTCACGCGTTTTCGCCTTTGTGTGCACGCGCAGGCCGATAGCCGCTGCTAATCACCCTGCGCTAAACCTACCGATATAATCTAACGGATCATACCTCTGCCGTTTTATTTATCACCACTCATTGGGGACGAATTTACTGCACACACACAAACATCGGCGAAAGCGGAACTCTCGCCCGAACAGAGTCTTTAGCTTGAAAATTATAATTCTTCATATTCGTAAGTAAAATCGAGTACATACATAATTTTCAATTGCGTGCTTTATATCTTGAATACTATTTGTAGCCTTATTATGCCGAAAGAAGTAAAAAGAAAAGTTATTTCGTTAGCAACCAAAATAAAAATTTTGGATCGTTTACAAAACGGAGAAAGAGTAATAGATGTTGCTGGATTATATAGTATGAATGAAGCTACAATAAGAACCATTAGAAAAAATGAAAACTCAATTAGAAAGAGTGTAGCAGCTGGCACTACGAATACGAGCACAACTTCATATATCAGAGATATTGCAATGGAAAAAATGGAGAAGGCATTAATGATTTGGATAGAGGACCAAACACAAAAACGAATGCCAATTGATACCAATGCTATTACAAATAAAGCATTGCGGATTTATGAAAAAATTAAAGAGAAGATACCACCTTCTTCTTCATCTGAAAAGAAGCATACTTTCACAGCAAGTCATGGTTGGTTCGAAAGATTTAAATCAAGAAACTCTCTACATAATTTAAAATTAAAAGGTGAACTGGCATCTGGCGATGTAGATGCAGCACAAGAATATCCAACAAAATTTGCTGAACTTGTTTCCATCAATTCATATACTCCTGATCAGGTTTTCAATGCTGATGAATCAGGGTTATTTTGGAAAAAAATGCCAGAGAGAACCTATGTGTCTAAAGTTCATAAATCAGCTAGCGGTCATAAGGCAGCAAAAGATCGCATAACAATTCTTTTCTGTAGCAACGCTTCAGGAGATCACATTATGAAACCATTGGTTATCAACAAATCAAAAAATCCCCGAGTATTTAAAGGAATAAATATCAACCATCTTCCAGTTTATTGGAGGGCTAATAAGAAAGCGTGGGTTACTGCCGTAATGTTTAATGAATGGTTTTATGATTGTTTTATCCCAGATGCCAAAAAATATTTAAAAGAAAAGGGACTGCCTTTCAAAGTGCTTTTATTAATTGACAATGCTCCGGGCCATCCACAAGATCTTCAGCATGAGAATATCCAGGTTACATTTTTACCAAAAAATACGACTTCATTATTACAGCCATTAGATCAAGGAATAATTTCGACTTTTAAAGCTCTTTACATAAAACGAGCTTTTACACACATTTTAGAACAAATGGAAAATAACGAATCGTTAACAGTTATTAATGCTTGGAAAAAATTTACAATCCTAGACTGTGTTAAGCATATTGCTTTATCATATACCGCGATTAAGAAATCAACCCTCAATGGCTGTTGGAAGAAATTGTGGCCAAATATAGTAAATGTTGAAGCTTCTACTTCAGTATTAAATGATGAATATTCTCAGATAGTACAATTGGCAAATTCATTGGGTGGAGAAGGTTTTGACGATTTCACTGAAGGAGATATTTTAGAACTGGTGGCTGATAAAGAACTAAGTGAAGATGATCTAATTAACTTAATAGATGAAACTGGTGATTGTGGCAATGATTCTGATGAAGAAGAACTTGAACCAGTTACATTAACAGCTAAAATCATCCACGAAGGACTCGCATTGGGAAGAAAATTAGGTAATCATTTTGTACAATATGATTCAAATGTGGAACGGGCCCTTCGATTCCAACGTGATATTAATCAGTGCTTGGCTCAATATGATGAAGTCCATAAAGATCTAACAAGAAATTCGAAGCAAATGTTAATAACGGATTTTATTAACAAATCTCCTCGAGAAGTAAATGTTTCTACGTCAAACATCGAATCGGCACAAATAATTTCGAGTGATGAAAGTGACTTTGAACCAGTCAGGAAGAAGAGATTGGCAGTGATTTGTGATAGTGACGATTGATAAAAAACCCACCAACCGTTTTAATATTTTTTTAATGAATCTTTTGGATTTAATTTTTTGTCCCTCTATATATACTTTATATGTAGTTAAATAATAAAAGAATAAGTATATTTATACTTTTTAATAATTTCGTTTTTTAATTTATTCTAGAAAACAACATAATTATGCGTTTTTTTGGTACTTTTCGATTTACACGGTTTTTCATACAAAAATATACAATTTCGATTTACACGGTTTTCTCAGGAACCTATCTACCGTGTAAATCGAGGGACAGGTGTACTTATAAAAAATTGAAAGAAAAATTTCCAGTGAAATAATGAATATTTTTTTTAAATTAAGTTTAAGAATTATATATTTATGATATTTCTTAATAAAACAATCTCCTAAATGCATATGTGGTTTGTTTGGATATGTGTCACAGTATTCGCTGGTTTCACGTCTGCCGCCTTTCACTGCCCTTTTTGAGCAGACCACACAGTCTCTCTTTGCACCTTTACTCAAAATATGAAGTTTTCCATCAAGTCTGTTCTCTGATGGAGCGGAAGTAGATGGCCTTTTTCGGAGATCTTTGTAGTCATTCACTAATTGATCCACTAAAGTTTTGATAAAATTTAAATGGCTCATAGGTTTCTCATTATTCTTTTTTTTACGACTTTTTTCTACGACGTATCGCTAGCAAATACAATGCACAATTGAATGCCAAGTGTTTATACCAGCGATGAGATCATTATACCGTCACCGCTATCGTAACTTGTACTCATTGCTTAGGGCGCCCGTACGGCGACATCGGAGTTGTTTAAATATTCTCTATGTCGCCGTAGCGGCGCCAACGGAGTTTTAAGAGTTAAAACATTTCAAATGTCAAGAAAGAAGGTGCCGGAACGCCGTTCCACCTTGTTACGTGGGAAAAAAGCAAAATATATATTTTATTGAATTACTATTATTACTCATTCCTTGATTTTCGCGAGACTCGTTTTACGCGGTTTCACTTTCATGCGGTTAAAATATATATTTTATTTTTCAATGTGTATTTAAATACGCATTAAAAAAATATGTATTTCAACAAAATATTTTTACTATTGAGTATTACCCAAAATAAAAAATAAGCCAAGTTTTCTGTTTAATGTCTGGATTTGCAAAATGTTACATTTAATAAAAACTTTGAGAAACCCTGGTCTAGTTCATTAGTCAAAAAAGCTCTAAACAGTATAAAAAATCTGTGTTAAGATAATGGGTACTTTTCCCAATTCAAATGTTCATCTTATCATTCATATAGTACCCTAGTTTTCCACATTTAACAACAAGTGTTTATATATTAATTACTAAGGCCGGATTCACTAGTAGGATAAAACATTCGTATAACTATGCAATAAAAACATTTTTTTTAAATTGCTTAAAAGTTTATCGACATTAGAATTTTTTATTTATCCGATTACTGGACTCGATGAGAGGATTTTTTTACACATATTCGTCTTAAATTTTTCAGAGTTGTCTGTTTGAACTAGACTAGACCAGGCGAGGGAAAACCGCGGCCTTTTGGCTACTCTGGTGTGGCCTTCTAGCCAATTTTCTAGTTGTGTAAATTTTTGTAATTTGGTAAATTCGTGGCATTTTCGATGTCAAAATCCTTGAAAGAACTAAAAAAAATGTCCCAAGCTTGTAATTTTGGAAAATCCGCAAATTTCTGGGACTTAAAAATTGGCATGAAATTGTTTCCGGCCGAAAATTCCCTAGTCAATGTTTACTGCGGGCCTTCGTGTCGAATCAGAAAAATGAATGCGGGCTTTAGAGAAGAAAAGGTTCCCCACCCCTGGACTAGACGTATTATACCGATAGCAAAATCACTGATAACATAATATAAAAATAATTATAAAATATAGTAATACAAAATAATTATAATAAAATTACAACATGGTTTTTTTTATAATTCAAGACCGTGAAATCTCGCCTAGTTATTGACTTTTTGATTTATTTGGTAATTTATGACCTCAGCCAATTATCTCATAAGATCATCATCTTCTCTCTCACTTAATCACTTTTACCAGGTCTCTTATTCTGGCGGTCGGGGCTCGAGAGACTGATAGTGGACAGTAAAAATATGTTCTCACTGTGTATTTGTTTGAAACAATCTAAATAGTTTTAAAAACTCGACGTCCTAAATTGTATACGTTATTGAAAGGTATTAATTGGGAATATCTGTTAGTGTAGTTTTCCTCGCCAATTAGGGATTTAGATTTGCGTTGGGCACGTATAACGAGGAATATTTGGAGTTTTAATGTCTTTTATAAGTCGAAATCTGTCGTTATTAATTTATGTAAGTTAGTTCTTATGATCCGCACCATCCGCTAAGTTCCCGCTTAAAGCAATATGTTGTAATGATACCATACTACTTAAAATAGACACTTAACATTAAAGGTATAACAATAAATATGTGTGTACAAAAGGAAAATCGCAGACTTTAAAGTCTTAGAAATTTAAAAATTTGCATTTAAATAAACTTTGACGTAAAATTTTAAAAATATATTATAAAGATTCGATAAAAATTCGAGTATGTAATCTGTCTATTTATCAATGTACCTATATTTTGTCATCGCTTTATAAACCATGGAGTATTATTTTTTATTGAGGACACGTTGTTAAAGCTGCAATTCTATTTATATTTAATTGACAAGTTTTAATGCATTAAAATATTTTACAAAGTATAGTCTTTTTCGAACGCATATATTGAAAACTGTGTAAAAGCTTGGATTTCCGATGTATTTTCCTCGATTAACTCGGATTCATCTTTAATTAAGCTGTCAAATATTTGCGTACATCTTTATTATTGTTTAATGCAATGAATAAGAAGATATGTAACTGACAATCAGTAAAACTAAAAATGCTTTTTTTAATAATTTCGTTACATTTATGACAACATTTCCTTTTGTAAACTTATTTATTGCAATCATATATCTCTATACATAATAAGAAAACTGTATTTTTTGGAACAGATATTACATTTTGAATACAAGCAATAGTCTCACAGGTTTTACTGGTTCTTTTAATGAAAATTAAGTTAATTGGTAGAACTCCACTATTACAAGTTATAACAAAGTAAACTTACAAATATAATTCATGCGGTAGTAAATTTTCTGATAATTTAACCTACATATTGTATTTTTGTACTTAGGAGCTGTACTTAGATAGTCATATATAATAGTATCATCGACATGTAAATAGCCAGGGCCATGTGACGCTGAAAATTAAAAGTTTGTTTACCGTTTTGATCCTTGTCAATCTAATCTGTCTTTTTTATACAAGACTGTGTATTTTTATCTTTCTCTGCAGCGGTGAGTTGTGTGCGGAGCAACGGAGCGCCTATAAATGCCGGTGACGACTGTTTCTCGGCTTACGTCACCGTCTTGTAAATAAATACATACACCACACTGAGCGTTGATATACCTACAAGTATTATAATCTATAATAATAATTATTCCGCGCTGCCATACAACGCTAGCTTCGTTCTAACCTCAAATTTAAAAACAACAAAGTCAATAAAGGCGGTATGAATAAATTCAAAAAGTGTTCCATATTTCTTACTTCAGTGTTCGAGTATACCCAGCTTGAATAAAATAACATAGATATTTTTTATACTATTAAAAAAAGTGCAGTGCATCTGTGACGAACGTTACATTTTATAAATTAATAAAATAATAGTATTTCACGTCAATTTAAAACATTGTTTTGTTTGTGTTTTATCGTGGTGACGTCGGATTTGTGACTACTGACTCAAAAATCAATGACACTAATGACAGTTGGTCCATTTAAAAAAAATACAGATGTGAGATGACAAATTGTTTAAAATTAAACTAGATTATATTGAATTAAAACTCGTTCACCCGACATTCGATATAATAATAGGTTCATACGTAAATTGCTTTTTTTTTGCTGTGTTAAAAACCGCAACTTGTGCCCTTTATAGGTAACAAGAAGATGAAAGATTTTTACATAATTTTTGCACTTCATTTTTAAAAATATATCTTTGGAAAATATTCTGAATAAAGTTATATTTAATTAAAGGCCAGATTTGTGATAAGCACAATTTTTTTTATACAGACCCTCTTGCCATGCTTTTATTCTATTATGTATCGTAGCTGTTGTGTCTCAACCTCGTATGTACATGTTTTACCACTATTTCCGTGCCTTATTCATACCACGACAGCTTAACAAAACGTTTTTGTTTGTTGAGTTACACTTCAATCATAGTTAATTGTAATATTCAAATACATTTTAATAATATATTAATAGTTTTTCAATACTGGATTTTAAACTGATGCAAAGTTAGTGAGAACATTGATGATGTACGTACAAAATATGTCTCATTCAGTACGAGTCAAGCAATTCAGACAAATAGGAAACGATTTTTAATTTCTATGAAAAAAAATATATTGAAATTATGAACAATATTTTGTATGTTACTATGAAACGTGTTTCACTTCTCTGAGAAACATTTTTAGAATGACCATTGAAATAATCCACAATTTAGTTTCCGATTCCAATCACGTAACTATAAAAAGAAACAGAAAAACGATTAGCATGATAATAAAAGGACGATAAAGGGTGTGTGAAGAGGCACAGTTTGAATTGATTATTACTTTTAAAATGTCAGTGATTCTAACGGAAACAAGATAAGAAAGTGAAAACTACCGTTGTCTTTTTGATGACTTTGGTTAATTGAATAAATAACGTTATCTAAATAAATTATAGATTTATTCAGTGTGGAGATTATTTAAACACAATAAAAACAAGAGTAAAAATAATATAAAGTTTAAAATTGTATTTGAATGTATAAATATGAAAAAAATAAGATTTTTAAAACTCATCAAAAATGGGGTTGTGGAGTTGTGAAAAAATACCGTGACTCCGATTCTGGAATTTGTAAATGATCCAACTCCGACTCCGATATATAAAAAAAATGTAAAATTTTATATCCAGGTTTTTTGATGTCGTATATTATGCATAACTTTTTGTATTATAATTTAATTGCAAAAAAAAGAGAGTCCGAGTTTTCACGTTTTTTGCTTCTCCGACTCCACACAAAACATCACGATTCCACAGCCCTGAAAAAACATACTTAATGTTAAATTTATCCAAAAGCATCAGAGAATCATAACAATCTTCGCGATGAATGGTTTCGCTGGACTAAAATTAAAATCTATTCACCGATAAATTCCATTAAGAAGACTAAAAATATACTTCGATGGTGAGCAGCCAGTGTTTGCCTGTACACGTTGGATTGGTTCCTATTTACATTTACCAATATGACGTGACAGCATTGGGTCTGCTTGGAAAAGTTCCAAAACCTAAACAAACATTGGAAAAGATCAACGAAGATTACCAATAGCAAATCGATCGGCGTTTTAATAACGTTCATAACGATATCACGGGAGTAATGAGTAAATATATATGTATATATCGATACACCAGTTCAAGACGGGAACAAGTCAAAATAAGTGATATTGAGATATTCACGTTTTTAAATTCGAATGAGCGAATGAAATGTGCTGAAAAGTTATAATTCCACAAAAGAACTTCTGCGATATCTTGGTTAAAATATTGAATACGAGTTATTGCTTTATGGAAAAATGTAGATCCGGACATGGCGAATCATGTTAACACATTATAGGCGGGAAACGTAAAAATACGTTTATCGTGCACTGTCAGTTTTGTTGGTATATTGACTCATAATTTAATGGTTTCTTCAAAATAACTGCCGCGGCAAGTGACCCTTTTTGACAATAAGCAATAAACCTCATAATTTATTATGCCCTGAATGTTCGTTCACACATAGTATTTTTTTTAAAAGGCGACACATGTTTCTCGAATATTTAGGGCATCAGATTTCACACTTCCAGTGATTGTAAATTTGTAGGAATGAGGATTTTATACTATAATTACTTACATAATTGTATGGTATGGATTAATGGTATTTTTTATACAGAATATTTCATATTGATAACAAGTGGAGTGCTATCTACTAAATTAATAACAGGTTTTTATATTCAGCAGAAAAGTAGTGAAATTATGATGTATTCAAAATGTCTTAATTTTATTTTTAATGATTAAATGTCACATATGATTTCTTTGAATATTTCAGCAGAAAATATTGTTTGGTTTAGAAGTTGTGTTGGTTTTAAGAATGTAATATATTTTTGCGCAAATCACTAAAAAACGCCCGTAGTGTTAATAACTCAAAAAGTTGTTTTTTGTACTTGTTCCGTCTTGAACTGGTGTATTATTATGCCTAGGCCAAAAGGTTTAGACAGAAGGACCAATTTGTTTGAAACTAATTCAAAACCTTAAATTTGTAATTTTCTACGATTACTCATTTAGACACATCGCCAATCGAGCGTATATTGTATACCGATGTAATACAAGTTGTTAGATTATAGATTTATTGTTCACACTAGACTTTAATAATTCTTATCGTAAATCGTTGAAATATCTGCACCGTACTGATCAAGGTTTAGTACAGCCGTACTCAACCTTTTTTTCCTCCGGGCCGCATTCCGATTTTTGCTTGTCTATGTGAGCGGTGGGCCGCAATATATCTATAGTAAACTGTAAATATAGCACATACTATACTGCATACATATGTATGCATGTATAATGTACAATGGCGTCGCGACTAGCGACTGATTCGACGTAAAATCCAGTCACTAGTCGAGCCGGCACGCCAGTACTGCGGTTTTTGCATGTAAAATATTTGGTGGCTATAATTATTTTGGGCCGCACATAAGAGCTTACTGGGCCGCAGGTTGAGTATGACTGGATTAGTATAAAGTAACTGGTAAAAAACTAACGCGCGAAATGCCATGCAATTAATCCATAAAATATGTAAATGTTGTTTTATTATCACTTTAAATGTATTATGTATCAATTCTTAGAAGATAGGCACTATATTGATTTATAAACACATTTTTTTAAATGTTACTGACCAGTTTCGCTCATCGCAAGCGTTGACAATATTATTAGTTGAAAATACTTACGTATAAATGTATAATATAACAAAAGGTCCATAACCTTCTCTCTCAAAAATTTTTTTCAGCTATGTTGGCTATAAATATTTTAATTATTCGATAATGTTATTTTTTTAGTACTCACTATTTCCAGTGTTAAAGATCTCGTGATGTAAAATTATCTCTTATCAAAGCGATTATAAATTTAGAATTATTTGTATGATACTATGCCCATTGAGAAATGATTTCAAAAGATAAATGTGTCTGAAAAAACCCATATCAATAATATTTATTTATTTATTGTACGCTAAAAAAGATAAAATTGAAAATTCAATTGTCACCGAAATCATATTGTGAACTTATCAAGAAAACAGTAAAAATAAATTATATATTTTAGTGTTTGTTTCCGTATTTCTCATAATATCGAGAAACTGGACGAAAAACAACCAAGTTTTTTTAAAAAGTGCAAGTTTTCGGAATTTCTTCTTATATATGTACTTTGGGTTAGCTTAAAAAGCTGAGAATTAATTAGTGTTTTATTTTCTTGTGTGTTGATATTAAATAATACCAAATGACAGTTCCGAGCGGAGAAAATATTTGCTGTCAATTTTGTCAGCCGTGGATATCCAGAGAAGTTTATTGGGTACGTATCATTTATTTTTATATTGTTGTGTATTCATTGGCTTTTAACTCAGTGGAGAATGGAGATGTATTGAAATCGTTCTATCATTATGAAATCATGCATGAAGTTAGCCACGCTAGGTTCTGACAAATGGACCACAATTTATCGAGATGCAATCATCAAGTAGTAAATACCGAAATGCCAAAACATCTCATCCAGTGGTTCCCAAAGTGGTTTCTACAGACCCCCAGGGGTCCCTGAGACCGCTCAGGGGGTCCGTGGCCGGTCAAAATTAATTTGAAGGTGTTATTTCCTTTTGGGAGTTATTTCACTTGGGGGTCCGTGGTCAAATTTTTCTCCATGGTCCGTGAGCATAATAAGTTTGGGAATCACTGATCTTATAGATAAAATTGAGAGGTTATGCCGGATTTTTTTTTTAAATATTTTTAACGTATATTAAAGTAAAATTACATACTTATAAATTGTTAAGGAACGTAACAACCTGAAATGCGATTTCGATTTGCAAAAAAAAACGATAAAAAATCGACTAGCTTATTATTTGTGACAAATAATTAAATATTTTTTACTAGCAGACATATGTTTTTGCCGACGCTTCAAAATTTGGTGAAAATGTTCACCTACTTATTAGGGCGATGCTTCTCAATGTACGAAGCAACGGTTTCACATCTTTTGCGCCAGAAGATTGTTAATAACCTCCTCCATAACTTCTTGCTGTGAAAAACAATGCAACTCCATAAGCTTTTCGGTGGTCAGCTCTTGACGGAACTCTTTCACAAGCTCATCAATATCGTTGTTATCCACCTCCAGTCCCATGGTATTGGCCAAAGATACAATCTCGTTGAATGTGGACTTCACAGGTACTGTTTCAAACTCCTCAAAATCACATTGGCAAAGCTTCTTCCAAGCTGAAGTGAGGGTTCTTTTGGTAACCCCTTCCCACGCCTTGTCAATAATCTTGAGGCAAGCAACGATGTGAAAGTGATCTTTAAAAACTCGTTATGCGAAATTTCGCTCGTTAAGGGAGCATTTTTTTCGCAATCTGTTTTGCTTGTTATGCGAATTACTCGTTATGAGAGGTTCCACTGTATATCCACATATTAATTGAATTATAAGAGGAGCGAATATTACATAACATATATGAATATTTTTGACAGAAAAATTGACGGAAGTTGATTAAAAAATGAAGCTTCACAAAACCAGCAAATTATAAATACTTAGTTTGACATTTTTATTTTACCATGTCCGCTCTCAATGAGGACCATGTGAACTCATATGGAGTTTATCTCAACAGAAGTGTTTCTACGAGAACTGAGTTACTCAGTTACTCATCCTCTTTTTGTTTCAAAAAAGGGTAGAGAATAGAAGGATTTCTCTACGCCCCGTTTTTAGGATAGGTTGATTGGTTGAATTCAAGATATCACAAACATCCATGCCTCCAAACAGAAATTCACTGTTAATCAAAAGCAATTGTCCGTTTTATTTTTACAGTGAAGTTCTCCAACAACTTACTAACTTTACCCATAGCTGTGTTTACTGTATATTCGACGGTAACTTAGTAATTCATTTCCAATATAAAATTAAAGGAGCAACTTTATTATTTCATGGGCTGTTTTCTTAGGTGTGCCACGTGTGTTATCTTTATGAGAAGCGTTTTCATACTGCAGTAGACTTTAGATTGTCTGTTTTTGATTATGAGTTTTTATGAATACTTACTGAATAGTCTTCTTATTTTTTGAATAATTTAACTTCATGTCGTGCTCTCCCTTCCCTTTTTTTGTTTACAATGTATATTTAAAACGGTGATTAAGAGGGGAGGGGCTACAACTGTATTCATAATCAATTGCCAAAATAAATGAAATATATCTCTCCTGCCAAGAATTTACTTTTGAGATTCCTTTGTAGTTAATCACGTCTTGTAAAAGATTGTTCAGAGACAAAGACCCTTGTGGCCGTGTGAGTCGTACAGAGTGCAATGAGTCATGAGAATGATTAGAGCATAGCTGTCCAACCTTTTTTGCATGCGATCTTTAGACCTTTTCAAAAATTCTGGTAACTTAAAATGCATTGATTGATTTAGCATTTCATAGACAGAAACCCATTACATTAAGGCAGTGTTTACCAAAGTGAGGTACGCGAAGCGTTTGATGGGTATACACAGGGAAACTGCATTGAAGCTGAAACAACATGCGGCGATTACAAAAATAGATTTTTTGACTCACTCGGTGTTACGAAAATTTTAAAAGGGGTACACAGATGTCGAAATTTTGGGAAACACTGCATTCAGGTAACAAATAGAATCTGTAATAGTATTTTGGGAGATGCAAGTTTTGCAATTTAAGTTGACGACACAATTTTAGCATTGCTTTTTTGCCAATGTAAGAAATAATACCACATAAGTTCTCAAAAATTACTTTATTTATCCTTGACAACTATTTCGGCAACACGCCATCATTATCACAAGTTTTGACGGTGGCATAATATTGATATAGCCATCAAAAATATAAAATTATTTGTGCATAAGCTATTTTTTTTTACATTATTTAATTTTAATTGGAGCTTATTTCAAAAATGTTTTACACCACTATTTTAGGAAATAAGATGTTTAAGTTCTTAATCAGACGTATAAAGCTTATCATCGTTATCAGCTAATATTTTTACCAACGAATTTGAAAGTCTAAAGCAAGAGTAACCAACTTTTCGGGGGTCGGGAACTGCTTTACCCATTTTTTCTAGGCAATCAACTTGATTGATAAAATCAGTAACTATTTTTGATGAAAACAATAATTGAATGAGTAAAATATAACAATTTGAGTATCTGCTATAATGGCTGTTGTGAGTCTTTTCAAAATATTTTTTCTAAGTACCTCGAGTACAGATATTTGAAAGGTGAGAATATTATATGAAAACATGGTTTCCGGCCTCGACCCATGACTAGCTTATCACGCGAAAACACGGCTCCAATTCTTCAAAACAGAATAATTGAAACATTTTCTTATAGATATTATATGTAAAGCAAGAAAGAATGTAAAATCTTCCTGTAGTTTTTGATTGATTCAAATAATGGTTTATTTCCAATCGACTAGTTGGGAACTCTTGATCTGAAACAATATAACATATTTTGAGTATTAATCATAAAAATTAAAGTGTAATCAAATGTAAAAAATATGCTTATTTTTACTCTACTAAAAGGCAGTCAACTTATTTCACACATTTTTTTTGAGATCAATTCATGAAGACAACAATAAATTATATTTTAAACCTTGCGCTGTAGAGTAAGACATATCTTTAAATGTACATTTTTTGTCTAATGGGGCATCTCAACATATATATTTTGATTTTTTGAAATTTTGTTCAATCGCTAAAATTCTTCTTTTTATTAAGTGAGAAAAGATAAGCTAGTTTGTTATACATGTTTAGCTGTTCGCTCTAGCTATGTCCTTTTTTCGACAGATGAGAAGATATTTGTACATCACAGACTTCAATGTCTGAATTATAGACACAAATCAATAAGCCAATATTTTAAATGACACGTAGCAAGTTGAGAAACCAGAGACACTGTAACCGAAAAATATACATATACTGCTGTTAAAAAATGATTTTTTTCTTAAAATTACTAAAACGCCTACGATTGCAACTGTTGCAAGTTTTACATTTTTTTTTCAGTGTTAAGGGTTGTTGAACATAGTGTTGCTAGTAGAGATTTTAAAAAGATGCAAAATTGAGATAGTCTTTTGTATAACTTTTTTTACTTTATGGTAGGTACTTTAAAAAAAGGAATCGGAGTAACCCGCTTTTCTACAGCTTGGACTCTACAGACCTGAATAACTGTATGCCTTAATCTTCGTATTTTATTAAAATTGTTTGTATTAAAAGTATTTTTTCTTGACCGAGAGGTCTTCATCGGACTAGTGTTTCTGAATATAACAATTAATTAATTTTTTTATATTTAAATTGTTAAATCGGGTTTTAAATGTACTAAAATGAAACTGTAAAGTCAATTAATAATAGCGAGATAACGTTAATTTCGGCCTCGGAAAATCTAGGCTTTATTTTCCGAGACAAATTTTCCCAAATGTACTCAGTACTTACCTAAATAGTGTTATTTCCATAAATCTATTAAACAAATAGTTTGTCAGATTAGGTCACGCTGACATTTTACGTTAAATAATACAAAAGTGTCATCTGTGCAAATAATTTCAATACGTAAGTATATATTTACACAACAGGTGTCAGAATGTGTATAAATTAACACGTTATTTAAAAATACTACCTACACGTCTTCAAGTTTACATTTAAGCATCATAGTTTGGTTGCATCTTGATCACTTTTTCGTAGGAGTTTCAATGTGCATATTATGATAAATTATTAAAAATAATAGTTTCCATGTTGAGCGAAATCTCTTCTCTCGTTTCAATTTGTAGAATAAATTGTTGAGAAAAATTGAGGCCCCAGTAATCAATATTTTCGATGCACAATCCCTTTACAATTTTATTATATTGGGAACTGTGAAAAAAATCAATAATAGTTTTAAAAGCTATACATACGATTTTATACCAGCGGTCGGCAAACTTTTTGGGCTCACGAAGCACTAAATTCATAATTTTAATCCAGCGGACCACTAAATGGACTTATGTGTTAGACCAGGGGTGTGGAACCTTTTCTTCTCTTAAGGCCGCATTTATTTTTCTGATTCGACATAAGGCCGCAGTAAACATTGTGTTTTTACTAAAACAAACTAATTGTTATAAGATATTTTTAAACAAGTTAAATAATTTTAAAAATGCTATTAAATAAAACTTTTATGATTGTTTGGCCTTTGTATTTATTTTTTTACTGTATCCAATATTTTTTTGACCATGACCGCTCCCAATAAAGTTTATCTTAACAGAAGTACTACAGCCTAAAATAACTGCTTATTTTTTAGTTACTCCTCTTCACTTTTTCGGACAAAAAAATGGGTTAGGGCAAGATCAATGGTTAGCCAACCGCTGTCGGTACTCCCTGTTTTAGAAATCGGACGAATCTGAGGACACTTACATATCACAGATCTATCCACGCCTAAATCGATTGAAAAATCAATTTATGAAACTAAGAAAACAAATAGGATTCATTTTGAGGAGCACTCATTGAATGTAAACAAAAACACAAGCTAACATATACCGTCTCTTAAAATATGTCTACCTCTATACTCTTTGAAGGTGAAATTTATTGGAAAAGCTCTCACAAAGGTTGACTGCATAATCTGGAATAAATTACTGATAAACATTTTTTTTCAAATAACTTCAGTGGTTGTCTAAATGTTTCGTGTTTGTGTCAATACAACACGTCTGTGCCAATGGAGACAACAGACTCGGAACTGTTGATATTAACGTAGCAAACCGTTATATGCAAATAATAAAATATACATTTTATGTTTATTTTATTTTATTTATGGAATATAATGCTTTTCCACCAAGTATTGACAGTGAACACCCTAAGTAAAATATTATTTAATTGTATAACTGTAAATTTACAAATAAAACATCGTACACCATTCGATGCCTGAGAAAAATGTGTGACGTTAAAAATATATCTAAGAACAAACGCCCCATGACAATCGAAAAGCAAAGACCCAAAAACATATATTAATAATGCTACTTACAAACGGAAATGGGAAAAATACTTTTTTCGTTACTTTCCTGTTACATGGACGCATCATCAAAAATATGTTGCCTAACCTGGCAACATAATTAAGTCACTTTATAACGTAATTAAAATTTCCGCCCTCCGTTAGGTTAGGTTAGGTTAGGTTAGGTTAGGATTTATCGCAACGCTAGCAAATACACAGACCCAAGTAAACAGATTTTCATTTCGTGATTTCTTTCACAGAACATTCAAACAGTACTCCTTTGTCTTGCAAAAATGCTTCAGGTACTTTTTGGTATACGGCAGAGTGAAAAGTTATATTGTTAAATGTGACCGAGGCAAGAGAATAGAATTTTTTTCTACGAGGCTGTTTGTAAAATTGATATAACATATAATATATATTCACGATAAAGGTTTTCATGGAGGTTCTTATAACATGAAGGTAGTTAATGAACGATTCAAACGACTATACATAGAGCACATAGAAAATTGTTATATGTTTACTGTTAATCAATTGATTTGTTAATATTATATATTGTACACATAATAATATTCTGTATTTGTTTTTTTTTTTTAAATATTTTTTTAAACTTTGTAGTCTTATCTTTGGGAATCACCAAAAGAGCGCTACGATCGCAAAGGAATAACGACGTTAATATTTATCGAATGCTCTCTTACGGAATCTGCCCCAAAAAAATAGTCTAGAGCGAACGGGGCTCGGGTTTGATATAACAAAACAAAGCCAAGATGAGAATGTAAATAATGGGCATAACGGTGAAATCTAAAAGTCAATGGATGCTAAAAGAAAAACTCAAATGATTCTTCTCACAATGGACCACAAACAAAGGCATTAAAAACGTGGAATTGGCTTGAATACTAATCAACGTATAAACTATGCGCGACCTGTGGTCCTTGAAGGGATACCATTTACTAAAGTAGTGGTCGTGTTAAGCACAGTTATCGGATCTACATTTAATTTACGAAAAATCGTTTAATTTTTTTTTGTCTCGTGATACAATTCATCTCGATTATTTTATTTTTTGAATAATGTTTGACTTGTCAGAATGAACAATATTGGTACATACATGTTACATGGACACATCATTTAATTTTTAAAAAAGCCTAACCTCCCCTCTGTTAAGTAAAACATTTAATTTATATTTTTAGAAAAAAAACCTAACCTTACCTCACCTAACAACATAGTTAATTATTTTTCGGCTTACAGCAGAGTGAATAGTCTTATCGATATATATATAACTGAGGGAAGAGAAACAGTGAAAAAAAACAAATTAATGAAACTATGCAAAAAAATATATATTTAATTAACTCTTTGCACTCGAGAGGTTTTTCCCTATGATGTACCAGCAACTCGACGGAATTTTCCTCTTTTCCGCAGGTTTTTGATGATTTTCCCAACGCTTGCAAATCTACACCATTAGTGTTAGAAACATATATATTTTTTTAAAGTCATCGAGAAATGTCTTGGAATATGGCGTAAATATTTTTTTTTATTTCCAACAGTGGTTCTCAACATTTTTAAAAGGAAAATAATACTACTTTTTTTATCGCTTTGAGTGAACTATCCAATTAATAAAGTCCAAATTTGTAATCACTAATAATAATTTCGTACAGATTTAAAAAAAAATAGAAATGCATGCTCTTTGCGCTCGAGAGGTTTTCCACCAGCAACTCGATGGAATTTTCCCCTTTTCCGCAGGTTTTTGATGATTTTCCCAACGCTTGCAAATCATCACCATTAGTGTTAGAAACATATTTTTTTTTCAAGTCATCGAGAAATATCTTGGAATATGGCGTAAATATTTTTTTTTATTTCCAACAGTGGTTCTCAACATTTTTAAAAGGAAAATTATACTACTTTTTTTATCGCTTTGAGTGACTATCCAATTAATAAAGTCCAAATTTGTAATCACTAATAATAATTCCGTACAGATTTAAAAAAAAATAGAAATGCATGCTCTTTGCGCTCGAGAGGTTTTCCACCAGCAACTCGATGGAATTTTCCCCTTTTCCGCAGGTTTTTGATGATTTTCCCAACGCTTGCAAATCTACACCATTAGTGTTAGAAACATGTTTTTTTAAAGTCATCGAGAAATATCT
>CM062825.1:12390764-12459896 GCA_031772345.1 Himalopsyche anomala | reverse complement strand
TATACACTTCGATCAATAACCCATCAGTATCAGGATCTTGTGCTTGTAATCTATACACTACTCGTATAAAAGCGCTCTTCCAATTCTTTAGTTATAAATTCAGTTGCAAAATCAATAGAAATCGATATATGAAACAAATTGACATTATTTTTTTGAATTCTTACCCGCATGAGTAGAGGACCTACTGTACTTGGATTGCCACTCCTTGTTCACCAGTTAATCCTTGTTTCGCATAGATACGTAAATTACTACCGATTTCTCGATCACTACGTAGATTTAAAGGCTAAAATAATTTACAAGATATTTTTAATTATTATTAACTAGTTTGTTACAATATGCGAATAAACCCTTTTAATGCCGGAGGGCCGATAAATCGGCCCGGCATATCAACCAATCCCATCGGCCCATATCAATCTTTTCGCAATGTAAAACAATGTAACGTGAGATTATAGATAAACATTTCATTCATTGACTACTAATAGATTTTACTACATAATGACATAAAAATGTTACAAAATTAATATGTTTTAAACTGTTTTTTTATGGCGAACTTAGTTTCATTTGTTTTAAATTTTCTTAAATAAACGTTAATATTTTTTATTATTGTGTCTTGTTTGTAAAATGCAGATAATATCTCCGAATATTATTTCCGTAGATCTTAGAGAATACACGTATTTTTTTTAAGTTCCTAAAAAATGTTTTTCAATACTTTTTTGAAAAATTGTGAGAGACGATTTTTTCTATACAAAAAACGCTTGGTAATTTTAGCATATGCATAGCAAAATCGTCCGGCATTAAAAGGGTTAAATTTGCATAAAGCGTATCATTTATTTCTATATCAATTTTCAATTATTTTTCTAGTAAAAGTGTTCTTTGACGCCAACAATGCTATGACGAGTATTGTATATATTTCGATGACGATAGATATTTAAAAAAAGTGGCTTAACATATTTCAGATTTAAAACAAAATTTACGACAGGATATGGCAAAAATGCATATTGTTTATTAGTTATGATGTGCACATATAATGTTAGCGTGCGTCCATTTATAGAGATGATGTCACTGAATGGTCATTATAAAGTTACCGTGTTATTTGGCGAAACAAATGAGACAATAATAAATCGTCATCATCAACGATATCAAAAAATTCGTTGTTGTGTTCAACTTTCCCTCGTCTCAGTGATTTCCTGCAACGGAAACGCCTATAGTACAATAAGTAACTCGTCATGTTTTATGCAGTGCTTCCCAAACTGGGATCCTCAGGTATTCTGCGGAGATCCGCGAAATTTTTCAGCTAATTTGATTGAGACAGTTTTCAATGAAAAAAGTATTTCAGAATTTTGAATAAGTCTACATCAAAAATATCTGTCTATTGTAAAAGAAGTATTGGTAAACTTTATTCCTTTTGCGGCTACATACATAATATTATGTGAAACAGCATTTTTGTCGTAACTTTGACTTAAAAATAAGCACATTTCATGTCTTTCAGCATGGACTTTGGGAGACTCTTTGTGACTGCGAGTAAGCGTTTCTGAAATCGAAGCAGAAGAAGATATTGATTTGTTATGTTAAAACATGCAATCGAATCCATCTCATTAAATTGTTTTTGTAAACTTCATATTACACTTGCTATTTTTTAAATTTTGTTTATTAGTTAGCTCCAATTTATTGTGGTAAAATGTAATTAATAGTAATAACTAATGCCAAATCAAGATTTAGACTACTAAAATATCTTTTTTTTCGAGAGTCCGTGTATTATTTTTTTCAAAATTTAGGAGGCCGTGGCTTGAAAAATTTTGGGAATCACTGACTGGTAGATATATTTTTACAGTTGTATTTATAAATTCAGTCATTTTATTTAAGAATCTTATTAATATAGTCCCTTTAAAGACGCCCCCTTCGTCGCCTTACGTAGAAAGTGTTAATTTAAATATTTTTATATTTAACCAGCAAAACTAGATCTTCAAACTAGTTTGGTTGTTCAATGATTTCAACGTTATCTACTTTTGAAGCGAGTATCCACAAAAATTCTCGTATAGTTTATATATATATAATATAACGAGATCTATTGCTGAAAAGGATTTTTCCTCTGGATTATTTTTTTAATATTTTGTTGGTTTTGACCCTTGCTTTTCATTTTATAACGTTTGTGCGTGTCTATATATTTTAATAGTGAATATTTTGGCGTTTATACTGGTTACGCAAATATGTAAACATTAAAAACATAATTATTATACCCCACAAAGGTAGTGTACAAAGTTAGAAATAAAGACAGACAAATTGTATGCGACGGGTATAAGAAAGACTTCACAAGTGACGATAAATGTCTCCCTATTTCGTTGATAAAAACTGAATAAATATATTTTTTACTAAAAATTGTTTAAAAATATGAAATAAGATTATACATTCCTGGCATCCAGACCTGTCGGCGGGGATGGTGTTACAATAAATTTATTGGAAATAAAATTGTCTCATTCGTTCGAGAGAAAATTCTAAGCATGATTCTCAACAAAAAGAGTGCATTGTATTAAGAGACCATTAATCAAAATGTATTACAAAATAATATGTTCTCCCAGACACAATATAAAATGGTTATTATTTTTAAGAAGGCTTATAAATAAGTGCAAGTCTTGCTTCGTGGCAAAAACATCATCTTTTCAGAAGACCCATATCTCGTGAAATATTTTGAAGCGACTGTCTTTTGAATGGGAATTTGGAATACATAATTCAAATTTGAATCAAAAGCATTGCTATATAAAAAATGCATTTAAAATTCAATAGCGATGACAAAATACAAAATAATACTTGAACAATATAAGTAGCCTCAAAAACTGAATCCCCACATAATGTTGCTTACCGCGCACGTTTTTGGCATCTGGAAATTGGTGGTATAATGAGTTTTTAATTAAATATATTAATACTAAATAACATCTTTAGAATTTCCAATGGCGATATATTTTTAACTTGAGAATAATTTACCGTAAACTCATCAATGTAAATGGCTGAAAATGTACTGCTGTGGATACTGAAGCTGTCGTAGATAATATAATTAATTATAAGTCATAAATTGAAGTTGTATACTAATTTGATCTGAGAATATTGTTTTCTTTTAAAATTGACAAGGGGCTCGCCGGTCTTTGAAAAAATTAACGAGATGCTCGCGCGAGCCTCTCCGAGCCCCCTCCACCCCACCCCGGAACACAAATAATAAATTATTACACACTCAAATGAAAAATATTAAATCTGATAATGCTAGCTAAAATAAATGTTTAGCACAAGCGCTAGCTACAGACCGTTTAGGATGCAAAACTTTTTCCTCTAGTGGGCTGCATAAAAAAATATATTATTAACTCGGGCCGCAAGGAAAAATTAATTTGAATGTAATTTTTTACCAAAATAATGTTTTATCGTGCAATACCGTGCAATTTACTTATACTTCTTTGAAATGCGATCAAATTTGAGGCTAATTCTTAAGAAATAATCTTAATATTTTAAATATTATATTCTTACATACTTATTCTATTAGATAACACTTCAAAACATTATTTTTAACCACATCACCTATTTTTATCAAAAGATCATACATCAAATCTAAACAAGCAAATTTAATGTACGTAGTGGAATAAAAAGTTACAAATTCTACGCAAACCGTCACCAATCCGCCAGTAGAGTTCTTAATTAGCTAAATGAAGCTAACTGAACAAATCAAAAAATGGTCGACAAATTGTCAGAAGTACACAGCTTGCAGCTAGGGATTCCAATCCGGATATTCGTATATTCGATATCCGGATATATTCGGCCCTTTTTCAACTATTCGATATTCGGATATTTGTGGAAATATCCGAATAGTATTCGTAATCATTTTGAATGAAATATGTTACAAAATCTACGAAAGATCACATCACAATTTCTCCACATTTAAAGAATAATTACAAATTCCCCAGGTAGTGGTGTTTTCGACTTCACCTAACTCGGGTGTTATCAATATCTTATCATAATACTTGAGTTTGATGAATCGGCTAGAATTCGGGGCTATAAAAAACCACCGCTGGAGTGATCCGATGCAGCTGCAAATTTTAAATATTGTAATACAATGGAACGATATTGAAATATGTATTTGTATGTTTTGTCTTTATCTAATACAGATATGTGAAAATATTTAGTCTTTATTATAAAATGTATATCAGTGAACAAATAAACTTCGATCGTGCAACATTTCTTTCTGTGTGCGAGTTATACGATTATTTAGTAAAAACTCAGAAATCGAGACAGCTGTCTTTTTTCAAAAACAACCGGTTATTCCTTGTTTATTAAAATATGTTTTTTTAAATCACAGTTTTAAAAATATTTTGTATATAATATATCTGTATCAATTAAAAAAAAACAAAAAAGTTAGACGTGTTTCTTAAAACACTTCTAAAAATAAAGCCAACGTCAACTGCTACTAAACGAGTATTTTCAACGGCAAAAACAATTAAAAACTAAGTTAAAAACAAATTTAAAATATGAAACATTATTTTTAAAATATGCTTTTATGAAATTTAAATAAATTACTTTTATTACAAATGAGCTCGTTTTTAATGTAGGTACTATTTAATGTAATATTTTAGTATAAACATATAATGTATGTACATATATACTAAAACTATCCGGATATCCGAATATATCGGGATAGTTTCAGTTTTACTATTCGATATTCGAATAGTTGATAATGACGAATAGTTGGAATCCCTACATGCAACACAGACCTTAAATCTGTCCAATCAATGATTGTTACATAATTTACGTATGAAAATGAGTCCATAACCCTAAAATGGTCACATCCTTCGTTTTAAACGTGGCCATAATTCGATGATTGATTTTAAGTGAACGAATGTCGTATGTTATGTGTTGTGTGTACATTAATCAGTGCAATGCAGTCATTCATCAAAAGTGCAGCTCAATTATTATCAACTTCCATTGTTTAGTACCGCTATCGTGACTGTCAAAAGAGGATATTAAACATTTTGTCATTTCCTTCTCGCAATCAACATATTAGCGGTTATATAACGACTTTGTAGATGGAAAAGAACGTATCCCACACATAACAAATTTGATCATTATTTATTATATAACAAATGTTATATAATACATATAAAGATCATTGTGGTACAAATCTTAATGTATTAAATATAATTAAACATAAAACTAGCATGATATAAAAAAAGCATAAAATAAGATATCTAGTTAACTTTTCCGGTTCTAAGCTCAAGAAATGCGACCCCAATACCCACATTTTCTTAAATATCTATTTTAATATGGGTGATACAATGTTTATAATTAAGGTATTCTTATATCATAGTTTTTTGGACCTTTTGTAGAAGAAAAAAAATATTCGATCGCTAGTTCCGTCTCTATTAAATAAAACAGAAAAGAAAAAATTCAACTTAATAAAAAAAGATCCTCAAAGTAGAACAAAAAACGGTTTGATGTGTACGAAGTTAAAGATAATAATTTATGTATCCTCGAATACTATTCTCAAAAAATACACAATATCTTACTTACATCGATGCCTCATTTTATATAAGTTCTGGCAACATGAGAAGGCGCGATAAGCATTACAGATAACAGAGCGATAAGCGGTCGCACGTAAAATAGCATTTGCTAAATCTCGTCAGTTGCGATTTCATATGTGTGCTGGGATGACGTCTTTTTTACGCGCAACTTAAAATATGATTATTTATGAAAAAAACCATGGATTTTTATAAAAAAAAATGTATGAGGAATGATGCAGAGAGATATTTTAAAGCCCTTAGACTTTTTTTTTAATTCATAAGAATAAGGCCAATAATGAGGAAACCACTGGGGTTTCTAAACGACCCCCATCGGAAGAGAGGTATTTTTCCTGTCTCCGAGCCGCGAGTTTAATATTTTTGTTATTCCGATAACAGAATAAAACTGGACATATCATAGAACAGTACATATTTAAAATAGCTATACTGCTTTTAAAGTAAGTTCTTTATTTATTGAATTTCTAGGACAAAAAAAATCATGTTCCGCTTTTTCATCGAAATTTTTATTCCATTTCTTCATAAATATGATAATACCGACATATTTGACTTCAGTGGTGTCGCCTTATCGATTTAATTTTACATCAAATGTGAACTCGTAACTCGTCATCCATAATTTCGTAAGGCCGTGTTAAACATAAGCATTACCCAGTAAACAAAAAGAGTTTTTAAAACGAATACTTACCGTGTAAATTGAGGGAATTAGGAATTATTTTTTTCTTTACCAATATTTGCATTTGGTCTGCCATTTGAAAAGCGTAATTTTGAGCTCCATCATATAACCTGTAGATTGTTATTTGATCACGAACGAACAAATTTCAATAATAATATCTCCATAATTTGTGTACTATTTTATCATATCATTTAGATAGACTATTGAATGACAGGCAAAGCCATTGTTGACATTAAAATAATTCTATAGGCCGCGATAGTAAAATTAATAATACATATAGAAATGAGTCAGAAAATAAAAAGATAAGAGTGTTCAGTGAAGTAATACATTGACATTTTATTTATTTATTGATTTTTGTAGATTTTACTAATGGAGAAAAAAATAGTCACATTCATAAGCAATTCTAAAGCTCAAAATAGCCGACTGTCTCTTATAATGAGAACAAAAACATAATTGTCTATGAATCGAATTAACGCTTATAAACTATCGGTTTATTTATTTTCACATTCTAACCGCAGTCAAAATAGGACAAAAAACTATTTCTTTAGTATAATTTTTGACATTGCTAATATTTTTCGAATTTCTCAATTCGCAAACAAAATTTCTCTGAGAGATATCAAAGATTTCACGAGATATTAAAAGCAAAGCCCGATCATGCTGTGGAATAATCGAACGATGTTTTATAGCAGGGTTTTCCAAACTATGTTCCGCGGAGCACTGGTGTTACATGGAATCTGAAAAGGTGTTCCGCAAACCACTACATGACACGAAAACAACTCTTTTGAAATATTTATTTTTTCTTGACAACTAGCATGCAAGTGATTATGAAAATTTAATTGATTTAATTAGTGATTCTTATTTCAAACAAACATACAAAGATCAGCCATTAAATGGCTGGAGGAGTGTGTCAAAAGACTCCCATAATATGTTAAAACAAGCTATTATTATTTTACTTTCGTTTTCTACAACCTATTCATTCGAAGCGGAATTTCCACAGTAAAAATACAAGAACAGAGCTTGACTGTGACTGAAGTGTTTTGATAACATTTTTTAAGTGTTCCGTTAAAATTTATGCATTTTCAAAATGTTCCATTGCAGAAACAGTTTGGGAAACTCTGTTTTATATAATCGACAATTCTTTAATTTTTGCACTCGTATCATTAATTTTCCTTTATTTCTCTAACTACGCTGGGTCCTCTTCAGTGGCGGTTCTACGTACTGGGCTAGGTGGGCTTAGCCCGACCTGCATTTTTCACCCAAAATGTGTAGAAAAAAAAATTTTAGATAACTGAATAAAAATGAACAGCAATTCGGCCGCTGGACAAAATAAATACATTTCTAAACGTAACTAACCTTTCCCAAATTTATACAATATAATTGTTTTGATTTTCCTCTGTCAATACAAGACAATGAATGCTATGTTTACCTACAATAATACTCTCGATAGTGTTTTGTATTACGATTTTAAGCCGAGCCGGCATAACAAGAGCAACGGCATAGATAATATACTAGAAGCAATGGCTCTATACATACTTCATTCAGAATAGGCAACGTGACGTCTGTCTGGCAATACCTACGTATTAATAATAATATTATACTTAAGGCTCGGACTTTTTTCAAATTAGTCCGAGCTAAAACAAATGCTTTTTTGCAAAACTCTGTTTACACTGGGGCGCAATCAAGCACGATTAGAAAACGTATTTATTTTATAACCACTGGCCATCGAAACGTCATCTAATCGTACACGATTGCACCTTGGTATACAGCCTGCAGTCAATACGTCACACGGGCTTATTCAAACTAGCTGTTCGTTAAGAAATAAACGTCAGAGTTCGTTGTATTCAGAGACAAGTTGCATTGTATGAAACAAAACACGGTAGTTTACTTCATTTGAAGAAGACGAATTTGAGGATATTTTTTTACTATTCTATTATTTCATACTTACATTAGCTTTGGTTTTATTATATAATAATTTATGCTTTGCAGTAGTGGCGTAATATTTGTTAATTTGCCTGTAGATTATTATATAATATAAAGTAGACACATGCACAATTTCGTAAATAGTATACAATGCTAAACTTTTCTCTAGCCCATCCAAGATTTTAGGTCACGAACCGCCACTGGTCCCCTTCATCGTTTTTCACGACCTGTCAAAAAACTATGAATATTGATATAGGACAGACCTTGGATAGCAACCACTATATATAAGAATTAGATACTCTATTTTTTTTAGTATGTGCGTTAGAATTAAGCTATGCAATATCAGCCGCTTAATGTATTTTTAGTATTGTTTAATGAACCACAAAAGGTGTGACTTTAATGTTTGTGACACTTAAATAAGATGCCACCGCAAACTGAAATGGATTCTCGTATTGCAACTGCAATCTCGAATGACAGCAAGTATCAAAGTTCGTCAGCCAGTAATAGCGATTCTCTCAATAGGAAGATAAACAGACACACACGATCGAGAATACCTATTATACAGTTAGTATTGCTCTAATAATAATATTGTGCGTGAGTCACACCATTCTGTGACTTGGGTCTTGTTGCAGTGTACCACGGATTCCTTCGGGCTTTGTGGTATGCTGCATTTGGCTCACACAACCGCCTGAACATCTGCAGCGTCAAAACAATTAACTGCAACCAACAACTCTGCCTCTACAATAGCGCAGAGTAGGGTTGCCAGGAGTCTGGATTTCGGCAGCAATCCCGATTTAGAATGTGATGTTCCTACTTCCGAAAGAGCGTGTAATTGACGATTTTTTTTTCACAAACAACCCTACAGTATGCATTATATAAATAACAAAAAAACGTGTTCTTTAAATAACACTTATTATGGCTTAAAATCACATCTTTAGCTGAAATCACTCGGTGAGCCAAATAAAATAATGCACGCCTCTGATGGGCCACACATAAATATCTTAAACCTTAATATTAAGATAAAAAACTTAAAAATACTTCCTTGTTTAACGCCAGGGGTGCGGTGGGACTTTCATTTCATATAATACACCAGATTATATGAAAAGAAAGTCGATGTTCGAGAACACATAAAAAGGGAAATTTTTAATGTTATTTGTATATATTTTGAATTCGGTTGTTTAACATCTGGACATGGAGGTGAGGCTACGACCGTTGCATTTTTCGGTGCCTGGCGTTAAACACGAAAGTACCGATTGTTTAATTTCTTATCCATTAAAATCTTAGCATCATTTGTTAGGAATTATTATATTACTTGAGCATTTAAATTACCTTGTTGCAGTGCCACCTGTCAACTTTGCCCAATCCGTTTCGTGAGTATGATGCATATAAATAAAAAGTGGCCGTGTTTGTGCTAATCTGTACTATGCTTTACAGTTTACAGTGTAAAGTTAAAGCATCTTTACACTTGTACGAATTTTATACAGTACCAAAGCTTATTCCCTGAGTGGCCTTTTGCGTGGGGGGCCTTGCATGACGGCCTCAAATTTCTTGCTACGCCACTGGTTGCAACAAACAGACGATATTTAGTAAAAAAGTTGAATATTTATCAATCGTATTTTGATAATTGATATATGTATATGATAATCATTGCCAAAAATATTGGCGGACCTAAATTTCTGTTAAAAAGTGACTGCACCCGCAACCGTAGACATTTTGAGTGTCTGCTAAAGTAAAAATATTAAAGGATCGTAATATGTAAAAGGTCTTAAAAGTTTATGACGAACATATTATACAATGCCGTCATTGATTGTATAACTGCTATAAAATAATCTTATCTTTTTTTTGTTTATTGTTTCTTTTTTAAATTTACTTAAGTAAAAGTTCGAATTAGTTTCCACAGAGGTCGCATCTGTTCGAACAGGTTGACATTTCAAATGTAGCTCTGCCTGAATTTAACTCATACGGTTTTAGAACGTAGGTTGTCTTTCAAGTACACTCAACACATCTTAATTGTTCAAAATTATTTACACCAGTGTCTGCCAAACTGTGTGCCGCAAGAAGTCTCAGGTGTGCCGCGAAGGAAGAAGCCTCAAAACTGTTAATTTTTAATAAAGCTCATTCATTTAATTTTTCCTAAATTTCCATTAAAAATTCTTCCTAAAATCAATTTCATTATTTTCACTAGTAAAATAATTACCACCTATGGACATATATGTATGTTGATAAATATTTTTAAAAATGTTACCTTCACCAAAAATGTATCTAATCATATCAATGTACCTTACATTTCCTTTTTTAATGCATTTTTATTTGGTGTGCCCAAGAAAAAATCCCATTCATCAGTGTGCCGTGAAGTAAAAAAGTTAGACAGACACTGATGTACACGATAAAATAGTGTATGGTTTAACTAAGACTGTACAGAAAGAATCAGGTGTGATCATGTCAGATTTCTTTAATTTTATAAGGCGAGTTTTCTATTAAAACTTAATATTTAAGATTTTTCGATCGATTGCTATTTATTTATAATATGGTAAACATATAAAAGTATTTAGATCTACAAAAACTTAAGATATTTGTGAAATCGGTTTTAGTTTCGACAATTGTATGAAGCCGAAAAAATATCAAATATTTCTTATAATGTCTTACGAAACTAAATAATTATCATTAATATGATCGTTTAGCTTAAATATACAAATAACATAAAACATTTTTTTGTCATACATATAATTCTCCATTGTGAAAGGATAAAAATGTATTCTGATTTATTATCATTTATTTTTTTAAGGAGAAAAGGAAGCTTCGGTTAAATTTTTATCTATTGATGAAATTAATTTGTAAGCAAATTCTATTTACCACTGTCATTGGCGTCAGTGGCGCTCTAATCCAGTGTTTCTCAACGGTGCTACAGGCGGTAGATTTTTTTTAGGGGACCCACAGTGCTGTTTTGGGGCGCCACGGGCAAATATCCATAAACTGAAAAATCGGGCAGCGACAAAATGTTGAATTCCGTCAATTGCTTTCGAAATTGGTATGTCTGAGAAAGGCGAAAAAAAAGCTCTCACATCGGTTCATTTTGGGAAATTCATAAATTCCTTGGTTTTAAAAAAAATCACAAAATTCCTTACAAAACTTATACTTCAATATAACAAAGCAGGTATGGGAGTCACGAAAAATATGAGACTCAAAGGGGGAACGGGTTAAAAAAGGTTGAGAAACTGTATTCTAAAAAATAAGCATTTAACTTCCACTTTCAGTAAAATCTTAATACAATTTACTTTTACGGGGAGAGTATTTTTTTTCGCCAAAAGTTCGTTTCACAATAAAAATGGTTTTAGTTCATGACACAATGAAGGAATACACAAAGCCATTATATGTTCCGTAAATAAATTGAAAATTCTCTCTGATTTAAAAAAAAAAACAAAAGCATGTTGCTCTTGTGATTCATTTCGGATCACCAGCTGACACGCGTTAAACTGCATCATAAAAGTATATTTTCACGTGCTTGGCATGTACACAACTTTGTTAATAGCAGTCACCTTTGCTTATTTTGCTAAAATTACCAAAAAAAAAAAATGCTCATATCACTGAAGTTTTGTCATACCGTTTACAAGAATGACATTTACAGGTTTGAATATAGATTCTGGTCCAAAAATGTCATGGACCTTTTCGGGCCTGTGCTGTTTCCAGGACCTGCTGCGTATTGGCCACTCTGAAAATGATCTCATGTGTATGTGGCTATCAAAATAATGTCTGCCAGCGGCTCTGAAAAAACATGGCCGCGAATTGAGTCATTGCTAAATTTTGTAATGTCAGCATGTTTAAACAATGATAACATTTCGCATTAATTTGATGCGATTAACCAACAGTATGTGAGCAAATCAATAAAATAAACAAACGCAAAGAGAATGCGTTCATTTGACATTCACGATAATTATAACTAATAATAATATTTACAATGAATTAATTATTTAGATGTTCACTAACATAAGCATAATTATATTTTTTAAATTGGAAGAAATAAAACATAGCCTACATAATCTACAAATTTCATTTCAATCAGGACTGGTTTTGCCTGAAAGAATTTCCATTCCAGTTGAAAGTGCGCCATAGCTCAGCCATTTGTCTTTAATTATTTTTTTATATTGTCATTCAACTTAGTATTAGCAGTAAACAATATTATATTTGCTGAATACGTTTTTTAAATATAATCACATGATGGTGAATAAATATGTAGTTCAGTTAGTAATTATGTTATAAATTAGTTCGATTATAAAGGACCGCCTGTGTGGTCGAGTGGTCAACGTCGTTGGCTACCGCTACGGAGGTCACGGGTTCGAGTCCCAGTACGGGCAGTTTTATAAATTGATTTTTTAATCGATTTATGAATTTTTGTTCAAAGGCATGTGATGTCTTAAATTCCTCCCTCCCACCCATCCTATCCTATGAACGGGGCGTATAAACAGCGATTAGCTAACCCCTAATCCTGTCCTAGCCCTTTTCTTATATTCCTACTCTCTTCGGAAAAAGAGAGGTTGAGCAACTGAGTAACAAGCAGTTCTCGTAGAAACACTTCTGTTAAAAAAACTCCATTAGGAGTCCATATGCTCCACATTGGGAGCGGACATGGTAAAAAAATAATAATAATAAAGGACGCTAAAATGTTCAGCTACTCTAAATTGGAGATGTTTCCCATGAAGTTGATCGAATAAAGTACCACATCTGCAAACATTTTTATTAATCTAGAAAACGATCATACTCCTCTTCGCCAGCATCGGGGTCTTCTTCCTGCATAGGGAGATTTAAAAAAACTGAATGAAGAAGCTGGTGCTAGGATTAAATGGGCGCATTAGAGGTAAAGTGAGCCAAGTGGTATTTTAAAAAAAAAGTAAGATGCTTTAAAATATTCTACACGTCTTAAAGTATAGTAAAAGTGAAGCAATCTCAGCTATAGTGTTATCTCCGTAAAATTAAAAATATGCAATCCACCAAAACGCCAAATAAAAACGTGATTCTACTTAAAAGTCCAAGAAAAAGGTTTTACCATTTTACTATATGTAGTTGGCTCACTTCACCACAAATAAGAACAACTATTTAAGCTTTCGTATTAGAACAAGCTTGATGAATTACCAATTGCAAGAAGGTACTGATAAAGATCATTGATTACCAAATTTGCTGTCCTTAGTTCTTTTCAGGCAATGAGAATTACTGGAAAAGAGTTTGTTATGTTGGATTAAAAAAGAAAAGATATCTCATTTGTATTAAGAATAATTTCCTCTAGTAATACAGATTTTCATAAGACTGCCCCCCATTGCGTAGAGCTATTATAGAACTTGAGTTGGAGGAGAAGCCAACGGGACATCACTGCTACTAATAGATTTTCTCGTAATGAACGGGTGTAGTCGGAATTAAATTTAAATTAGTTTTATTTTTATTGACAACACAAATGGATGAAAGAACTATGTAAAAAATAAATGCTCTGAATTGATTTGTCATTGTTTTTTTTTGTACTTTTTTCAGATGACTTTAATTAGTGCCGAATTTAAATGATATCTAATTATCATGGCAGTATACAAACTAAACTGATTCGTATGTAATTTATTTATGAAAAAAATACCTCTTTTATTATTTTTAATATTGTTTTAAAATTAAAAGTAAGTCACTCGAGATCAACTTGAAGAAAGTTGACATCACAAACACCCACGTTTTAGAACCTCAAATTTAAATTGGGAAAAAATCTTATTTTGTCATTCACCTTTCTGGGAATGGAATCCAGACCCGCCTTATCGGTAGACCCAAACTTTAACCAACTAGACCACATCGACTGATGACGGATATATGAGACCTTCATTTATTTGCAAATAAAAAAGAAATTTACAAATCCCTATTATCTATTGCCGCAATGAGAGACTGTTGATATTGTAAGATCATTTTTGCAAAAGCATTTTTTTTCATCTACATCTAACTCATGTTTATTCTTCGAATAGACAGGAAAATATTGGAAAACAATATGTTTATGTACTCAATAAACCAAAGAATGTATCATATATTTTCAGTATCAGAGATTTTTTTTAATAACTACTTTTGAATTCACTGGATAGTAAAACATTAAAGTAGATCAAACAAAATAAGTACTTCTAGAATTATCAGATATTTTTCCTAACTGGGCGAGATCTTAATTTGATGGTTTGATGGTGAATTAGTTATTAATGTTATTAGATAATTCTCGTACAAGATAACTGAACACATGGCAATTTGTTTAACATCATTTTTTTTTATATCAGTTGAAAATACTTTTCAAACCTCTTAATATTATATATAGAATTCAACTGATGTAATATTAAAGAAAAAAAGGTGTGTCCTGAAAACCTAACTGAATTGATATCTTATAAGAAGACTTTATAATAATAGTTAAAATGTTTTAAATATTTTGACAAAAGTTGTGGCAAATACGAAAAGTATCAGTCTAATAATTGAATGCGTGTATTATTGAATCTGCGAATAATAGAAATATATGTAATTGTAACGGCGTTTATCCCCATCGTGGTATGAGGTAAATATGTATTTATTATGGCCTTAATTTTTGATTGTAACATGTCACAAAAAAGAAATTCATCATCCACGATGCCATTTCTATATTCAAATAATACCTAATTATATGTTTATCAAAATTACACAATTTTACATAAAGAATACTGACACACATTAGAATGTCGTAATTCATTTTCCATTTCTTAAACATTAGCGTCACACAAAATTCAAAATGACGCAACGAAATCGCACGCGCAGTGCAATAATTATTTTAAAATGACCGAAGCTTTTTCAGTCTTGGCTCCAACCCTACCCGACGAATATAGCATGTTGGTTTTGACGATGTCCATCGTCTCGTCGTTTCCATAGAAACTCAATACAAACTAATCTGTGGAATTCTAAAACTCTTTTTAAGTTTCGTTCTGGAGGGAAAAGTTACACTCACACAGCTCTTTAAAAACACTTCAAAGCAGTGGTTTTATTTTTATTGGTCGGTGTCGTTTAAATTTTCCTCAAAACAAAACATATTCTCTTACAAATTGGCATAATAAAAATCCCAACATACTTAACGTGTATAAAGTTATTAACTATTAAATGGTGTGTCAAATCCAGTATTATCATCACAGTGAAGTTATGCAACCGAATATTGATTGAAAGCGTGACAGATCCAGTGAAATTTTGTTCTACCAGAAATAACATTGTATCCAGTGGTAGAGTTTAAAGTGCTTTTTCATATGACCAATAGATAAAGCACAGTGATCCAAGAGAAAATACTACCGCAAACTGATCTTAAAATTTGGTGGCGCCACTGTTGCTCCGATATTTTAATAACAAGGTTCGTAATTGTATTATTTTACCACCGGTGAAAATTAGCATTAGCTCTGAGCGTCACCGGTAGTTTCAATCAATTGAAAATGGCTCTAAATTATTCAGAAATAAAAATAGAATATTGTCCATTCCGTATTTGCACGAGTCAAATTGATTCCGGTATTATAACATATTTATATTTTATTTTAATTGCCAATATTAAATGAAGACTGCGAGAAAAACTCCAAAACGCAAGAAAATGCTGTTATTTTTGTTTTCTTAAATAACTATTGCTTTAGCTTTTGAGTGTTTGAATTAATTTAAAATAACTTATTTTATACACCAGTACATACATCAAAAGACGTATTTTAAGTAAATTTAATTATTTTAATGATTCAAAAAGAAATATGCCTTGTTCTAGGATTGATTCATTGACACATTGTAAAACTATTTTTTTTGATCGAATTCATGATGGACAATATTTAGTGTCGAACTAATGACTTACCACCAATAGTTTAATCTTAAATTAGCCAATAATGGATGACAGATCGGTCGAATTGAACAATATATTTTGCCGGAGAAAGTGATATTCATTCGATATTAGTTTTTATTTTTTTTATTTACCGTTAATTAAAGATCATTGTGTTTATTTATTTATGTTAAATCAGAAAAGAATTCAGCCCCATTGAGAAAACTTTAAAATAATATTTTCATAAAATATTACAAAATATTAAAGTGCAAAATACCCCATATGATGTTAGTATAATACAATATTATATTATTATATATTAATGCTACTTTGACAGTTGCTGTTTTGCATCATTCAGCTTGAGATGAATTTTCGATTTGATAATATCTAACCGGGACTCTTTATGTTGGGGCAACGAAAACCGACAACATGTCGGAATTACTGTCTCTAAACCCTGCTCATCGTATACGCTTTATTATACTTATAATATTATTTAGTCTTCGAGTAATGTATGAAATGCAATAAGCTATGGATTATTGTTTTTTTCCGAGCTGTCTGGGATTCGCTGCTTTGGATGATTAAAACGAAATTATATTATTTGCGCAACGCTTGCATTCAAACAGTGCTGTTTTAAGATAGCGAATCATGACACCAGACAAAAACTCATTAAAACTTATATATTGAGAATAGAGACTTGGAAATGATAATGTAAGTGAGATTGTTTTTTAACAAGAAGCATTTGGGGAAAGAGGAAAATTTTAGGCAGCGCCCTGTTACGCCTGTGTAATAGAAAGACGTTGTAACTAGGGTATCCAATCCCGGAGCCTTTTTGTGATCCTGGGATTGGGTACTCGTCATGAAATCGTATATAATTGGTGAAAAGTCCTCGATTCCGTATACTTTTTCCCCAGAATATCTCCGAAACTCGTTTTTTTTTAGCTCTTCCAAATCCTATAAATTTTCGGCATTTGCTCAAAATTTCTCAATCCCGAAAACCCGGGATCGCGACCACACTGATCCCGGGATTTCGGGATCGCAAAATTGGACGGTATCCCGGGACTGGAGACCCTAGTTGGAACTATCTGGGTCCCTTACAATGGTTGCCTCCGAAGAGCCTCAATCTTGGTCGTCTCGTTTTTCGTTGTGATTCCGGAGTCCTAGCGAACGTTGGGTACTATCCTTAGGATGTAGTCGGCGGAACTCGAGGATGCTGGCACGTCATGGTAAGGAGCAAAGCAGTTTGGAGGTGACAGGGAATCACGAAGACGCCGTATAGTGAAACATAACTCTACAAAAAGAACAAATATGGCCAAAAAAGAAGAAGTTATTTTGATTTCTCACTAAATAAACAATCGTGACTTGTATTTTAACGAGTTATTCTATCGCCTACATCCTAAAACTTATCGTTACGTTGCCACTTGTGGAAATTGGTACACTTGGCTACTACTAAATAAATATATACACTGTGACGTACGCTAGAAAACATGTGTTTATAAGTTGATACAAGTTGTAGAGAGACATTGTATTTAACATACATATATTAGCGTACTATTTTCGCTTCGTTTTACGTGACGTAGTTTTATTATCTATTCTAAAAACACATAAACAAAGCAAAGCAATTAATTTTGCAAAGATATTTTTATTGAACTTCGTTTCTGTTATTGAATGTATACAAAATGATATGAATATAAACGCGTTTAAATAATTGTAATAGCCAAATCTTATCAATTGTTCATATTATTGCCCGTCCCGTATCCGAGTGGTAACGTTCATGGAATTTGTACTAGTCAGTTGCGTGGCAAGTATTTAAAAACCTGGCATTACAATTTCATAGTAGATTTTTCAATCGATTTATGCATTGATGTTCAATAGCATAGATAGATGTTTGCACTGTTTCCACAATATTAAAAACGGAGTGTCAATCTTTTCCTTGCCCAATATGTATATTTAAAAAAATACTCTTTTGTATTAGTTCTACATCTTATTAATACGAACATGACCAGTTTCGCTCATCACGAGCATTTTCAACTGACAAGAATGTTCATTAATACAAGGCAGCTATTTAAATACATATAATAAACCAAGTAAAACTAACGAACACGCGAAACCGATCCTGATCATATTGATTGAATGTGGAATTAATATAAAATAGTGTTTTATTTTTATATACAACGCCTTTCTATCAAGTTCATGATTATTAGTATTACTACTATTTTTTTCTTCGTAAATCTGCTTAAAATCATTTTGAGTATTGATTCAGGATGCTAATGATGTTTTTCAATAAAATAAATGGTTATATGAATTTATAATTATGACTTTTCTAAAATAGTAAAACTCATAGATGTATGAGATATCGTTAGATATTATGTATCTTCAAAGACTTTATTTGTGGCATCTTCGATTATTAGGTGAAATGTACCCTCGTTAAAAAAAAACGAACCTTGATCACACCATATAATTTTTGAATGATTATTTCAAATTCTGTTTTAATGATCATTTCTGTCTTTCCACCAAGAATCAAAATTTAACACCATTCAAGTTGATTTTAAAATTATTATTTGTTTATTTTTGCAGGGGGCGGTGGCGGCGGACCATCACCACCGCCGGGTCGATTAGGCCTTCACTTGAGGCTTTCACGGAGCTTAAGCGAGCCGATGCCTCGACAGCCGGACCTCTCTACCAAGGTCGCTCCCTTGCATCCGGATGCATTGCGCCAAAAGCTAGAGAGATATTCCACTACGGCAACGCCGTTCCTCCTGGTGGACTGTCGGCCCTTCCTGGCGTACAATGTCAACCACATAAAGGGGGCAATCAACGTGAACTGTTCTGATCGATTCAACAGAAGAAGACTACAGCAAGGGAAGGCTGGCTTAGCTGACCTGGCCACCAGTAGGGAAGGAAAAGAACTATTGCAGGAGAAAGTTTATAAAGAAGTTGTGGTGTACGATGAGTCTTTTGAGGATATTGACAGACTTCCGGTGACGCATCCTCTGTTTCTTGTGCTGACGAGCCTCATTGACGATGACCGGGAACCAGCATTGCTTTTGGGTGAGTTCAATATTCTATTTATTGTCCACATGGGCGTAATTTTTCGTTTTATTTGTACAAATTATGTAAGTATAGTCAGATTTTTGTTATTTCTGTAATTAGAATTTCGTTTTTCTTTACAGCAAAGCAATTTTTCGAATTCAAATATGTAATAAGAAAAAATTGCTACCATTGAAACTGCTCACTCAAATTTATAACACACCGAAGCAATGGTTTCCAAAAAAATCTTAGCGCGGCACTTCTCAAAACTTTTTAAATCATAAAATATCACATTTTTTTAATTTAAAAAAAAAACAAATCACGTTTGACCACTAACCTACGGGGCTGGATCGTTACATAGATTTGATTACTTCCTATGTCCTACACGCAACATTCCATGATTATCTATTACTTGTCCAATAACTTTGATTTCTTCCATGACGTGACAGCATCATTTAGTTACGTTTAGTGCATCCATTTAACAATAAGCTACCTGTAGTTGCTTTCGTGTAGTGAGCTATTTCAGACTGTCCAATATAAGTACCATGCCCGTGGAAATAGCACCACTGGCACGTTGCCTGATCTCCGAATCCCTCATGAAATCAATACTCCTAACCCCCAATATTCGAACCGAATATCTATCCTCGAAGATTGATGGTTTCGAGTCTTCGGTAGATGCTATGTGGATTATTTTGTATTACTATCTGTGTAGTGAGTTATTTAAAGTACCATGCCCGTGGAAATAGCACCACTGACACGTTGCCTGATCTCCGAATCCCTCATGAAATCAAAACTCCTAATCCCCAATATTCGAACCGAATATCTATCCTCGAAGTTTGATGGTTTCGAGTCTTCGGTAGATGCTATGTGGATTATTTTGTATTACTATTTGTGTAGTTAATTATTTCAGACTGTCCAAAATAAGTACCATGCCCGTGGAAATAGCACCACTGGCACGTTGCCTGATCTCCGAATCCCTCATGAAATCAAAACTCCTTACCCCCCAATATTCGAACCGAATATCTATCCTCGAAGTTTGATGGTTTCGAGTCTTCGGTAGATGCTATGTGGATTATTTTGTATTACTATCTGTGTAGTGAGTTATTTAAAGTACCATGCCCGTGGAAATAGCACGTTGCCTGATCTCCGAATCCCTCATGAATTCAACACTCCTAACCCCCAATATTCGAACCGAATATCTATCCTCGAAGTTTGATGGTTTCGAGTCTTCGGTAGATGCTATGTGGATTATTTTGTATTATTATTTGTGTCACACGGTGTATACTTTATTCTGTATAGTAAGTATAAAAAAACACCCACATTCAAAGGCAAATTTAGTTTGTCAAGTAAATACAGGTTAATGTGCTTTAAAAATAGGATTTTGCGTGGCAATTTACCTAATTTTAGTCTGATTCATTCACAATAATGAACGTTGAATAGTTTTATTGCTCTGAGGTTTATTGATCCACGAATAATTAACTCCCCTTTGTATAAACTAAAATCGTACTTAATAAATCAAACGTTCTGATTGACTTTGAAACGTTTTGCATAATAATAAACACCTATGCTAGTACACGTTTTACGAAATTATTTACTCAAACAATATTTACGATTATACTATCAGCGTTGGGCTGGCAAAAAACGCTATGTCGGAAATAATTGTTTTTCTTTAATAATCGTATACAATTAAACGATGTACACGGTTACCATATACGCGAATGAGGCGCGCGCTCGGGGCCTCCGAATTTTAGGGGCCTCAAAAAGAGCTTATGTTATATACTTTTTGTTCAAGTTTTAATATTTTTTTTTATTTTACATCGAATTTTCTGACTTTTTTATGCCATCCGAAATTACAAGGCCTACGAATTTTATTGCTCCTGGGGCGTCTCGTGTGCTTAATCCGCCACTGGATGTACACATCTTTAAAGCACCGAAAATATGTAACTGTTACGCATTATATAGACTTTGATTTGTATAGACATTATATAGCATTTGTAGATATCAATGATCCAGTTCATTAGTCAGACTATTCCGAAAAATTCAAACAAGATTTTTCGTTATATCGAGTTCATTAGTCAAATAATTTAAAAAATACATCAAGAAATGCAAACACCGATAAACTTCAAAAGAATTGTCTAGGTCATTCTATGAATGACCCAGACTACTACTACTGAACCCAACCTTAGTACAAAATCTGTAAACACCTTAATAAAATGTAATAATTGATTTCTTTTAACCATTTTAATATTGCTTTTCGCCATAAGAAATGAATTGGACGATAAGTAACATAAACCGTCAGTTTAATTCTAACTTAGCGTAAGCCAGTTTACCCTAAGGCATGGGTGGGGAACCTTTTCTTCTCTAAAGGCCGCTTTCATTTTTCTGATTTGACATAAGGCCGCAGTAAACATTGGCTAGGGATTTTTTTAGATTTACCAGGGATTTTGACATCGAAAATCTCAGGAATTTACGAATTTACAACAATTTACAGAATTACAGAATTGGCCAGAAGGCCGCACCAGAGTAGCCAAAAGGCCGCAGGTTCCCCACGCCTGCCCTAAGGCCCTAAGGTGACAATTAAAACTGAATATTTCAATTTTAATTGATTTTTTTCCGGCATGGAACGCATTATTGTATTTTACATTGTTTTATATGGGAAAAATTGTTTCGCATAACGAGTGTTTCAGATAACGAGTAAGATTCTGGAACGAATTAAACTCGTTATGAGAGGTTCCACTGTATTTATTAATTTGAAACAAGAATTTTCAATTTCCTGAACAGGGACGATATTTCGTGTTTATTTATTGTTTTGAAGGTAGTAGTGTAATATGTATGCATGGAACACATACATACATTCGAATGCCTACGTATATATTAATATGTATTTATTTTTATTGATTGATTCAGTTTTAGTATCGCAGGTAAAAAATATTAATTACCGTAGTATTAAGATACAAAGTCACTTTGATTGTATTAGTGCACGATTATTCTGAGAGGTGACTCAGAATGACTTTCACAAATCGTCAATCGCAGTTCTTCTCGAAATGGGGGTCAAGATATTTGTTTCAATTTCCTGCTGTTTTTTATTAGTTTATTTATTGTCGATACAACTATTAAACATATTTTGATTATTTAATCAATTATAATTATGTAGTCTCTTGAAGAGGTATAAAAAATATTTATATTCCTAGATACAAAATAAATAGTTTATTAAGGGGTTAGTAATAATATTAAACGCTATAATGCAGAGCTATCTGTTAAGATAATTGAGGAGCTTGGAATCAAAGTCGCTCAAATTCAGTTTTGAGAAAAAAGGAGATATCGTTAATTGGTAATTCACTATAACAGAATTTAATATTTTACGTCGCTAATAACATCGTAGTTTCTCTTTGAATTTGCTCAACACTCCCGTTTACACATATTCGCGCATCGTCTGCAAAGTCGTTGTTGTCCTAAGACGATAGACAAGTAAATCAAGACAGATATAATTGCAACGTCCGATTTCATAAAAAAATATTTATTTTCAGCCCGCTTCCATTTTTTGAATACAGTAGAGTACCGATCTATCATCCTCGCTTTTATCCCTTTCCAACATGTATTATTATTTGTATTGTCGGCTTGGAGCTTGTAACGTATTCATTTTTTTTTTTATATTCTCTTAAAAACGATAAATTGGGGCTCTAATTAATCATAAAGGCTTTTGTGCAATCAGTGGCGGATTATCCCATAAGCGCAAGAGGCGCGCGCTTGGAGCCTCCAAACTTTAGGGGCCTCAAAAATATAATTAATTATATAAATCCTTATATTTTAATTTCAGTTTTCAACATTAATTATTATTTACGAAGAGTTTTGCAACATTTTTATGTTATTCGAAAAACAGGGCCTCCAAAATATATTACGCCGAGAGCCTCCAAAGTGCTTAATCCACCACTGTGTGTAATCAATCGCTCAACATCTTATTAGCATCAGAGAAGATTAGATAATAATTAGAGATTAGGAAAGCAAAGCTATCTAACTGCTCTCTCTCGCTCTCTCTTTTTATAGAATGTGAATAGACGAGAAGGGATGGACATATAAAATATGTACATCCCATAATCTGAGATATGAATCTATTACAGAATCAATTTATTTGTGAATATGAATCCGTGCCCTGCCTATCCTAATATGACAAGAGTGTTCTTTCTTTATCGCTCGGGACTTCTTGTTTCTGTATTGAGTTATAGATTTTATATAAAGAAATAAAACCAAGGCTGTGGAGTCGAAGTCGTGAAAAATGAGCGGCTCGATTTTTTTTTGAAAAATATGTTTAATTATGTGAATTAAATCAAAATAGTCCAAAGTGTTGACGTTGCATGCTTGGCTGACCAAATATGATCTGATGAAATACATATATACATATACAAGCTAAAATGAAATTACAGAAAAATTTCCTCGGAGTCGGAGTCGTTTTTTTTACACGACTCTACAGCCCTGAATAAAACATTTATTGTCTTAATTACACATTATTTATAAAATCTTTATCGCTCTTCGTGATTAATATAAAAGTTCCCCTTGACTATACTCAAGTACTCGCGGTGAGCGAAACCAGCCCCGATCTATTATGAATAATGTGAAATAAGTCCAAAGAGTGCTCTATTATTTTAGTATAATACTATTCCACCAATAATTGGTAGTGAACACATTAAATATGGCTTATATTATCAGAGAATTGTTGCTAGTACATAATAATATTCGATGTATGATATATGTACAAGCTGACTTAATATTCCTTCGACCCCAAGTTTCACAATAGCTGCTTATCAAACAAGCTATAAAAAGCAATATAAATTTGCTTTGATTCACGATTATGCATCTTTTGCATTATACGCAAAACGTACGAATTCGCATGTTTTATACCTAGTTGATAACACAATCGTGCTATTTGACATTGTTATGGGACTTTACTCCTTATTGAATGAATATTAATGGGCGGTTTTCATAATATTATTTAATGGTTGTTATCGTATTCTGACGGTTATGATACGTCATGGAAGAGTTTTGTAAGTTAAAGATGCGCACATAGCGTGTTTATTTGTATGTACATACAATAAAGGTTACAGGTGTTTTTCCAACAACGCTATGCTGTCGAACTTTACGAGCTGGCTTGTAAACATATATGTAAATAAATCTCAACAATAAAAATAAAATAGTTAACTCGAAAATGCGAATAATAACAACATAAATGTAATCTTTTTAAATATATCATTTGTATTGGATTATTCTATAGTTATTACTTACCACAAATGCTCCCTTAAGTTTAAAAATGGAATAACTCTAATCAAACGAAATAAATCAGAAATTTAACAAAATTTAAGAAAATTAAAAAAAAGTTAACTATGAACCAAAAAATACGACTAATTGGGATCGCAATACCGGGCGAGTAAAAAAATAGATTTATTTATTGATTTGGCATTTACTTGGTAGAACTCCATTTTAATAGGGTAAAAATATCAAAGTATTTCGGTTCTACAGTTGTTTATATGTTATATGTTGGTAGCTATTTCGGCCTTCGCCATCGTCAGAACTATTCTTAATTCTTTCGGCCCCGGCCCAAATCACTCAGTAAACACTATTAAACTTTTTTGTGATTTTTTTTATGTTGATGATTCTAATGGGCTTGTTATGAATCCAAATAGTTCTGACGGTGGCGAAAGCCGAAATAGCTATCAACATATAACACGTAAAAAACTGTAGAACTGAAATACTTTGATATTTTTACCCTATTAAAAAAATAGATCATAATCATAAATAGCGTAAATGGTTTTCTTACAACAATTCATTTAGGAAAGGCTTATCGATTCTGGAACCTGCCAATATTGTTGTAACCAGGGGTGTGGAGTCTTTTATAAAAAAAATACCAATAATTCCAATTGTGCCATGCGTGTAAAACTATGAAAATATTTTAGTCAAACTATTTAACGTAATAACGTCTGAATAACGTCTGGCATTCTAAATTAGCATCTTACGTAAGGTATAATAAGGTCTAAAATAGCGTACTAAGTTAGCGTAGGTAAGATTTTTTATACGCATTTATGAGGGATTTTTTGTTTGCGGGGAAGTGGGGCGTTTTTTAGGAAGCAAAATGTACTCCGTTCAAATAGAGTATGCACTTTTCGATGTACGTCTATTGCGATTGTACCAAACTATGTTAATACCAAATAATAAGATATGTGTAGATTTTTAAAAAAGGTGTGGATTTATTTGCCCTTGTCCTATTATGCACACTATTTGGCATTCTACATAGTGGGGCATTGAGTTCAACTCAACTCACATGACCGCCGACTCTGAATTATTTCCGTGCATTGACTCACCAGCTCGAGTCTAGTTGGGTACAGGCCGAAAAAAACCGTCAATCGCTCTCAGTGGCGCGTTTAAACATTAAAAACATAAATAATTACTTATAAAGTATATTGAACGATACAGACAAAAAATCAATTCAAATATTTCTCCTAAAACGGATTTTATTTTATGAAATTAACCACGGACCAACCATTGCGCAGACAACTCATCGCGGGAAAACTCGTCGTCCCGAAAGTGTGACGAATGGATTGACATACTGTTTATATAATTTTAAGTTCTTTATTGATATAATATAAGTATAAGAATGTATTAAATGTTGTCTCTCGTAAAAATATTATTCTTGTCTGTTTTATATCGTCGTTATAACTGTCAAAACCCCATAAATAACTTAACGCTTTAAGCTGTAAAGATTTATTATTTCTACAGCTACCCAAAGATGATTAGACGACTAAACTTTTTTGAGCTGTAATAAGAAATAAGGTTTTCCAGTTCAATAAAAGTATTTTCACATCAGTTATCCTAGTTCTACTGTAAGGTAGCTATTTATACTAAAGCATGGGCTCCCAACCTGGGGGTCGCGAAGAGTTTTCTGGGGGGTCACCAACTTTTTTCGATTTAAGATTCGGAGACAATCCGGCGAAAAAGTATAGCAAATCGAGGACTTCAAATTCCTCGGTGAGCTAAAAAAAAAAGGAGTTTTGGAGACCATCCGGGGAAAAAGTATAGCAAATTGAGGATTTCAAATTCCTCGGGGGGGGGTCGCCTAGTCACATGGTTTTTATAAAAAGGGGTGGCCACCCGAAGAAGGTTGGGAGCCTATGTACTAAAGGATCAGAAGTTCTCAACATTCAATAATAAACAAGCAGTTTTAATGTCAATCATTGTCTATCATTATTGAATATAGGTACTACATATATATCATCACTGTTTTGGCATAAGTTGGTAAGCAACAGATTGATGGTTCTGAGAAAACAGCAAATTAAAACTATGTAATTATAATGTCAAAATATGGATGCATTCATGCCGATCTGACGTAAATAAGAATTTAAAATTAATAGACAGTGACAATTGCCTGTTTTTAGTATGCATTCCTAATGATTGGAATACATACTAAATATAAAAAGGAATACTGTTGTAATCAATAAATGCATCAACTGAGTTTTTTCAAACCAAGTATTTATAATATATCAAAGAGTGTCTTTGTATACTTAACTTATTTTTGTCAGTTTTGTTACTTATCAACTTTTGCCAGGAAGGTGATGGTATTATGTCACTAGTTTAAATTAAAAAAGTCGTTTTACATAAATTCCAAATATTTGTTTTAGTTATCTTTCCATAATATATCGCTTATTACGTTGTTGGGTTGTTTTTTTTTAAAAACTTTTTGCTTTATGTGCAATCACTCAGTAAACACTTTTAAACTTTTTTGTGATTTTTTTTATGTTGATGATTCTAATGGGCTTGTTATGAATCCAAATAGAGAATAAGAAATAAGGTTTTCCAGTTCAATATAAGTATTTTCACTAACTTTTTTCGATTTAAGATTCGGAGACAATCCGGCGAAAAAGTATAGCAAATCGAGGACTTCAAATTCCTCGGTGAGCTAAAAAAAAAAGGAGTTTTGGAGACCATCCGGGGAAAAAGTATAGCAAATTGAGGATTTCAAATTCCTCGGGGGGGGGTCGCCTAGTCACATGGTTTTTATAAAAAGGGGTGGCCACCCGAAGAAGGTTGGGAGCCTATGTACTAAAGGATCAGAAGTTCTCAACATTCAATAATAAACAAGCAGTTTTAATGTCAATCATTGTCTATCATTATTGAATATAGGTACTACATATATATCATCACTGTTTTGGCATAAGTTGGTAAGCAACAGATTGATGGTTCTGAGAAAACAGCAAATTAAAACTATGTAATTATAATGTCAAAATATGGATGCATTCATGCCGATCTGACGTAAATAAGAATTTAAAATTAATAGACAGTGACAATTGCCTGTTTTTAGTATGCATTCCTAATGATTGCCTGTAAAAATTAGTTATTTTTAGGAATACTGTTGTAATCAATGAATGCATCAACTGAGTTTTTCAAACAAAGTATTTATAATATATCAAAGAATGTCTTTGTATACTTAACTTTTGACGAATGGTTGAACTATGGTAGAAATACTAGTTGAAAATTATGCAACGCCACTGGTTTTATTCGTTCATAATATTATATATGCCTACACAAATTTAGATTGACGCCCGCACTGCGCGCCAAGGAAAAGTAACTCTCTCTAAAATTGGACATGCACTCTTTCTCCGTGAACCAAATAAGGTCGCGAGTTTTTAACGGAACACGATTGGCAACTTCTGGACAATGACTGGATAGTGTGAGATAATCGACGGCTGTTTGTCAGCTGTTGTCAATATTCGAAAATAATGCTTTCTAAGAACTTGAACCGTTCATATTGCACAATATTTTGTGTTGAACACGCAACCTGGTTTTTTCTTATTACTTTTCATTTGAATACCAATTTGTCAATTCACTTTTTTGACATTTCCCAAATTAACATTTGCGGTCTTAGGCATGGGGTTGGTAATGTCATTTCTTGTCGAGTTGATTGATCTCTGTAGACATTCTGACAATAAATTCTCTCTTCAGTTTAGTATAAAGTGATATTTCTTTATAAATATATGTTGCATTGGCAACCTGCTGTACGTATAATCAAATATTATCTATGTATGTATATATTATATCCTAAGATTCTTTAAAAAAATAAATTGAGCGATTGACGCAGTATCAGTTTTTATAAATTACTTACTAGTACCTAATTGGTTAATAGTACCCGTTCGCTCAATATAAATCACACTTTTTTCGATTAAACAGTGGGACAAAATGACATAATTTCCCCAAAATGACAAATCAAAGACCAAAGGCGATTTTCGTCAAATTCAAGTTTGGTTGGTAACAGTGGCGGTTCCTGACCTAAAATCTTGGGTGGGCTAGAGAAAAGCATATTTCTACTTCACCTTATACATTAATCTACAAGCAAATTAACAAATACTACGACACTACTGCAATGCATGAATTATTATATAATAAAATCAATGCTAATGTAACTAAGAAATAATAGAATACGGAATCCTTAAATTCGTCTCTTTCAAAGTGAAATAACAAGTACCTACTTAAAGCAATACAGAACTGTCACACTGAAAGTCAATACCTGTCACTTTCATACAATACAACGATATTGGTTTTGTGTTTCAATGCATAAGTATGCGTAATGGGCAGATTCTGTTTAGCCCCCAACGATCAACAGAAGCTTGACAGATTGAAACACAATCGTTTGTGATTGATGACGTTTCCGAACATACAAATACAAAAAAATCTAATCATGCTTGATTGCGCCCCAGTGTAAAGAAATATTGCATGCTATTGTCTGTGGTTACGGGCTTTAATGATATAGCCCCTGAGTGGTGTTGCCAGGCTGATGTGACGTTACCTATTCCCTGTGAAGTATTTATAGGGTTATTGTTTTTTTTTATGCCGGCTCAGTTTAAAATTGTAATACAAAACACAATCGAGAATATGATTGTAGGTAGACGTAACATTGTCTTATATTGACAGAGGAAAATTAAAACAAAGATATTATATTCATTTGGGAAAGGTTAGTTACGCTTATAAATGTATTTATTTTGTTCAGCGGCCGAATTGCTGTTCATTTTTATTCAGCCATCTAAAGTTTTGGGTGAAAAATGCAGGTCGGGCTTAGCCCACCTAGCCCAGTACCTAGAACCGCCACTGGTTGGTAATTGTTTTTATTTCAAATACTGTCTTACACAATAACTTTTTTTGGTGTTTTTACCCATCTATAAATTAGACTTTTCTGTATCACAAGAATAATAATTTATAAACGGTGATGATATGGAGCTGCACAAAAATTACTGACGACCATCTCAAGTAAGGAATCCAAAAATTAGCCTTCTGACGTCATTCGTCTTAATTGTATATGATTTCTTATCCGTTGCATGTTATTCTACCGGATATTATCAATAATTGACCCTAACAAGGTTTAATTCCCTTTGTTTCATTTTTTCATATATTCCGTTGTTATATGTGCGTAAGTGAACCAAATATCTTGTCACTCCCTTGATTCAATTTGAACCGAACCACTGGTTGCGTTTCAGTGCTTGAAATGGAACCCATCAATATCATGGGACAAAATAAATAAATAAATAACCATTCGCGAAAACGATATCGTTACGCTTAAATATGAGTAAGCATACTGATTAATTTAATTTGTTTTCCTATTTAAATTTACATATTTTTTCGACCATGCATATAAAAGTTAAGCTGCTACTACGAATAAATAATAATTCACACATACATACTTCGTCTTCTTTTCTTGATTCCGTTTTCTTTTGAAGGTTGGGTATCATATTGAAGAAAGTATATCTGTCTGCAACAGCGAATCATAAAAATCACAGTAGCTATCAACTCTATGGCCAATTCATAGCTTGACCCTAGAATGAATAGATTTAGTTGACAATATGGGTGGCAATATGATTCAGGGTGATCACATCACAAAAATTCATAGCGTCCTATGAAAAAAGAGTAGTTTTCAAGTTGTCCTCAAAAAAATTAAGAAATTGAAGATTCCAAAATCGCTAATTTTCAAAACGAAAAAATGTGGGTCTCTTTTTAGTGGGTGCTAATGGCCTCCCAAAACTGTGCTGTGGCTCCCTTATAATCATATTTTTCTATGTCCTCCTTAGAACATGCTGTGGACCCCGGTTAGGAAACCGTGATCTAATACATAAGTAATTGTATTGTAGCCGTCACTGTGGAAAATGTGTCCGAAGAATATCGCTTTTCTGACTCGTGTTTTGTGTTCCACTTGTTGATATTTGATGTACTGATTTATTTTAATTTAACCATAGTTTTGTAACGTCTGGTAGTGCTCTTTTAAATGTTGATTGATATTGGGGCCAAATAGGGATTAATAGCATTCTATGTTGTGCAGGAATAGATCAAGGAAAAACATTGCAACAGAGTTGCTACGCTTTTGATGAAAAGGCGTTCTTCAACTAACTTTTAAATTAGAAGAAATAGCGTCATACCATTCGAAAGATTTTAGTACCTATTAGTGTAGATTCCCGGTAAATTGCTCGAATGGAAATTGCTCGAATAACAAGATCCTCGAATAACCAATTGCTCGAACGTCAAATGCTTGAATTACAAATTCCTCGAAAATTTTAATTTTTCCACTTTTATAAATCACACATAATATATTTTCTTTAAAAATATTATTAACTTATTGACGCAGCTATAAATTTTAAAAATAATAATAACCGCCATATTGGATATTTACTCGATAATTTATATTATGCCAGTTACCACCGCTATCACAAAGACGTTACACCCCTTATCTATAAACATTTTTATTATGAGTGATTTTGGGCTCTCCTTGTAAAAGTAGACAATACTGATTTTCTATATTACTGAATTAAGACCAACTTACAAAATTAGTATTTCTTAAAAGTCTACCTAAAAAATAATAATTCTAGAGGCAATGATAAATAGTACAGCAATAATGTACAATTTGATACAAAATTCGGCTTACAAACTAAAAGTACATACTGTGTAATAAAATGCCAAGTGATCAACTACTATATAATAAACACTAAACTGTATTAAAATCGTTTAAATAACCAAGCAATTCGAGCAATTGATATTCGAGCAATTGCATTCGAGCAATTGCATTCGAGCAATTGCATCCGAGCAATTTACCGGCTCCTATTAGTGTAGATTTTATTTACAGTTGATGCCCTGAATTCTATACAAAACAAAGAAGACCTTTACATTACCTAGTTTATAAGGAAGTAACAAATTATGGCGATCATGATTCACCACAAAGGGTAAATAAATGAATCGAGGACAGAAAAAAACAAATAACCGTCTCACGTAAACGTTTAGGTTCTGGTTTTTCTTAGAACGTTATTGTTTTGTTTATTTTATTTCGTACATTGAAATTTTCATGACGGTGAATTCTTATGACGAATGATGACAAAGATGAACATACACCGTCAACACATACATATATTTGTGTTCTCAAAAAAACACATAGCACGTAGGTATATAGCGAAACAAATTCAGCACAGCTCTAAGAATAATATATATAAACTAAGCATATGAAAATAAACTAACTGGGTGTTAAAATTCTTTAAAAAAATCGACAAAAACAGTTTCAAATAAATTGCTGCGCAAGATTCCGTGCATCTGAAAGCTTCGCTCGGAAAATTGGCGGGAAAACATGTGTACAATATGTACCTACGCCATTTTCTTTGGCGAGAGGCAATCAGAGCCATCTAGCGGATGTTGGCTGAATTTCAATTACAATTATTTTAAGAGATTGCAAATCGCCAGTGTTACCAGATTAAAACTTTTAATACGTAACTAGTGGACTTTAATGAAATGAGTGATAATAATATTTATGATTTTTTTAATCTGAAATCGCTCAGAACATATTATGATCATTTCTGTGAGATGAAAAAGAATATGAATAGATTTCTTCCTTTTTTGACATATAAAAAAGCGTTGAAAAGTTAAGCATCTTGGTATTATCTTAAAATATACTTGTAATGTATTTTGATTTAAACGACTTTATTGTTTGCTTTCGCGTCCTACTATGTTGTCAATGAAAATAGGTTGAGCCATGGTGCAAAAACAAGTCTATAGGGATAGGTATTTGGAAAATCTTTTATCAACGAGTTTTTCTAAAGAAATTTTACTTAATTTGTAAAAGTATACAATTGGCTATTGGATATGAGGATTCGCTAGGTGAATAAAGTGTCTACGTAAAATTTTAGCGAAAGGCGTAGAAAGTCGGAGGAACTAGCTTAATTAAAAGAGAAAATATTTGAGGCGGCCGTGGTTCTCTCCGGACTGTGACACCAGAAAAAGAAGAAAGATAATAATGCAGTTAATTTGAATCTTGATATATATTTGGCACATAAATGTCAATATATTTTTTTATTTAGTATGCAAAATAGTCTGCACTAAGATACCATACAACAGTGGCTAACAGTGGCGGATTAAGCACTTTAGAGGCCCCAGGCGCAATAAATTTTGGAGGCCCTGTTTTTCGAATGACATAAAAGTGCTCCGAAACTCGTGAATAATAATGAATTTTGAAATTAAAATATAAGAGTGGTGCGATCTTTGAGGCCCCCAAGATTTGGAGGCCCCAAGCGCGCGCCTCTTGCGCTTATGGGGAAATCCGCCACTGGTGGCTAACAAACCCTGGTTCCGCGGGTGCCATGGCGCCCGCCGACTAATTTCGATGCGCCCGTCAATTTGGATTTCAAATTCCTCGGTGAGCTAAAAATAAAAAAAAACGAGTTTCGGGTTTTGAGATTTTGAAAAAATGTGGTGCTCGCCGCCCTATCAATATTTTAGATTGCGTTCTAGGGTCCAAAAGGTTTGGTAACCCCTGCCATACAATAATTACATGCTTGAAATAATGACTTATTATAATTTGTGGCCCTTCTATAAATTTATCAGGTGACTCCTTTCATTGTACATCATTTATATTTATATATTTGTCCATAATCTAATAATCGGTCTGATAGCATAATGTTCACAACTGCATAACAAAATATATGTCATGCTACTTACATCATACATATATGACGAATTAGTTTATTTATTTTTAACGTTATTAAGTAAAAAAAAAAATCCTGGTAACACTGACCGCTCATTAATATGCGCGATGTAGCGGCACAAGGAAGTGCGCAAACATGCTTTGAAATTACGCTAAATAATATACATTGACACGATGACGTTTCGTACGTGCCCTGTTTTTTGTATCTCTTTACCGTCTGATATTATTCTGTACATATACAGACTATTGGGAAATAATTATTTAGATTTGAATAAATTCTTTGGTAGTGACTTGACTTTGGGTGCCGGCAATAATTTTCGTTATCGGCTACCGTTTGCTTCCTGTAACTGCTACTTCATTTCTTTGCCTCAAAATACCTGTGACATGACAATGGAATCGAAGAGTGACGGGTGACATATTGATAGCGATTTGACAATTGCAAAAATACCTTTATACTTTTTTTTCCAGATGCTCATGAATAATGTTGTATTTTAACTAATGATTGCTATCGCTACGGTGCAGGGTTGCAGTCCAAGTAATTGTAATTCTTGTATTGTACAGACAAATCATATTGTTCTATGATATTAAGTTAACGCTTTTAAAATGGTTTAAATAATAAATACTTTAAAACGATATTTAAATTCCTGAATAGAGATTATGAATAAAAATTATTCAACTGCGGAAAACTATATTCACAGATTTAAATTATTATATGTATTAAATAAAACTGGGTCCTATGGTGCAGCGGTTAGCGTTGTAGGCTTCCATGCCGTATCTCACGGGTTTTCCCACTACTAACAGCATTTTTTCGAACGCTATATCGAAGGGATGGGTGTTTGTGATGTCTAAAATTCCCTCCCACCTTTTCCGATCCTTTATTAACTGGACGTAGCATAGTCCTGTCCTATCCTTATCTTTCTATTCTCTACTACTACTACTACTTCTACTCTCTTTGAAAAAGAGAGGTTGAACGATTGAGTAACAAACAGTTATTGTAGAAAAAATTTTGAGATACCTCCATTCGGAGCGAACATGTATACAAAAATCTAGGTTTGATTGGTTCCTGAATTGAAGGGGATAGGTAATCAATAATCATACATCAGTTTTAGAATTCCTATTTGAAAAATTTACACTGGGTTTTTTCTTATTCTAAAAAGGGTCAATTTTATTTACACCATTCAAGTACTTAAAGACCTTCTTATTGCTCCTTAGTCTTTGCCATTCTACCCCAAATATACAATCAGACGGAATCTAAAATTTCGACAACATTCGATTGGCCAAAAAAAAAACGCTTAACCAGTGACTAAACTACAATCTGCAAACAAACTTTCCCGGTGTATTTTTTGTATTATGTACATTATAATGATTGTCTTGGAGCCCGCCGTACTTCACATGTCGTACTTCCTGTTCCGTAAAACATTTTTTTATTATTGTTTAAGAGTCTGGTGTGTACGTCATGTACATTACGTATTTATCTCAAGAATCATGGCTTAAAATTGTTTCCAACAGTTTAATTAATACGAAATCTTCTCGGATCGCTGATTCATCACAGCTGACTACAACATTTCAAGGACATTTTTAGCATCAGAATTTCATATGACCGGTAAATAAATGTCAGGTGTTAACAAGTATTCAAGGAAATACAACATCTCTTAAGTATTTAGCAGAAAAATGAATTGGTACGAAAAGTATGTAACTATATTAAATAATTTTATTGCAATATTCGAACGATTTCCAATATAATTTGCTTCATACATTTTAATTAAATTTTATTTCATGAAACTTCAATATTTATTTATTCTTTTACCATTTCCGCTCCCAATGTGGAGCATATGTACTCCTAATGGAGTTTATCTCAACGGAAGTGTTTCTACGAGAACTGCTTGTTACTCAGTTGCTCAACTTCTCTTTTTCAACCAACCTTTCCAAAGAGTGTATGAATATAAGGATAGGGCTAGGAAAAGACTAGTGGTTAGCTAATCGCTCTCGATACGCCCCGTTCATGGGATATGATGGGTGGGAGGGGGGAATTCAAGACATAACATACATCCATGCCTTCAAACAGAAATTAATAAGTCGATTGAAAAATTAATTTATAAACAACTGTCCATACTGGGATTCGAACCCGTGACCTCCGTAACCGAAGCCTACTACGTTGACCACTCGACCACACAGGCGGCAAAACTTATTTAAGAAAAATATCAAGGACAGTCAAGTCATAAGTATTTTTAAAAAATAGTAGAAATAAATAATTTCTAGTTTTACGTGTTAATGTTGTTACGACTGATAATTGGGGAGGGGGGGGGGGGTTGATGCTTTTAAAAAATAGCGTTGACGTATGAAAAACTTTCGTGTACTGTATTTATTTACTGTGATGGTATCACCCGATCTGTTCAACTACCGTTCATCTATATATTTTTATAACACGTATCATTTCTGAAAAATTGGGTGTGCGAAATACCGTTGTGTGACTCGGCAGAAAACGGGTTAATTTTGTTTACTTACAATAGTTAGCGAAAATTAATTATGAGATATTAGAACCTACGTATTTCGGTTCTATGTCGGGTATTTTTTTTAGTATTAAAAATCGATTAATGAATTAAACTATTGTACAAAATATTACCCTAACAAACTTTTCGACTTACAAAAAAAAAATGGCATTACAGCTAATTCCAAATATTTTAAGTTGAAATATCGTATGAGATAAACTCAATTATTGAGTCACTTGAGATTAACTTAACACTCACGTCTTTTAGATCTCAAATTTATATTGAAAAAATCTTAATTTAACCTTTTGGTAATCGTACTTAGATCCGCCTGGTCGGTAGAGTAACTTTTTACCAACAAGATCACAGTATGAACATATAAGTTATAATTATATTATAAGTATAGTATATATATATATCGTAAAAAATCCTAAATTGTGTATGTACATATCTAAGATATTTTAGTAATATTATTAAGTATGTAAACAGAATTTAAGCTCCTCTGCTTAGTGAGGCTTGTCCGGTTTGGTTCAGGTGTGACCATAAGGATGACCTCACTGTTCTTTGGAATTTTATGAGAACGCCTTTTTATCGAGAAAGGACGAGTGTTATTATTTTTTTTAAATTAATGTATCTATTTTGAAAATAATTCTTTTGTATACCTGTAATAACCCATTGTCACATAAGTGCATTAAGTGGTTATAAATATTTTACCTCACAGTAATCTGTCTTAAAAAAACATTTACAGAATAATTAATAGTCAAGTAAGTACCTTATTAATATTAATTTAGCAAAAACACGTCTGCTTGCACATCTATGGCATTATACCATATTAATTTGTCGAAAAAACAGCCTAAACCAGGCGTGGGGAACCTGCGGCCTTTTGGCTAAGCCCTTATTGTTCGGCATTCGACTAATCCGCGTAGTGAAATGGAATCTTTGCCGTAACATTTCCTGCCATATTCTAAGCCCGTAAATTTGCAGTTTCCCAAAATTATCGTGGACCTTTTTTAGTCTATCAGATTTTGACATCCAAATCTCGTATTAACGAATTCAGAAAAATACGAATTGCCAGGCGCACTAGATAGCCAAAGCGCAGGTTCCCCACCCCTGGCCTAAGCTCCAAAATCGTTACTCGCAACCATAATTCATTTGATATCTAATTAAAAGATTTTTTTAATTCTTGAAACAACTCTTAGCAGATTTAAAATACTCCAAATCATAGAGAACAAACTTAATAAAATATGCAATGATTTCTATACATTCAACATTCGGTTTGGGTTATTGTTCTAAGCCGAAATACTGGTATTACTGCGATTTCAGAACTGGTATTTCGGTATTGAAAAGACATCACAAATTTCGGTATACCGGTTTCGACAGTACGGTATTGTGATCCCTACATTTATCGAAGACATCCATCATCAATTCTATTACTATTTTGTTTTTATTTATTGTCACTCTATGTCATATCTATCCCACTAATGTATTTAAAAGTAAAAGTGACCAGAACAACACCTGCGTTTTCCTTGTTTCCAATTGAGAAAAACGGGCAGCAATAAATGATCGAGCAATTGATTTCAAACTGTCTTCATAGTTCCACAGTACACAAAAACAGCCAAATATAATATAATATCAATTTGGAATGTTCATATATAGGAGAGCGCAAATTAATTTTAAAGTCGCTATCATCACTTTATTATGAAACCAATCTCGCCCTCGGACATCAATATTGACTCATTGGTAAACTTATGCATTCACTTCGTGACTGCAATTTTGTCGTTATATTAAAATTCTGTACCTTCAATATATTATATTATTTGGCCCTATATTAGGCTAAACATTTATTTTATTCGACCGATGAGATCGATAATTGATGGCGTACATAAAAAACTATTGCTTTAGTAGATTTTTAATTGTATTTATTTAATTTATATAATCAGTGGCGGATTAAGCAACTGGGAGGCCTCAGGCGCAAAACATTTAGAGGCCCTTTTTCGGTTAACATAATTCCAAAGGTTAATAGAAAATTTCAAGTAAAATTATTAAAATCTAAACAAAGTGAGTTATATTAAATAAGCTATTTTTAAGGCCCCAAGCGCGTTTGCTCCCATTACGTATCTATTCCTCAGCGAAAATGGCTGCTTTTATTTAAGATTTTGACTGAAGGTGCATGGTGGAATTTCAATATTAAATTTAAATCGTTCAAATTATTTACATTCACACACCGGATGAAGGGATTAAAATATTACACCCAAACACAGATGGGTTGAGAGATTGAGCAGATGAGTAACAAGCAGTCTTCCTAGAAAAACATATGTTGAAATCAACTCCATTTGGAGTCCATATTCTTCACATTGGAGGCGGGTATGGATAAAAAGTTATATTTTGTAAGTAAAATAACTCTTTTACTTCATTTTTCCTGTGATACTTTTCTTTTTAAATCACTTATAAATTATGATCTGGAGCATACTAATAATACGGTTTTAAAGTCACTGTCAACTCTTATTTTGATATTGTGAGGAATTAAGAGATAATGTAACGTACAAGACTACCCCGTCACACCAGTGGTTATGGACTGACTTTGGAACTGGCTGGCTGGAGTCACTTGCTGCGGATGCCTTCAGAACGTCTTAATCCTGTCTGCTTCTTCTTCCGACCGGTGTCATGTACTCGACGGCACTGAGGGATGCTGGCAAGTCACGAGAGGAAGCAAATTAATTGGCGGGAGACAGGGAAACATGGAGGTGCCGCGTAGCTGTCATATGCTTTATATAGGGAGCGAATATAGTCAAAGAAGAAGTCAATTCTTGGTGGATTTCCACTGCATTTACATTAATTTAAAATATGTAACATTTTTTAACCAATTCTTTATTATTTATAAATGTTTATATCGCGAGTATTATTAGTTGATAATACACGCGATGAGCGAAACTGGCCTTGAACTATAATAAATAATGTGAAATAAGTATTAAAGTGCTTTATTTTTATAATTCTAACACCTACTGTGAAAAAATATTGTAGAATCTGATATACTGAAATGTATTTGAATTCGAAATATATAATAAATTTTGAGTCACTGGAATATCTATTGTTAAAAATCATAAACTCAAATCGTGTTTAGCTGTGAGCCTTTGTGTAAGTTGCAAGGTAATTGAACTCTTGTTTTTACTATTACGAAAACTATCAATATCATAATAATAATAAATTAATATACATATATTATATTTATACGTGTGTTAAGGCTTAGCGTTTTTATCAACCTACGCCAAGATACTGTTACTTATTCACCCACATTTATTTAAGAAGTCAAAGTGATGGAAGACATTTTATGGTAATCAGGGCTGTGGAGTCAGGAGTTGTAATTTATGATATTTTAGGCAGATTGTCAATAGTTATTTTAGGTGCTAAGCGCTTATTTATCGGCGTAAACATTGATTGATTATATATTTTAAAAAGACATTTGATACGTCTATTGTTTAATTGTCGGGTCCGCATGCAGTGGTCACCATCGTTGGCTCCAGTCTCAGAACAAACAGCATTTTTTCAATCGATTTATCGAATTCTGTCCGAAGGCATGTTTATTTGTGATATCTACAAACTCACTTCCATCTTTTCATTTCTAAAATAACGGAGCGTAGCGAGAGCGATAATTTAATCACTTCTCTGCTCAACCTCTCGTTGTAACTTGTAACCTCAACGAAGTAACTAGAAAAATTCTGTTGTGATACCTTCATTAGGATGCCATATGCTTTACATTGGGAGCAGACGTGAATTATGTAAAGATGTTTAGTTGAATTTATAATAATATGAAACATAAAAGTTTCTACGGCTTAAAGAATTAATCTTGGGTGCAAAATTTTCGCAATCGCATCCTAAATTATATCGATTATTAGCCGGCTTAACATTAAAGTGATTTAATTTGCGTTTAAATAAAATCTATGCTTTAAGACTAAAGAAAATATGTGCAAACGAAGCGTGTTAAAAGTTTGTTCGCGCTTAAAAGCATACTAGGTAATGGGTAGTGTTTATTATAACGAAAAAATCTCTTACACATGTCTTTTACACAGCTTTTCTTTGGTTTTAAAGCGTACGCAACAACTTAATCGCATTTATAATAAGACCGCTAATGTTAGACTATGTTGAAATGAGGTGATTCGTAATATATTTTAGTTAAACTATTATACTTCTTTCTATTCTTCCTGTGTTGCACGTATTGCAAGGCAGTTTATAAGCGCCATTTCAATAGAGTATTTTTCAATCGAGTTAACTTAACTTCAAATCAAATGTATTTAAGTGAATTAAAATTGTTTTAAATAGGTACACCAAAACTGCTTTATTTAACAGATATTTAATGATCTTAATAATAACCAATAATGACAATATATTTGGCCGAATGTTGTGACAGATTGATACATTGTCTTTGTTATTCATAAACTAGTGGTAATGGCGATGTATCTTTGCCATTATGGTGTTGGTGATGTCAACTTTGAGATATTTTATGCACTCATGCTTTATTTTGCATAGACTGAAAGCCTTAAATGGAAAAGCCGTTCAGCGAAGAATTATTGAAAATAAAAAAGCATTTAAAAACATCAATTGTGTTAGTGTAATCGACATATAAAGAGTTATCTCAATTCTATGTCATTCTGTGTTTTTCTGTAGTCAAGGGAACCAATAAAAATAATGTATGATGTGTCAACGCGATCTTAATTAAATGTATACATAACGATGGGCTTAATTGTTAATTTTCTAACAAATATCAATTATGTGGCTGCCGTTTAGTTCTAAGCATTGTATTCTAACTTAAGCACCTAAATCTAGTTAATAATAAGTATCCTGTGTACAATCCGTATACCAAGTGTCCATCGTATTTGACAAACTTATTGACAATAGTGAGAAGTCAAAATTATTACGATACCCAAATAAATCCGAAATTTTTTCAAACGCCGTGAAGTAAGTCTTCAATTAAATCAGTCAGCGTGGCCAATTCAGCCCGTGTGAGAACGGATTGCAGTAAACAGTTCTGCTCGTTCTGAATTCATCTCAGGACAGTCTCGCAGAACTTGACGGGTTAACGCCATGCTTGTCATACCCTCAAGTACTATTTACTCAAGTTGAGCCGTGGCCTCCTCCACCACTTTCCTCCATTCAGCCTTGTCCTCAGCAATACCAGCGCGAGGTTATTTGGCGCCCTAGGCAACGGTTATTGGCGCGCCCCCTTTTTAAAAAACTGTGGAATATTTTTTTTATATGCATGTCCTCTTATTATGTGGATTATAAAGCCTTCTAATGGAGGTATCTCAACATAACTTTTACGAGAACTGTTTGTTATTCAGTCGCTTAACTTATATTTTTCAAAGTATATAGAATACGATACATAATTATAACGAAATGATACAAGCATAATAAAAAACGTACTATTATTTGTTATTAGATTATAAAAAAAATAATTTGATATTTCAATTTATGCGCCCCCTAATGATATGCGCCCTAGGCGATTGCCTATTTCGCCTGTATGCTGGCGCCGGCCTTGATCCTCAGCACTCTTTTTTAAATGTTTAATTTCCTTACGATCTTTTTTCACATGAATTCATTCCGGGGAAATAAGTTTTTTCAATGATAAAAATTAGAACTTTAATGTAATAAAATATTCGTATTTTGCCATTTACATCGCTGTACTTCGGAGTATATAATTTAAGTTAATCTCTTTTTAGCGCATTTTTTTATTTTATTAACGTTAATATGAGTAACTTGTACATTTATAAAGTTTTTTTTTCTCAGTATTTGACATTTAAAATTGCGTCAAAACATAACATATGTAGATGTCAAGTTAAATCAAAACATCGACAATATTATCAATTTTAAAAATACCAACTGTCAATCATACCGCGGCACTGTGATTGGACAATAATATATATAAAAAAAACTATGAGTCAAAATGGGGAAAAACTAAAATATTTTATTAATTTGTTTAAATTATTTCGAAGCAACGACATTCTCAACATACGTGAATGAATCATATAACTAATCATATTATTTTTTAGACCTGCGAATTATTGGAACCGACGGTTAGATGAATGATTGGATAAATGAATTCCCATAATATCATGAATAATATTGTTAAATTAAATTTTAAACAAACAAAAAAATTAACCTATAGTTCCTCTCACATCGTTAAGTGATGACGGGCTTCGATCGATTTGTCACTTAAATTGTTTATAATGTTCGATGGGCACAGCGGGTGATTTGTCAAAAATAGTTTTTTTTACACAAAACCAATTAGAGAATGTAATTCATTTAAATTGATTACATAACATGAACTGAATTGATAAAATTTAAATATTTTTACCATCATTCAATATTTTATTTATAGAGGTTTGTTTGGTATTTTTGTTTTCGTTATTAATTATTCACAAAAAAATATTAATTAAAACCACCAAGAAACCTGATAAAAAAATGTTTTTTGCACACGTATCTAATGTGATTATTAGTAAATATAGATAATTTAATGAGTACTACAATACTTTGATTTAGCTACGCTTAGCTTCTACGCTGATATATTGTAGAATCGTAGATGCTTAATTTATAAGGAATGTAATAAATATTGTCACTTTTTACTCCTTCCTATATTGCCATGTTAGTCATCGTGATATTTTTTGAATATTGCCTATATTCTAAAAGCGAAGGACATATTTAAATTAATTCTATAAAATTATCCGTTTATATTTTTAATATCCTTCAGTTCAGTGATGCGTACGGGTTATGTTGGCTGACACTAAGGCACTCCAAGCAATTCTCGTTGGCATTCCTTTTAGCTTAGAGAGAAGCTTTTAGCTTAAGAATTAAAAAATACAATTTTAAGAAAGTTAAAAAATATGTTTATATTATTTATTCTGCTGTTATGAATTTTATTAGAATCGTATATATTTTAGCTGATATATTAAATATTTATTTTTGCCACGTACGTATACGTATATTTACTTTGTCGTTATTATAAAACAAGCCGCTCTAAATGTAGTCTGAGTTTCCAGCTCGCTACAACAGGTCATCCGCATCTTAAGCAATTTATCTGTTAGTATTTTGTTTTATCATTTCTAGTCATTTAAGATGGTTTTTTAGTATATTATACATATGTTATGCATATTGTGATTTAATTTTACTAAAACTGTTGATCTTACGTAAACATATCTACATTATGACAAAAAATAACTAGAAATTTTTGGACAAAACGATTGAAAAAATGTGTTCGAAACTTTGATATCCGTCATGGAAATCAACGGCCTTGACCACGGCCCCACGGTCCCGACGTGGGATCTATAGCAGTGGTTTCCAACCTTTTTGTTACTGCGCCTCCCTTCGAAGAAAAAAATATCTTCGCGCCTCCCCATCCTTGATTTCATATGGTAATAAAGATGCGTTTTAATGTGTAAATAAATATTTTGGACTGTTTGCGCCTCCCTTGCAATAGCCCACGCCTCCCAGGTTGGAAATCGCTGATCTATAGGGTTTTTATTGAGTCTTTTTAAAATTTAACTACTCAAAATGCACCCTGTTATTAGTAGGAAAAATAGTGTTTTGTCATAGAAAATCAATAAGGTGATTATGCAATTTATTTCTAGCATCTTCTATTACAGGTTGACTTTCTACTCAACGAGGTAAAATTTTAATCAGGTAATTTTATATTTTCTACGATAAAATTTATAAATACATATTTTTATTATATTATAAATTAATTCATTTGGCGAGTTATCATTTGAGTTTCTCGAATTGTTGCATATTTTTTTCCTTCAAATTTCTGAGTCATTCATGTTTACATTTTTTCATTACAATAATTATTGAACATTTTATACGAACCACTTGGACGAACGCGTGTTGCTGTTCGTTGAAAATTCAGGGGTGTCAAATAAAATCTATGCGAAGTATTTTATTTAAATCAATTATCGAGTAGGCTTAACCTAAGTAGATGGTGCAATTTATATCTAACCAAAAAAATTATCATTGTAGAAGAAAATTGTTTTTAAGATCTTAACATTTTAAGTAAAACGATTATAACAAAATATTCAGTTATTTAGAAATAAAATAAACGTTAGAGTTGTCGCTTAACTTTTACCATAACCACCGAAAAATACAGCTTAGGAGTAAAAATGTAATTTCTAGAAACCATCGGGACTTACTATCAACCATTCCTCGTTAATTACATTTTATTGATTATTTATATATATGTCCATATTGTGCGGAAATTTATAAATAACATATTTTTATTGCTTGTACATGCAGTTGCAAGCTCTGTCCACTAGGTTACCAATGTAAATTTAAAAAGGTAATATTTTCGATGGATTCGGCGGCGTTTTTTAAATAAAATAAAATTAGTTGATTTATTTATTGATTTGGCATTTACTTGGTAGAACTCCATTTTAATACAGGTTCCACAGTTTTTTTAAAAGTTAAAGGTTGATAACTACTTCGGCTTTCGCCATCGTCAGAACTATCTGACGATGTTCTATAGTTCTGACGATGGCGTAAGCCGAAATAGCTATCAACCTTTAACTGTTTTTTAAAACTGTAGAACTGAATTACCTTGATTTTTTAACCTATTAAAATTAGATGGCTTTGTAATTACTATTAAAATTATTTGTATCAAACTCCTCTCTGCGTCAATTAGAAAGAAACAACCCCAACCACCATTTTGTAATTTCAAAATTACAATCAATGTTTTTCTTATTGATAAATAATACCCTTACGATATTTCGTCTGAAGATGTTTCTTACAGATTCCAGAACACGTGTCACAATTCATAGCACAATCAGTGGTATAAAAAAGTTATCAAATTTAATTTTATATTGAAAATGTTAGTTTCGCGACTGATTATTAAAGCAATTGTTAAATAAATATTGTTGTAGCGGTTGATTTGGTGGTCATCTACTCCACATATGTAACGGACTCGATCATAATTCAGTTAAACAACCAAACTTCGTTTTTAATTGTTTTCGTAAATTATATTATGCACATAATTTATAAAAAAAATCAAGCAACGATCTGATTATAGTTGATAAAGTATGATGTGTAGAGCAGGTCACTTTGAATTATTTTTTTATTAACGCTTGGTGAGATAGATGAAACATTAACTTAATAATAGTATTTTTTGTGTTACCTAAAATGTATGCGGTTGGGAATACCCAGCGATGTGACTCATTTTTCCTTTAATTATCATCTCTTGTAAAAATACAATATAAGATTATCAAAGTTCAGATAATACTTTCCGAGACCAATGTCCGAACAAATTTATTAATTTATTCGCAATCTCTTAAGTTGAGTAATTTAATTTGAAATCTTAACCCGTAACATGCCATCCTTAAAAATCACGTTCCCTGCCATGATTGCATATCAGTTTCACTGTTTATTGACAGTATTTAAACCTAAGTTAGAAGCTAAAAAATAATTTTAAAAAAGTATAAATGCTAGAATACCTAAAATGATAAATACTTGTTGACAATATTAAGAGAAATATTGAATGATTTAATGGCTCAATTATTTACGATTGCATCATGGGCATAAAGGTGTTAACTTCCTGGTTTCAAGAATTAGATTTTTTATTTAAAACCATGTCATATACACTCAAATCTAGTATACTAACGGAAGTAGATTTCGAGAACTGGTAGTAATTCAGTCACAAAAACTTTTTTTGGGTAAGATGGGGATTTAAAGATGGCGGAAGACACACGTACAAAGGTTTAGAAAATCGCTGTCGCTACGCACAGTTTTAAGGAGCGGATTGGTTTAGAATAGTTGGTCGGAAGTCGTGTATTTATTGGAGATATTCCGTTTCCTAACATTTTGTCCCACTATCCCGATAAAAGTCCTCGAAAAGTTTAATGTAATTGTCAGTTTATAAGTAAATATACAACCAATAGAAGATGACCAAGCAAAGCAGAAGAGATGGTTAATGGTTCAATTTTTTCTCAATTTTCGTTAAAGAAAAATAAATCAATTTGTTTTTTACCAGTAGATCAAATAACAATGGAAAGATGAAAAAATTGTATATTTTTTTTTATATTACTACATACGGGCCCATTAGAGGGGAAGTGAGCCAACTAGTAAAATGGTAACACTTTTTTCTTGGACTTTGGAGTACTATCACGCCTTTACTTGGTGCTTTGGTGGATTGCATATTTTTATTTTACGGATATTACAATGTATATTAACTGAGGTTGCTTCACTTTTATGATACTTTAAGACGTGTTTATCTAAAATACCACTTGGCTCACTTCACCTATAATGGCTCCATATAGTAAAGTAAGTTGTGTTGTTTTGTTTTGTAATTTTATAAAATAAAAAAACATGCAAAAGGTTCATTAATATATATTTGATTTTCAAAATACGCCGTTTTATTATAAAATGGGAAAATATCCTCCCACTGAAAATGTTCCGTTTTCGTATTACCTAAATTTGGCCACCTTAGCTTAGGACTTAAATTTTAACAATACAGAAATCAATTTCATTGAACACAAATCCATACATCAATTTCATTTCGTCATACGAAGCCAGACAAGATGAAATGTATACTAGGTCAGTAATACCAGTACTCCAACGAAATAAAGATATGTTTTGATTGTCTTTAGCTATCATTTATCTACTGAAGCTATGTGTCATCTAAAGCAGTGGTCTGCAAAGTGTGGTCCGCAGAGAAATCTGGCATTATTTTATGGACTTGGTACATTTTTAGACGCATTTGATTCCAATATGTAATATTTAACACAGAAGTCCAGTTGTGGTCCGCTGGATTAAAATTGTGAATTTAGTGGTCCGTAAGTCCGAAAAGTTTTCCGACCGCTGGTCTAAAGGGTACCTTAATTTTCATGGCTATTCAATTGCGATGTTCACCTAAATATAGTGGGAAAAAATATGGTTTAAAATTAGAATCTTCGGATGGTCCATTTCCGGCTCGACAAATACACACATACTCCTAAAGACATACATATCTACTCATAATCGGCGAAAGAACTTAAGCGACACACTTCAATAAATCGCGTTTTAAGCCAATAATTGTTTAATATCGCCTTAGGCATCAGTGGAAAAAAATTTAGAGCGTTATCCCATTCGCCTGATCTGTTAAGGGCCTGTGCATTTTAGCGTTTTGACTTGCTATCGTTTGTTCCACGTGGGCCCCGATTGAGAAACAGATTCTAGAGAATTAAAAGTAGTCAGAAAATTGTCTTATTATATCTGGATAGCTATTGAGCACGTGGGAGGCCCCAGGCGTAATAAAATTTGGAGACATAAAGTTTTTCGGATAACATAAAAACGTCAGAAAATTCCAAGTAAAATAGTAAAAATATATAAAAATCTGAACAAAATGTATATAGGCTATATTCAGTAGTGTAGTGGGGCCAGGTCGGCGACCTGGCACTTGAAAATGAGGAAGGCGCCCTGCCACCTTTTTGACTTGTAACTTCATTTTCAAGAACATACATATATTAAAAATCGTTTTTTTATTGATTTATTGTTAAAACATGTAGTTTTTTAACTTCAGACGGATAAAAAAAAATAGGAAAGAAATCAATGACCGACCTGGTACCTATTTATTTACCACTTCACCACTGGTTATATTATATAAGCTATTTTTGAAAGCCGTAAGATTCGGAGGCCCCAAGCGCGCGCCTAATTTGCTTTTAGGGTCATCCGCCACTGATTGATCAAATATTACTATTTACTAACCGCACTTCAGGAATTACTTTTTACAAAAATAATTGAAAATCCTTCTCCTGTAAAATTTATAAATTGTCGGTTACGGTTTTCTTCCTATTACGGGTCGATATGTACGTTATACGTTAGTGTTTTTTTCTTGCATGGGAATCCACCGTTGTGAACGTAGTCGAAACGTTATACCACGTATTCTAATCAAGTGACATCAGCATTATAAGCTCTTGGCTTGTGGACATATAATAATATTATAATAAGTACCACTCAACCTATGTTTGGCATATACATACATGACATCTATAGATATACCAGCGTAACTTGACTGCCCGCGAGGGCGCCACCATCGCATCATTAACGTTGCCATAGTCAACAATTTTAGTTCTGAGTTCTGCCACAGTCAAGTTAAAATGGTGCACCTCTAGGAGGAAGTTAGCGTTTGAAGTACATATTTGACTTGTAATTGCGAATCTGAACCGGATTCGTTGTCAAAGCATACATATATGATAATATTATTAATGTCAAAGGAATGGCGTCATTTTTTTTTTGACTCATTCCTCACTAATAATGTTTTATCATGAAAAACGCTTGAAAAGGATCACACGTTGCGAGCGGAGTTTTGCGGTTACATTGAGATCACGCCACTGCACTATTATATTTAAATAAGCGATGAGCGCTTACAACTAGGGATCGTAACACCGTAACTTCATAAGTAAAATTCCGAGATTGTAAAAAAAATGGCATTGTTCTTAATATTTTTTTATCCATGTCCGCTTCCAATGTGGAGCATATGGCCTCCTAATGGAGGTATCTCAACATAAGTTTTTTAATATGAGAACTGTTTTTTAATCAGTCGCTAAAGCTCTTTTTTTCTAAGTAGTAGGTTCATAAAAACACCTATTCCTTTGTACTTTATTCCAATTTATTAAAAATTTCGGTTTCGGATGATGAGCCAAACCGGTCCTGACCATTTTAATAAAGTGGAGAAAAAAGTACAAAGGAATATTGTGTTTTTATTTATATAATGCCTTTCCACTGAGTATTGACAGTGAACAACCTACAAGTGACAGTAGTATGGATAGAAAGATAAAAATAGGACAGGACTAGTGGTTAACTAATCGCTTATGCTATGCCCAGTTATTGAAGAATGGGAGAGAATTTTTATACATCACAAACACCCATCCCTTTGAACAGAAATCGATAAATTGATTGAAAAAATGATGTTCCTACTGGGACTCGAACCAGTGAGATCCGGCACGAAAGCCCACAACGCTAACCGCTGCACCATATGACCCGACTCTTAATATATAACACATGTAATTACACTAATATATATCATTAAAATTAACGAAATTCGTTTGTCTCAGCATATGGACTAATAATAGGGTTTATCTCAACATATGTGTTTCTACGAGAATTAATTGTTACTTATATGCTTAACCTCTCACTCTTTTATGAATGTAGGCATATAAGAATAGGTCTAGGGCCAGACTGGTGGTTATGTTAGGTGGAAGGTCACAGATCCCTTCAGACAGAAATCCATACAACTATCTATGAATCTGTCCGTACGGAGATTCGAGCCCATAAAAAATAACAACAATATAACGACATAATATAATATTAATGTTTAAAAAAACTGACGAGTAATGAAATTTGCATTGGAGTAGAGCAGTGGGGCAGCTTGAAATTTTGGGCCCTCGTGCAAACATCACGCAAGGCCACTACGCGATTTGTTGTTTCGAGTATGTAGAAATATGGGCCCCCTTTTCGCTGGTTTCTCATTCATCGTATGATTCTTTTATGAGATAACTACGCAGCTGCCAACGAATATGTTGTGTATGTTTTGCTTAGATTATATGAATCTCATTTTCATTATTGTATTAAACTACAATTTTTTTTATTTCATTTGTTTTCACGGTAGAATTTTATAAACATTGTTTATGTGATGTTTTCAATGGCGACAATTCGTGGAAGAAAAACATTGTGTCGGGACTGTAATCCCTGCTATTTAGACATAGTTTTTGTAAATGCAAAAGTCGAGGAAAAGTCAAAAGAAATTGCAAATCTGAAAACTGATAAATGTCAAACAAGAGACAATTGAGTAAGAAAAAGCGGTCAAATATGTTGTTCTTTTCGATTTATTTCTAAGTCAGCGATTTCCAAGCTGGGAGGCACGCCAATTGTAAGCACGCTAATTGTAGAAATATCAAATGCATGTTTGAATATAATACGTATGATTTTTTTTAAATTAAGCTGCGCTTCATTGGGTAATATTTTTCGAAATTTAAAATACATAAACAGCGTTTTGCAATGATACGATAATAATGTTTTAAAACCTACCTACTAGAGGTCTGCACGGGTCCGGGCCTGGCCCACGGGCTCTTACCCGACCCGGCCCGTGGGCCGGGCCTGGGAATTTGGGATATAATGTTGGGAAAAATATACCAAATCGAGGATTTCAAATTCTTCGGTGAGCTAAAAAAAAAAAAGGACTTTCGGAGATAATCTGGGGAAAAAGTATACCAAATTAAGGATTTCAAATTCCTCGGTGAGCTAAAAAAAAAAAAGGGACTTTCGGAGATAATCTGGGGAAAAAGTATACCAAATTGAGGATTTCAAATTCCTCGGTGAGCTCAAACAAAAAAAAGGACTGTCGGAGATAATCTGGGGAAAAATATACCAAATCGAGGATTTCAAATTTCTCGGTGTTTCGGGTCGGGCTCGGGTAACAAGTGCGGCATTAGACTCGGGCCCGGGCCGGGTCGGGCGTGAGTTTTTCGGGCTCGGACCGGGTAGTTTTGTAAAATTTTGGCCCGTGCAGACCTCTACTACCTACCAACAAATTATACTTTTAATCTACACAAAAACTGTTTCGTGGAAGTGATATTTGGCAGTTTCGTCACCTGAAAGTGACTATGTGTCAATAATAACATATGTACATAGATAACAAAAAAATGACTCATGCTTGCAATCTATTAATAAAATAAAAAATCAAAAAAGCCGCTTATTTTATTATCTAAAATCTATCTTTAGTCAAGTGTTAACATACTTTATTTTTGTCTTATCTTCACATTATGACTAGTCCAGCGGTAACCAAAATATGGCCCGAGGGCCGGATACGGATCCAGCCTTCTAAAGATTTCAATCCGGTCCCTAATTTTTATATATAAATATACATATAATATGAGCAATATTGATTTTTTAAAAATCTAATTGGATTCCAACAAGCATTTTGTTTTGTCTGGGACCTCAACGTTTGGTGTCCCCTGGACTAGACGATGATTAGAATTCAAAGTTATTTGTCAGAAATAATAAATTAAATTTGTACAGGAGGGTTGCAGTGGTTCGCGCGAGTTTCTCGCTAAATATAAGAAGAAATAACATTCTCAGATCAAATCAGAATCTAACTGCTATTTTACGTATATAAATTATCTACAAATGGAGTTGCGTTTCTTGCGATTCTTGCGTCAATCTTAAAATCTATGGTAGGTATTAGAGGTCTGCATGGGCCAAAATTTTACAAAACTACCCGGTCTGAGCCCGAAAAACTTACGCCCGACCCAGCCCGGGCCCGAGTCTAATACCGCACTTGTTACCCGAACCCGACCCGAAGCCCGAGACTCCATATTTTAGCTCGCCGAGAAATTTGTAATCCTCGATTTGCTATATTTTTCCCAGATTATCTCCGAAAGTCCTTTTTTTTTTAGCTCACCGAGGAATTTAAAATCCTCGATTTGCTATACTTTTCCGCAGATTATCTCCGAAAGTCCTTTTTTTTAGCTCACCGAGGAATTTGAAATCCTCGATTTGCTATATTTTTCCCCACATTGTATCCCAAATTCCAAAGTCAAAGGGTCGGGTAAGAGCCCGCGGGCCAGGCCCGGGCCCGTGCAGACCTCTAGTAGGTATGTTCATTTTTCAACCATTGATATTAAATATTTGATGTTGTAATTTGTAATTTGTCTCTTACATAATAAAGTACATTTATTAAGCCACATCGGATCGGTTTATTATTTATTGCGTATATTTTTATAGGAATTATAAAAAAAATCACTTCTCCCCCAGACACCGCGGATAGTTCTTATATTAAGCGTTATCGGCCCCATATGAACGTATTGACACCCCGTCGCTGTTTCTAAACATCAGCCCAATATGTATCACTAACCATATTTAAAAGAGAGTCTTTTAATGAAGGGTTGATATCCAATTTCCGATCAACATCTTTTGTTGTAACGATCTATAGTGAAAACATATGACATTAAAGCTGTCACGAGTAGGGGGTAAAATCTCAGGATTCCGTCCAATTTTGGGGGATACCGGGATTGTGTCCCGGGATTTCGGGATTGAAGATAAAAAACGCAAACTTTGAATATAAAGGTCCCCAATTTTTGTCATTTTAGGAAATCTGCAAATTTCTGGGTTTTTGAAATCGGCATGCAGAGAAAATGTTTGAAATCTGCGCGACAGATAACAAAAAGAGGTCTCAATTTTTTTTCAATTCAGTAAATCTTTAAATTTCCAGGATTTCAAAATCGACGACCAAAAATTGATCCTGAATTTGTCCACGATTTATTGGGGAATTTTCAATCCTGGGATTTAAAAAAGGGTCCGGGATTGGATACCCTGGTCACAAGTATAATCACCCAGTGGCGGATAACCCTATAAGCGCAAGAGGCGCGTGCTTGGGGCCTCCGCATTTTGGGGGCCTTAAAGATAGCATATATTACATAAACCCTTACATTTAAATTTCAGTTTTCAATATTCATTATTATTCTACGAAGAGGTTTGCAGTACTTTTATGTTATTTGAAAAGCAGGGCCTCCAAAATTTATTGCGCCTGAGGCCTCCAAAGTGCTTAATCCGCCACTGTAATCACCGTTGGGCTTCGTTTTAGGGATTCGAATCCTTGACCGTGCAAACGGTGACTATGAGGCCGGTTATAACTAAAATACACTGAGAAGTGACAACAAAAAATACAATGACGTGCATCTGATACAAAGTTGTTATGCACATAAAAGAATAGTATTTGTTAATTTTCAACGCTTAAGCCAAAAAGCGATAAGCCGATGGCCCACTTACATAATTTACACCCGACATTACAATCGTTCATCTTACCGAAACGCTACTCAGAAGTGCTGATGATGAGTAATCAACTAATTCATTGGTAATTTATTATCCTTATTAAATCTTGTCGATATGTGTGGCATTTTTGCAACATGGAGGTCTGACGTATCAATAATAATTGCTTGTTTTTTATTTAATTAAGACATGGCGGAAGGGAATTCCATGAAATATCATTGCGACTGTCATAAAATACTACGTCAAAAGTTATTCGATGACCTCAACGTGATATTATAATGACTTATAAGTAAATTAATCATGTTTGGAAAATGGAGGATAACGTGATATTATTTTATGTCAATATTTCTGATGAACTGTTGTAGCAATTAGTAAATATTATTTTTCATATTCTGTACTCATAAATTGAATCAATAAAATTATGCGTAAAAATAATTACTAAGCCTGGAATGATGGTTTAGTTTTTATCATTTAAAGTTTAGTTGTATTATTTAAACTATACTATACTTTTATCCGTAAGCTGTCTTTTTACTCGCAACAGTTTTATAGCAACTCAATTATAAAAAGCTCTTTATTCTCAGCACTATTAAAAGATATAATTTATTAATCGGTATTTAACGATATTAAATTATTATTTAATTTTTATAAATATACTATTAAAACATTTTCCTGTCTAAACCAATGTTCATTATCTTTATAGAATGATTCAGAACACTGTAAATAAAATTTCATCCAACTGAATGACATTAAAATTATAATTTGAAAGGTGATCAATTTCTTTAAATATTTTGTTTATGTTATTATAGCTCTGCTGTGATGAATTGAGGCAAGGCCGCGCTTCCTATTCGAATTACTTCACATTAATCCTACAGCTGTGAATAAATTTAGCGAAATTCTAGTTACTACAGTTGCTAACAACATTTTATTGTAGGCAGATCAAACGTGCAAAACTGATTTTTGTTACTAAAAATAAATTCGGTCTAAAATATTAAAAGTCTTCAGATTTCTCTTTCTCTAGATAAGATTTGTCTATTAGACTAGATTCGTAGTAATTTCAAATTAGATTTGAGTTTCAAAAAATCGATGCGGCGAATGCTTGGAGTGAAATGGTCTGACTTTGTCAGGAATACGGAGATTAGAGAGCGGACTAACCAGCCTCTAATTACGTCCAAAATAAAGAAGCGGCGGTGGTCCTGGCTTGGACACGTGTTAAGGATGCCTCAAGAGAGCCTGAACCCTGCCTGTCTGTTCTTCCAACCGGATGGATACCGGCGTCGTGGAAGGCCACTGATGACCATTCTCAGGATGTACTCAGCGGAGTTGCGGGACGCTGGGATGACCTGGGAGGAAGCAAGGAGACTGGCTGGAGATAGAGAGTCATGGAGGAACTTCGTGGTGACCATATGCTCCGCATAGGGAGCGGATATGGAATAAAAAAAAAATAAAACACTCCACTTTACCACAAAGATTTTACCACTAATTATTTATATTTCCTGTAATTGGTTTTAAATTAATAATTATTTGTTCTTATATTTTGTAACACGAACAATATCATAAGGTAAAAATAGCAACGTATTATAATGGAGTTCTGCCAAGTAAATGCCAAGTCAATAAATAAGTGAACAATATCATATTAGTTTGAAATTTGACTGACACCAGTTTTTTTTACTACTAATCGTGGATTATTTATAAAATAAATATGTTTTTACCTTCCACAAATAATTAACAGCAAAAAATATTAAAACAAAAATTGTCTAATAGATCATTATTATAAATTAGTCCATATTTAAGGAAATTTCGACCATAAAATGCTGCTTTTTTCTTTTCCAACCAACCGTGTAAACAAGTTTTTTTCACCAATCTATTGCAATTAATTCGATTGCAAGTTTCCAACTTGCAACCGATTAATAGCGGACACCGATGTAGTTTCTTCAAGAATATATCCGCATACTTTGTATTATATAAAAAAAACAATATTCTCAGATTGAATCAGTAAATACTAGACTGCAATTTCTAATATATATTAAATTATCTACAACAATTTAAGTACATAATATAACGCTTGAAACATGGAACTGAATAGGTAGCTAGGTATTGACATTAATATTGTTACATAATACTAGTAAACTAAGTAGAATTCTATAATTTTAAAAATTATTGCGTTTAATTGTATAATAGTGATAAAAAAATCACCCCCCCCCACACTCTTCCACAGACCACAGAAAATACTTCTGAGATATTTCGAGGAACTTGTTAACGTATTGGCAACCCCCCACTGTTTCTAAAGATTACCCCAAAATCCTTCGCAAACCATAAAATATCGTTAACCTTAAAAAAATCAAATGAAAATATCGATGGGTAAAAAACTTTTTTTATTATTTTTCTTTTATAATATAAAGCGATGTAATGCACTTGTGTTATAGGTTTTGTATCACTGTCTCGAGTAATAAATTTAATGATAACATAGTCTTATACATTAGTCATAGGTATTCATAATTATGTTAATAATGAATATGCGCATATTAAGACGGAAAATTACTCGATTACAAATTATTTAAATGACTTGATAATATAATAAAATAATGAATGACCTTAGACAACTCTTAATCAGGGACGACGGTAGGATATTAAATGCCAATATTTATTTGTAATAGTATTGTACATATTTTTTAATTTAAATTATGGTCTCGATTAATAATACAATACCGGAAACAGCTACTAAATGTACATATATGATAAATTAAATTTTGGTTGATTGAGTAGTCATTATTAAGTCATATTATAGAAAATTGGTGTATTATAAAGCGATATAGTCTTCCGCACTTTGATCAATATCCGGTACAACTGAACTTTTAAAAACATTTTTAATAAATACATATATTATCTTATCTATATATCCATCTTCATTATATCATAAGCCAAACCAAATAATGTAATATGATTGTATATGGCACCTGTATCACTGTATCAAAATCGTTGTTCGAAATGAAAATGTCTTCTATTGTTTTGGCAAAAGGAGATTTATTTTTATAACATAAAACAAAATAAATAATAGGCTAGTATCATATCGACTGTGGAAAGGGAAAAAAACGTAACCCACACATAACAATTTTTACAGAAGACACAAACGACGTTTTTTGCAGCGCTGTGGAGTCGCGTGAAAAAAAGACGACTCTGATTCTGACTCCAGCTTTAAAATAATTAACGACTCCGAGGAATTTTTTCAATAATAATTTCATTTTAACTTATGTATGTATACCATCAGATCATCTTTAGTCAGCCAAGCATGAAATGTTAACACTTTTGACTATTTTGTTTAAATACACATCATTAAATATATTTTTCAAAAAAAATCGAGGCGCTCATTTTTCACGACTCCGAATCCGGCCAAAATACCGCGACTCCGACTCCACAGCCCTGGTTTTTTTGGTGATTTTGGGCTAAAGGCAAATTATGAAATGTATACATCTTTAAAGTGCACGGAGACTTATAAAATGGTGTTGAATTGAAATTTTATACATTGTTGAAGAAAAACCTTTTTCAAATTATTACATCCCCTTATTTTTTAAAAGCTAAGCTTAAATATTAATTTGACATTTGTAGCTTACCGTAGATACATTTGATAGAACGTGTATCAAGTTGTGATTATTGGAAAGAATCTGTTTCGAAAAAACTGTGGGTTACGTGTTACGTCCTTTTTCCTTTCCATAGTCGATGTAAAGTTTTCAATCATTGAGTTAGTACTTTCAATCGCTCAGTTTAATTTACTCAATGGTCTTCATAATATAAAAAAAAATATGATAATAATTTATAAGAAACTGTTTTGTATTAGGTAACAGATAGCTGGTATTTAATTTTTTAGATTCTGTTTTAGCATTTTTATCATACAAATAGTATCCGCTTATGCTATAAAAACTTTTTAATGTTTCTTTTTTTCCTGCTATCAAAATAAAACGATCACATGATTGGAATGCTACGTATACCAGGAAAAATGTTTTTTACGTCTAATATGAATATAACAAGTTTTTATATGTAAGAAGAAGTTTATTTATCTGAATACGTAACTGCTCTTCCGGAAAATTTTCAGTCCCAGTGATCGTACAACGTCACTACAAACTTTTGTGGATAACACTGCTAATTCCGATTCGTTATATGCATGAATGACTTACGTATTTAATGTTTTTTTTTAGTTAATTCAACACATTTTATACATGCCGATTGTGTTACACTCAATAGCAGGCTACTAGTAGTACACCGTGGCGCAATCTTGCGTGATTAATCATGCATAGCTGGTGTAAAGCCCGCTAATATTAATGTGTAATAAAAATACTTATAACGCTCATTTTTTACATATGATAGGATCACTTTTAAGGTGTTTACTGTCAATACTTGGTGGAATGGCATTATAATAAAAATAATAAAAGATTTTTAGTACTTTTTCCACTTAAAATTTTATTTGATCAGAACCGGTTTCGCTCCTCGCGAGCATTATCAACGGATAAGAATTTTTTTTAAGCCATGTCCGCTCCCAATGTGGAGCATATGGACTCCTAGTAACTAATAACATAACTAGTAACTAATAACATAAGTGTTTCTACGAGAACTGCTTGTTACTCAGTTGCTCAACCTCTCTTTCCAAAGAGAGTAGGGATAGAAGGATAGAGCTAGGACAGGACTAGTGGTAAGCTAATCGCTCTCGATACGCCCCGTTCATAGGATAAAATAGGTGGGAGAGGGGAATTCAAGACATCACATACGTCCATGCCTTCGAACAGAAATTCATAAATCGATTGAAAAATCAATTTATAAAACTGTCCGTACCGGGATTTGAACCCGTGCCCTCCGTAACCGAAGCCAACAACGCTGACCACTCGGCCACACAGGCGGCCAAAATAAATTAAACAGTGCTAATTATACAAGTTAAATTGAAATAAAAATGTGTAAGCAACTACTAACAATGAAAATGATTGTAGAGTTTCATTTTGTTTAAAAAATTCCAAAGCTTAAATGGGTTTATAATTGACATCATTTGCCACTTTTATTTATTTACACACATTTATTGTTGATGATTTTTTAATTGGATGTTATAGGTGTTAAGCATTTTAATTTTGTGTAATTATAATGTAATTTGTAAATCCTTTTCAAGTGCAAAATGTATTTTTTTACATGTTTTGATAATTGATTATCATAAGTAAATAAGCAATTTAACAAATGATGTTTTTTTATTTCACATTTCTTATCCACAAATAAAGAACAAAGTTGAACAAATCCTTAAGTGGCCAATAATTGTATGTTTTGCCCTATTTATAAACAAAAAAATAAAATAAAATGAAAACCTCTCCACATGGTTTAATAACTGTAAAATAAGTTACGATTCCTTGGTACACATTTTATATTCTTACTAAGAAAAGTGCACTTCTTGGTAGTACAATAAAACAATATATATATTTTGATCTTCCAAGAAAATGATTCTCACTTTTGTAATAACGGCGATGTCTCAAATTCAGTCAGTCACAAATAATCAAAAACAATACTGCACTAATTACAATAGTGTGCTGCGAATTGCCGACGTACGAAATTATAATTACTTTCTCTGAAGTCCTTTAGTAGAATGTTTACGTTGCTTCCTAGAATATAACATAACGGCTATAGTTATTTTTTCGAGAGAGTGAAAAGTGAGTTCTCCGAAGTCTATGAGGCAACCGAAAGTATTTATGCAATACACAAGCGATGCGCAACACGCGGTCCAAATGCTCCTCCTTGAATCTGGATAAGCTTTTTTGAACTTATACTTATCATTCAACAATTTTAGAACGAACTTAGCATCACGAAAATGACTCTTTGTTTAAAAACAATTTGTGTACTGTATGTGTGTATGTATGTATTCGCATGTGTGTGTACATGTACGGATATAGTATGGAGGAAGCATATGGAATGTGATTTGCAAAATAATGCATATGGAGTTCCCGTGAACTTCTTATCTCTGTAGTGATCGCGCCCTTCCGTCTGCAAACGACGGTAAGGGGATGCAATTTACAATTTTTCAAAATCTTTATCGATGAAGGAGACTGGAAGAACCTTGGTGCGTCCTGGTACTTGAAGCTCCATAAATTTGATATCCAAAAAAGAAAAATGATCATATATAAATCACAATTTTATTCAAGAAGAAATATTGTATATTTTTAGTTTGATTAAATACACCTTACTAAACTAAGCGTATTTAATTGTTATAAGAATTATTTATCAATGATACAAGTACGCGTAGTGTGGGTGGAGTTGAAATAATAAATATTTGACACGTTAACATTTTGTCATATTTTTTTTAAATGTATATCTTAACCCCCATTCCATTTTTTTCGGTTGTTGACGTAAGGATTATTGAATTTTATGTTTTAGCCATAGGTGGGCTGGAGGGGGCTCGAAGGGGCTCGCGCGAGCCCCTTGTTCAATTATACCAAGGCCGGCGAGCCCCTTGTTGATTTAACAGAAAACAATATTCTTAGATCAAATGAGTACATAACAGCAATTTCTGACATATATTATCTAGGACAGCTTCAGTATACACAGTAGTACATTTTTGGCCATTTACATTGATAAGTATAAGGTTAATTGCACATTGTTACATATTATCAGTGTATTAAGTTACAATCGATTGCTTATTTAAGTATTGCATATTATTATATCGGAGAGATAAAAAAAACTCACCGATTCCCCAGAACACCGAGAGTTGCTTTGATATGAAGCGAGCCCCTTGTTAACGTATTGACAGCCCACCGCTGGTTTGAGCCCACTGCGAAATAAGGTTGCTCATCACTGCAATAGACAATTCGGAAAAACAAATTTACATACGTCAGATATCTGTTTTTTCTAAATGACTTATATTTCATTGCTCAGTATTTAAATGTTTGATGTTCAGTATTTTATTCAGCGAAAGAACTGTTTACATCTAAATTTGAATCGTTCAAATTATGTACATTTTCACAGATTTTGTCACTAACGACCCGGGTTTCGCCTTTCGGCATCTTCAGGCGTTCAAGCGCAAGTGCAAATTGTATACATCTAATATTTGTCAGTATAAATATTATGTTTGGTCTGTATAAAATATCAGTATTCTATTTTATTTGATTTACATACTTGATTATAACAATGTGGGTACTATTTAATAGAAATACTAAATATCTAATATTAAATACTGTCCAAAAGTTGTTTTATATAGTGAGCAAATATAATATAAAGAAATACTGATCAATTAAATACATATTATTCATGTCATATTTATTTTACCAATAGTTCTGTATACATATCTTGTTCTCGATCATAATTAATACTATATTATATATAACCCTGTTTGAATTTATTTTTAAGTTCATCAGTTGATAATGCATACGGAGAGCAAAATTGGTCTTTATCACATTAAAAAATGTGGAATTAGTCTTATATTATTTATATTTTTATAAATATTTTGTGGTACTAAACAATGAAATGTTGAGACGCGGTTTTGTTTTCGGTATCGAAGGTACATATTATGATTATGAATGAGACACTTTTTTCTACATGACAAAAAAAAATAAGTAGGTGATTACCATGATGAAATATCTTATACTTTCCTTTATTTTGACACTCACATATATTAAAATATTCATGAATATGCATAATAAATATTCGCATAGTTTTAGATTTAAACCGTTGGATTCAACTAAAACATATTTTCTCTTATACAGAAGAAATCATGTGTATCTTTAAAATATGGACGAATCTTTTTTATATGATGTGTTTATTTATTCAGCGGGTACTTAAAACTTTGCCTACATTGTCATTCTTAAGACCAATTTAATTCTCAGGGTGAGTAAGTTTTTTGATAATTCTATTTTTAATATCATTATTAATCCTTCGGAAATCCGTTTCGGATTAGATTATGTTCCTTCTGAGAAAGGAGGAGGCGTCATTGAAGCAGATGTGTGTAAAAATAATCCACACAGCTTTTCCCGTTAGGTACCAATTCCTCAAGGAGCGAAGACTCATCTTTGCAGACGAATCGCGATGTTGAAATTCAAATAAAGCGAATTCCTCTGAGATGACTTTCTTCCTGTCTGGTCTGAACTTTGGGTCCACGTTTTCTATATGGGCGATAAGTTAAAAAAAATCATTATTAAACCTAATAAAATATACCTTATTATATATTGGATTTTTTTTACCATGTCCCCTCTCAATGTGGAGCATATGGACTCATAATGAGGTTTATCTCAACAGATGTATTTCTACGAGAACTGCTTGTTACTCAGTTGCTCAACCTCTCTTTTTCCAAAGAGATTAGGAATAGAAGGAACGGGCTAGAACAGGACTAGTGGTTAGGTAATCGCACTCGATACGCCCCATTCATAGGATAGGATTGGTGGGAGGAGGGAATATTGGATTTACGGTTATAAAAATGTCACAAAATGTAAAATAATCACATAATAAATGTAAAATATTTGCCCAGTATTTCCAATTGTGTAAACATAAATAAACAAACTGACAGAAGACAGAACTTAACTTTATCCACGCAAAAAAATAGTAGTTTTATAAAATAATATACGCGTACTGTTCGAATATTAAAATTTAAGGTATCTGTTTCAATTAAAGTAACCTTAAATAAGATAACTTTCATAAATTATAATTCTCATCCGTTGAATAAATATGATTTAAAGCTAATAATATATTTACTCTTTAAACGCTTCAGCTTAAAACTACTAAAAATAAAAGGGAATAAAACAGATTTTAACAGCTGAAATACGAAAATTATGGTTGATTCAATAAAGGGATTTACTATATATGTAGTGTGTTTACACAAACCTGAAATGTTGTGATGATGCTGATGGTTTATTTAAATTTCATCGGTATTAAAGCCATTATTGTTTTAAGTTTGGTAAAAATAGCCCATGACTTAACACTTTATAAGTGGGCGTTTTTTAGTGATTAGCGCAAAAATATATTACATTCTTAAAATCAACACAACTTCCAAACCAAACAATATTTTCGGCATAAATTTTCAAAGAAATCATATGTGACATTTAATCATTAAAAATAAAATAATAACATTTTGAATACATCATAATTTCACTATTTTTCTGCTGAATATAAAAACCTGTTATTAATTTAGTAGATAGCACTCCACTTGTTATCAATATATAAATAATTATAGTATAAAATCCTCATTCCTACAAATTTACAATCACTGGAAGTGTGAAATCTGATGCCCTAAATATTCGAGAAACATGTGTCACCTTTTTGAAAAAATACTGTGTGTGAACAAACATTCAGGGCATAATAAAGTATGAGGTTTATTGCTTATTATCAAAAAGGGTCACTTGCCACGGCAGTTATTTTGGAAAAAAGTCAATATACCAACAAAACCGACAGTACGCGATAAACGTATTTTTACGTTTCCCGCCTATTATGTGTTAATCAGTGCTTGGGCTTAATTTTCATCGCGCTAGTGTAGTTTCTCCTGAATGGCAGCTTTTGAATCTGAAAGCCGAGCATTACGAGAGAGACAACGAGTCTACACAGTGCGACATCTTTGGTCTTAGCCAAACAGACACAAAGAAAAGCTCCTCTTACTCACTGCAGCCTCCATCGGTCAAGGAAGGTTATTATTAGTTTATACTTGGTATCTTTATCAGGGCACGTTAATTGTTGGATCGCGACCGATCTATATTCCCAATTTAAATCATCGTTTAATTTATAAACACTGTCATATCACTATTGCAAAAACACCTTGTTTCTTCTCTAATCTTACGCATTTAATTTTCTAATATATTTGTGGACAGTGTGACTAAAACTTATCTTATTTTACGTATTAAAAAGCTTATTGCCAGTCGTTGAAATAAAATTATCTGTCAACTTTTTTTATTTATTTATAATAGTTATTGCAATCAAATTTGAACAGGAAACGAGGAAAGTTTGGTTAAATATGCAATATATTCCCACCGAATATATTTTTTTGTTGTATATGCATCACAACTCACAATGACCCACGATGTAAATAATTTGAAAAATAAATCTAATTGATAAATGTATATATTATTAAAATGATTTAAGTTTGAATCGTTCAAATTATGTACACTCACACAGATTTTTTCACTAACGACCCGGTTTTTACGCATACATGAGAATTTAAATGTAATGTATAAACTATGTTTGATATTATTTCGATATATCTATTCAGTGCATTGTCGTGATTGACCCGCATTTCAATTAACATTTCAGATGTGAATTTTGAAATAAATTTAATTGATGAATGTGTATATTATTATTAAGTAACACTTTATCAAACTAAATGCATTGGATTCAATTATTTTTTCTCTATATAGGTATATATTTAGTGAACTTTTTGTCGTTGAGTTTATCCTCGTTATATGTATTTATTTAGAAAGGCTGCTTGAATTTCAATACCTTTTCTCGGTAAAAGATTTTAGTAAAAAGTTGATCGTTACTACAAACAAATTGACAAGCCCCGCTTTGTAGTTTCGAGAATTCGTGTAACCTTGGTGCCTTCTAGATGGCGAAAGCCCTTGCATTCGTATACATATCTTGCATCTTACTAATCCACTTCCATATACATAGAATGCACATCCAAGCAACTGCAGGTGGGATGTAATAAAGAATGGACGATCATGACGTAAACAAAATATTGCTTTAATTATTAGTTATATTCTTCTGGCCTATGAAGCCTTGTGGTTGGTTTCGATTTTAGTTCATATACGCCAATTTGGATGAACGATTTTATAGGCGATTGAATTAACTTTTGCTAAGAACTTCAAACCAATTCACACCAAAACTATAAACTTATTTTCAAATGACTGTTGATGACAGACATATTGATATTTTACTAATATTTGAATGTATAACGCGTAAAGTAGTGAAGGATTAAGTTCCACAAATAATATTTAATTAATATGGATGATAAGCTATTTCGGCATTACGCTACAGTTAGAACTATTTATTTTATAAATTTCTTATGATAATAAATACTTTATTGAATTTGATTTTTAATTCTTTATTAAAATTAAGTACGTAAAAACAAAATGAAAATTAAATCGATGAATTCTTGTAGAAGTAATTGCATTTCTATATATGTACTATAGTCGCAGTTGTAGCCTAATGTTAATGGAGTTATACCAAATAAAGCTAACAATATATTTATTTAGGACACTATTATATAAATTTTATTATTTTTACCAATATTTCGTCGTTCTACTGTATAATTTATATTACAGTTGCTTTTCTTAAATGTAATATTTAGGATCAAAATTATTCTTTAGTCATCTTCTTTGATCGCCATACTTGAGTGAATTGCAACAAAAAGTAAGCGCAATATATTATCATGTTGAAACGTTGTGAAACTATCCTTTGTTCTAATTTCAAAAAAGGTATAACGGAAAATGACTTCTCAGAACTTAACTCTTACTAGTCTATGCCGGTGTTCTAGAAATAATAATGTTTGTTAGTAACTACTTATGTGATTTGTCACTCGATCACAAGGCCTGTGTCCGTATTGGGGTCGTTTTGCTCGTCACGTTTGCGGTAAGTTTGTCGTGCTGACTAAATACAAAATCGTGAAGAATATTCGAAAAATTGAAAGGTTCGAAATTCAAAACATCTACGCAATGAAACAAAAGTTTAAGCGATCCACAACATATTCAAAAATCAAAATGATAGCTTTGCAATTTCATTGATTGTGGGATAACAAAGTTATCTATTTTAGTTTCATACTAAAAGTGTTTTTAAAATATTTATCGCTTCATCTATCAGACAGACAACATCATTTTCTTAAGCAGACGTGACGCGCTATTATCGCATCGAAACAAAAGAAAGTATCTCGTATAAAAAATATTATCAAAAAAGAAAATGTGATTCAATTTTCATTTATCTATTACTGAATATCAATGAAAGTAATTTTTCATATTTAATATATTTTGAAAAAAAAATGTACGCTGCACTCCCTTTTTACACTGTGAATACGTTCCACAGAATACCGTGTAAAAAAGTATACTATACTAATAAAAAAAATCGTAGATAGGTTTCCGTGTACAAAAAACAAATCAGCATATGAAAAATAATACAAATAATTATTGAGAGACGGATTTAAAAAAGAATATAGCATTTTACCAGCTCGTTCATTTTACATTATTCGGAACCAGTCAGATAAATGTATGTAAAAGGTTTTAAAAGTAAAATAGTAAAATTCATAATCAATCTAAAATAGCTTGATATGAAATCATGCTTCTATACAATATTTGCTGTGGGAAGTCTGTTATATTGTGTTATACACATTTAGATAAACAAGTAATTACTCCGATGTAAACATAAAATAATTTGGTTATTTTTTTTTATCTACGATAACGTATCTTATAAATTATTGTTACTTAATATTGCGCAAGCATTGTGTCGCGATGATTTGCAATATGGTTTCCGTTCACACGACGCTTTGGAAATAGCTAGGGATGACAAATTTTCTCGGGAAAACTATGCATCGATAACTATGCCTGGGTTCAACTGTCTAAATAGAAATGTAATACGACATATAAACACTTGCGGTCAAAAAAATGTTGAACATAAGGAATTTGGTCACGTTTGGTCAAATTTTAATTATAAGCAATAACAGGAAAACTCGGAATACACTTTTTTCTGCTTATTAGTTATAATATCGACGTAAATACATTTTTGAGAAACGATAATGGTGACTAATATTAAAAAAAAAACTGGGGGGTGTGGCTGTCTAACACTCTATTGAATCCGACTTTTATTTTAACTTGAAATCCTATTTCTACTTCGACATGATTTTTTTCAAACCTTTATTTGAAAGATAATGTGATTAATTTTTGCTAACATGATCAATGCACTGTTGCTACCTCTAGAGAATCAATGATGCAAACATCCCAATTGTCGAACTGCCGAATACGAGAAATTAAGCTATCATTTCAATCGTGAAATAATTTTTATGAATACATCAAAAATTCAGCCAATCCTATTATTTTCAAGTTTGTTTTGAAGTAGACTATTTAAAGTTTTTTAGATAGACATTATCTTCAATATAGAATGAAAAAAAATATTTCATAGGTTCTGTAACTAATTGTGCTTTGTAACACGCGTTTTTTTCTATATAAAGTATGTAGTACATTTTTATAATCTATAAGTAGTGTGTACTAATCTTAATCATCAAATTGTTTTACATACCTTCTATGAATATTAACGATACGTCTCGATAGACCATAAATGGCTCCACCAGCGACGGGTAAATAGTTATTACATTGATTAACATTTTACATTTACAAATCAATCTAAAAATAAATGATCCGTTTACGAAAAGTGATCTTCTTAAAAATGAATTTACATCCATAATTGTTATATGGAAATGGTCAAATGAAAATAGTTTTCCCAGAAGAATGGTCCAGATTCTATATCGAGTTGTGCGTAATCCGCATTCTTTAGTAAGCCATCATTCTTGCACACGGACTCTCGCCTTCTTCACACAATTTGCAGACACGTTGACTGCGTTTTGTCAGACCAGTCTACATCTTCCAAATGACTTATTATTTGAGTAACTGCCAAGAAAACTTCAAAGGGCTCATTATATCGCGATGTGATATCGATTTGTCAAAGCCGAGTATGAAGCGATTACTTCTTAATGTGCTATGATTTTTTTTAAGGCGTTCAATGTCAAAGCTTTGTGGAAAGACACTATTTAAAAAAATAATTAACTACTCTTTTATATAAACAGCTCTGTATCAATATATATTTTTATCAGATGAAAAAGCTCATGAAGAACGAAACTAGTTCCTGATACAAATAAATAGTTGAGGAATATGTATTAAATAATGTTTTATTCATTTTCAAGTGTGGCGATGTATTCAAAGGCTCGTATTTTTCTGATCAGAATTTAAATAACATTGGTCAGAATTTATATTAAATGGTCATAATATATCGGTCAAAATAAATAGTCATAAATTAAATGAAATTAAAAAAAAAAACCTAACCTAACCTACTAACCAAAAATTGATTTAAAATCTGACCATTTAATTTGTTTCCGTATTTCAATCGTAATTACACATCCTGTAGCCGAGTGGTTTCGATTTAGGACTATCCTCAAAAAGTGGGTTTTAATCACTAGAGAAAGTAAGATTCTTGGAGTTTTTCTGGAGTACAGTCGGGATGAACATTGGCTACCTTAATCTCCTCCACACCGCTCGGTCCTCTGTTTTTTTTGTCCAGTATTTATGATTGAGAAACACCGACATGTTTCACGTGTAAACGTACAAAAAAATATTTGTGATAATATGCTGTAAAAATATACAGGTTTCTTGACCATTCAAAACAGGGCTGGTGACTGATGGGCTGATGAAAAATCTTTGGAAGCCTGTTTCTCGGTCATACTTCGTACTCAGGCTGCCAAGAGTACAAATAACCGAATACAAATTATCAACGATTTTAACATATTTTGTTTTGCTCCACAGAATGATTGAACGAATTATTTATCCTTATTTATGAAAAATATTATACAGGTAAATGTTATCAATTATTCAAGAACCGACTTGTCAGTGTGCTAGAACAGGGGTCGGAAAACTACTGCCCGCGGTCCAAGTTTGGCCCAATACCTGTGTGTGATCTAGCCCAAATATGTCGAGGTGATGTAGTGACTAAATTACAAATATTTTTCATAATACGAAGTTATAACTTCGAACTCTAGTTCAATTAAATGTTATATCTGAAAGAAATTAATTGAATCGGGCCCTATGGCGCAGCGGTTACCGTTGTTGTCTTCCGTGCCGGATCTCCCAGTATGAACGGCATTTTTTTGGTTGATTTATCGATTTCTGTTCGAAGACATGGGTGTTTGTGATGTCTAAAATGTCCTTCTCTCCCACCCTTCCGATTCTTTAAATAACTTTGCGTAGCTAGAGCGGTTAGTCAACTATTAGTTATGCTTATCCTTCTTTCCCTACTACTTACTCTCTTTGAAAAAAAGAAAATTTGAGTGACTGAGTAACAAAAGGTTCTCTTAGAAAAACTTTTATTTTAGTAAAAACACAATAATCCTTTGTACTTCATTCCACTTTATTTGTATGTAGCGAAACCGGTCCTGACATATTAAATAAAGTGGAATGAAGTACAAAGGATTATTGTGTTTTTACTAATATAATGCCTTTCCACCAAGTATTGACAGTGAACACCCTAAAAGTGAGAAAAACTTTTGTTGAGACACCTCCTTTAGGTGGCCATGTGCTCCACATTGGGAGTGGAAATGGATATAATAAAATCATTAGTAGATCTTTTAAACTATTTTTTTTTGTGTTCAATAATCCGATTGTCTTTAAGTATATTAATTAGCGTTATTCATTTATAACAATATATATTACGTACATATATGTATTCGTCAGTGCCAATTTTTTTTTATTTTTTTTATTACAGTTTTATAAATGATATGAAATCTTTTTTACGTTATAAGCATACTAATATAATCATCTACATATCATTAAATTTGTTCTTGGCCTCGCAAGTCACTTTTTTTTCTATGTGGCTTTTAATGAAAAAGTTTGCCGACCGCTGTGCTAGACGGAAGAGCCTGTAGAGAGGTAAATTATTATCAAATAGTTTTCAAAAGCCAATGGAATCTCTTTCGCGAGAAAACACGAAGGTAGAAATTTATTGTTCGTCTGACGGTTTGGGAAATTTGTCTAGTCTAGGATATAAAGCCGGAGCTATGCCTATCTACGGCTGACCACTTTATATTGAACACACCAATTGAATTCCTTTGATAAATATTTGCGAGCGATACCCACTTCATATGAAAATTCCGCAAATTCCAAATTCAAACACCAAAGCTGACATACGATTTTTAATGATAATATGCGTGCATAATATTAAAAAATAATACTCATTTTTGTACTAACTTCATATTTTTAAAAATAAAGATGAGGATCGATTTCACTCATCGTGAGCATTATCAATTCATATAAATATAAATGCTAGCATAATATATTTAAAAAATGTTCCATATCGACTGTAACATTCAGTTTTCCTAAAACAGTTTATTTCTATAATCACAATGTTCACAACTTGACACACGTTCTATCAAAAGGATGGAAGTTGAAAATACCGAATAAGTATCTAAATTTAGCTTTAAAGGTTGAAAAAAGAAAGGCTTGTGAAAATTGCAACCAGGAAAAAGGACATAAAAAAAGGTTTTTCTTGAACAATTTATTAAATTAATATTAAGCTAAGTCAATAAAAAATCAGCTTATCAGTCACCCTGCACTTCAGGGTTGTGTATATTTCATATAATTTGCTAATAGCCTAAAATCATCAAAAAACGTTTTTTGTGTGCCGTGTAAAATTTGATATGTGTGGGTTACGTCCTTTTTCCTTTCCACAGTTGATATGTTTTTTTACACACATCACACTAAATATAATAAACATATTATTTTGGCTTTTGGCACATTTATAGTTTCTGCTAATTTATTTTGAAATGAAATTTCTTCAATATCTTGTCTTATGATTGATAGAACAATAAAATTGTGAACACTGCCCTATCTGAAAATTATTTGTACGCCCTTGCAAAAGTTTGATTATGAGATCCTGGTGAATATTTATTTGATATTGATCTTGTTGTATGTAAATATATATTTAAACCAAAAATGAAAGTCAAGTATAGGTAAAACACTACAATAATTACCGCGAAGCGACAGTCAACAGGATGTTTGCAATTCTGTGCTGTCCAGGACGTACAGATTTTTTAATAAACTATAATACATTAATGGTAAACATCAAATCCACATTTGAAATCATGATCATGAGTGTTTGTCTTTTCTTCACAAGTAGATGTCAAGTTACTTTCAAATAGCACAATAATTTATTACTCACACGATTTG
>CM062825.1:12228776-12390664 GCA_031772345.1 Himalopsyche anomala | reverse complement strand
CCCCCGACATATTTTTATAGTTTGTAATAATAGCGGGTTGATTGTTTCAACACATGTTCGGCAGTGATTTTATCAATGACTGGTCGGTGAATCAACTTCTGGTGGCGCCCTGTTATATTTATCGGAAGCTTGTAATAAAAAAAAGGAAACTCTGTGAATACTAATTATTGTGAGAAATCAAAGATGAATAGTTCAAGAAATATGTGAATTTTTTCGTTACAATCATATTATTTTTGGGAATACCGCACTATGATAGATTTAAGTAATTAATTAGTCACAATGTATGATAAATTTAATTATTTTTAAATAATTTTGTTATAAATATCATTACACAAAAATATTGTATATAATAAACACGTAATTCATAATTTTGTAAGATATTTAAACTCTTCAAGCATGCATTTGAACGGATGACCAGGGCTGTGGAATCGTGTAAAAACCGCAATTCTGACTCTGGTATTTACAAATGATCCGATTCCGACTCGAAAACATGTAAAATTTTAGGCAAAGTATGCGTTTTTTTAACTTTACTAAAGTGCATAACTTTTTTGTACATATTTCAATTCATATCCATTAAAAAATATTTTCATTTTTGTTGACCTAAAACATCACGACTCCGATTTTACAGCTCTGATTCAAACTAAACTGTTAATGTACAGTTTATATCGCTTAACATTAAAATACCGAAGAAGGTTACTGAAGTTATCTTAGTAATTTTATATACGACTAGTTAGATTGAACTTTTTATATAAACTTAATCTCAGCAATTATACTACATATATACATATATTACAATTGTAATCGCCGACCATTTTAACAAATATAATTTTAAATTGATACGGAAGGATCAAAATAAATTGTCTGAAATCCTAAAATTCTAAATTCGGTAATTCAAATTTTAAAAAATACATTAAAGTGCATTGCCATATTAATATAATAAATAATAATTATTCAAAAGATAGGGAAGTGTCGAATCTTAATAAATTAACCAAATCTCTAACTGTTGTATTTCATCTTTATCGTCTTATAAAATTTGTACAAATATGATTTTTTATACGCATATCATGAAACGTAATCATTTCAAAACTTTGTTTTTTAAAAAGTAATAAGATGGTTCTGGAACTAACTTTCGGTAAGGATAATATCAAATCTGAATTTTTAAAACTTAACATTTGAGATCTTGGACATTGCTGATTGAGATGTCTCTTTTTCGAACTTTAGACTTCAAAACATGCTCACATAGTTCATCTCGCTTGATCTTTATCAAAAATTCTGGCCACATGGCTTTTAATTTCCAGTTTCAAGGTAAATAAAAAAAAATGACATTACTTTCAACGAAACAAGATTTTCAAGCTTTACTTTTTTTAAGACAATCGTTGTCTCATTTTCAATTATTAGTTTTTCAAAAAAAACACTGTTATTTATTTGCAAATAAGATTATACCCCTCGTACCAAACGAATCGGATTTATCAAAAAAACATATTTGTAAAATACTCAAACGTGGTTCCAAAGAACGGTTGTTTTTACCTGTTCAAAATTCTGTGATAAATATTTAAATTAAATCCAAGGAAAATAGTGAGTCATCGGAGTCAGTAACACTAACGTATTACGAGGATTTGTGACCTCAGTTTTTTGCCTGTTAATTGCCTAAGGCCGTCAGTAATCTGATCTTTGGTAAGTGGCGTCATCCGTCATCATCCTTTCTCACAACAGATAGATTTATTTATACATAATATATGATATAGATACATATAATCGATACTGTCCATTTGGGACACTTCTGAGTTATGGACACGGGCATATTGCCCCGATTTAGCGAATTCCACAAGAAATTGAGGAATGAATATTATTCTTTCAACAACAATTTATACAAAATTTCTTTATCATGGTAGGTACTGAATACTATAATTTGTGCAATCTCTTTTATGTTTCTGTAGTTTGTACTTTGACAAAATCAGCACAAGTAGGGAATCAATACAGACGAAATGGTTTCTTCATTATTCAGTACAAGATTTTTCCGAATAGAATAAATACTTTGCACAAGAAAACTGCGTACATATATTTTTCCTTACACAGAAATTTCCGAACATAGAAAACTCCGAATAAATAGTAAGTACTCTGTACAGTTAAATATTTTCAATATTTAAGATTCGACATCAAAACTATACATTGTATTTAATCTTTTGCTGTTTGCCCAACCTAAAAAATATTTGACACCCTTGACTAGAGACATTTGACATTTAATTAAAATAAAACAACAATTTTAATATATACTTTTTCAAATCGACTTTAGAAAAGTAAAACGACGTAACCCATACATAACAAATTTTACAGGAGACATAAAAACGTTTTTTGATGCTTTTGGGCCAAAGGCAAATTATGGAATATACACAACCTTGAAGTGCATTGTGACTGATAAACTGGTATTTTATTGACTCAGCATAATACTTACTACAACATAAGTTGAAGAAAAACCTTTTTTAAGTCTTTTTTCATGGTCGCAATTTTCAGAGACACTTCTTTTTTCAAGCTTTAAAGCTAAATTTAGATATTAATTCGGTATTTTAAGCATATATCCTTTTGATAGAATGTGTATCAAGTTGCATACATTGTGTTTATTGAAAAGAGCTGTTTGGGAAAAACTGTGGGTTACATATTTTTTTCCTTTCCACATTCGAAATGTTTGGGATATTGCGTGTCAGTAGTTTTCAGTGTATGGACCAATCTTGTTCGAAAGAATCGTTGAACGCAGTTTTCTTATTCAGAGAATTCGTCTCCGGGAAATCTAGCCCTGTGAGTTTTACTTAACGAGTTTTGAATCCTAAAAGTCCAACGTATACCTATATTTGTTGTAACAGATAAGTATTTTTAGGCAGGTAAAGTAGGTTTGTCTTAACTGTCATCAAGAGTCATCACGTTGCACATTTGTATGTGTCACAAAGTAAATTGGATAAGTGATTCCTGTAAAACAATATTAGCTAATTCAAAATACAACATTACGACTGTTTACTAAATTGATAAGATATGAATTGAGGAGAGTGCGGCGCCATAACACTAATGTGTCATTATATCAATAAATAAATAAAATGAAATATTTTATCATCCATCGATATTGTTCATTAAATATATTATGTACATATTCGTGTACACAATATAGTTAAATATGTAATAAATACGATTTTGAACTTATGCTAGTAAACTGATGAGTCAGTTAAAATAGATCTACATTTAATTCTAACACGGTAGATACGTTCCACAAAATAACGTTTGTGATAGAATTAACCCTTCCCTTACTATGCAAAAAAAAGCACAAGCTCCTGAGCTGTGTATCAGTTACACAGCTCAGGAGCTTGTACTTTTTTTTGCATAGTAAGGGAAGGGTTAATAAAAAAATGGAGTTTGGTTTCCGAAATTTCAAAAATCGTATTATTTGAAAAAATAACATTATGGTATAGAAAATCGTGTAAAAAGGAAATAAAGAGGACCCAATAAGTAAATTACACAAAATATTATTTGTAAAATGTATTTTTATTTATAAAAAATAACGGGGGAATTTTTATTAGGAAATGTACATAAATTGCCTTCATCGCTAGAAATGTTTAATACGTCTAATGGGTTAGGATTTAATGAAGCCTTTTGTATGTTTTACACAGTCTTGTATTTTTGAAATTCTTGTTATTTAGAAAATCTGTTATCCGCTTCTGTGTTTTTTGATTCTAGGAATCCTGTTAGAATAAATATTTTTTCTAAAAATATAGTATCTATTCGTTTTTTTAGTGGACCGCGTTATTTCAAGACAGTGTCAAAACCCGTGTATAAATCGGAAATCGGAATCTTTCGGCAATCGATTGACATACTTATCTTAAAATCGACTTGTTTTACTTTATCTCACTGTTGCCATATGGTAGCGAATATGTACCTTAAGAAACTTGGGCTTCACTTCGCGGACCCGAAAATAGTATTAGAAGGACAGTAAAAGTAGAAAAAAATGAAGAATGCTAAAATTACAACACCAAATAAGATACACATGCCAAAAAAATCAATTAGGTATCAATTTCGTGCAAGAGAAGAAATTTGAATTGCACCTCTTTACATAACTTAAGTACACTAAAATCATTTCTACACGATTTTTAACACTGTCTTGAAATAACACGGTAAAAAATTAATTAATATGATTTACCGATTTTGTTTTGCACGTCCGATATTGCGATCCTTACGGTTTCGTATTTCTCAAGGCATGGATGCAATGAGTATTCATGAATCAGTCTAGACATGACCTCCCTTTATGCCAGATGAAATTTGACCCGATCACGAGAAATTGAAACCTGAATTTATGAAAGCATTGGAACTTGCGTGCTAAATCCATCCTAAGTAAAAGCGTATTTTTGATCATTGTTTTTTTGTTGTTGATTTGGTTTATGTGCATTTGTTTCCGAACAAGCGAACATGAAACAATGGGTTTTCGGTTGCACACATTGTAACGAAAATTGCACATTGTTGTCTGAAAAGTATTTTACTGAAAAAAAATATTTCCGTGCTAAATATAAGGTTTCTTGGAATACTCCAGGGGAGGACCGAGTTTTTTTAAATGTTGATTCGATCGTATTCGTGGAGAAGAGTTAATATTTGGCACATTGGGTTAATATAGGATGGGTATGTTCTGGAATTAATTTTTCGATCGAACTATAATTCTGTGTCCTTGCATATGTATTATTTTCATAGCACTACTATTCGACGCCGAAAACGTGTATTATTCATATTCAGTTTATATACACCTACTTTCTTTGCATTTTCCGGCAAGAGTGATGAAGCGAGTGACTTAGAAGCAATTCACCTATAGTAAAAAGGTCTATTGACATGCTCCAGATTGTGAAAACATGCAAACTAAAAAATATTATACGGTAAAGGATTTCTAACGATGGCGCACACCGAAATAGCTTTGAACTAATTTTATTAAAAAAATGTAGAACTAAATACTTTGATAGTTTTACCGTATTACAATGGAGTTCTACCAAGTAGATGCCAATTCAATCAATACATATTATTACATTGTTATTTTACCTAATTACAATGGAGTTATTCGAAGTGAATATCAATTGAAGTCTTTTGATCAAATTCTTAGTCAAAATTGATTATCCTTTTTACTACGAATTTGGAAGGTGACAGTGTTAATCCATGTTGTTAAAATAAAATAAACACGTGTCATCCTAGGATTGCAATGCATGTTCTATTGTCAACAATGTTGTACTCATTCTATTCTTCTCAATTATGGAGTAATCATCGTGTAAACAACACATACTAAGACATGTTGCAGTTGATGATTCCGCTTGTCGATGATTGATTCAATCAATTGACCAATGGATGCAGACTCATTTCTTTAATTGACTGTACACGCATAACTTCTTTGTTGTTCACCGCAATGGCGTGGCGTGTCAGCATAAAAAGCTATTTTTTCAGAGAGAATACCAAGTATTTATGACTAATCACGTTTATCTTCTACTTTATAAACTTAAAACTATAATTCATTAAAATAAAAAATAGAATGTGACAATACATAAAACCAGGACAACCGAATTAATATCTTTAGGAATACTTCAACTTGCAGGAATTTCAGCTACCCAAAATGCAATACAACTTTGATGTTTAGATATCTTTATAAGTATGAACTCAGTTCTGAACGAAAACATTATGATTTAAAATTACATTGAAACATCGTTTCTAGTACGTCTTTATGAATGACTAATAAGGATTTTCATAAATAATTTATTATACCATGTTAGAATTATTTGTGTTTATTTATACCATGTCCTGTCAGTCACAAACGGTTCACATCCAATCAAAAATGAAATGTAATGCTGACATTAACGATTCATTTTTAAGTCTGAAGTTGACAAGTTTCTCAAAAATGACATCTTAATGAGCTTTGACGTGCAACCATTATCAATGGTTTTGACAACCCTTATACAGGAGGACCTCGACTTTCGCACCTAATTGGTTCCTGGACTTTGTGCGAAAGTTGAAATGTTCGAAAGCCGAGGGAAGTAAAAAAAAAAACACCAAAAATTGTACTAAGTACATACTAAATAAAAATTATATTTTCTTAATGAATTTGTCAAGCGTTAGTTGTGTTTTACTACTTTTTTTTCTTCGTAGAGAGTTCTGTAACATGCCGTACTCTTATGGATCGCCCTACGCACTTGAGATATGCGTTCTCCATTAGGATCACATTCTTCCATAATATTCAAAAATGTCTCGAGATGCATAAAAGCGTCGTTCATGGTTTTTATTGTTAAGGTCTTGATGATTTCTTGATGGTATCATCTACATTGAATATTTGACCAGAGGTATATTCTCCATCTTCAATAATTTTAGAAAATGAGGAAATAAAGTCTTTTGCAGCATCTTTATCCGCATCAGCTGATTCTCCAGTGAATTTAACATTGTGTAAAGAATACCTTGTTTTAAAATTTGAAAACCAGCCGTTACTTGCATGAAACACCGTGTGAGAATCATCTTTTAGTCTAGCCTTCCAATCCTTATGCAAACTAAGAGCTTTAGCTTGAATCATCGAAGTACTCAGAGGTACGTCTTTTTGATTTTGGTCACTAATCCAATACGACAAAGATTTCTCCATTTCATCCAACACTATGCCGTGCCTTTTGGAAAGAACTTTTGATAATACATTTCCACAAGATTTTACATATTCCTTGATTTTATCTTTATTTTTTAATATCGAACATATCGTAGACCTGTTCATATCATACGAACGACCAATTGAAGCATAAGACTCTCCATTTTCAGATCGTTTTATTATAGCCATCTTCGTTTCGATTGTATGAAGTTAATGGGTTCTTAATTTGTTTTTTGCCATATCTACTTCACTGTTTTTTCGTTTCCCATTCATGTTAAAGTGGGTACGAAATATTTGTGACAAAGCTCGCGGAACAATGCACCTGTACGTGCACTGACGCAAGACTAAACCTGTCAAAATTAGGCGGGAGTGTTCGGATGCGTTCAGATGCATTCGGATGCATTCGGACCCGCTCGCGTTCGTGTGTCAATGCATATGTGCGAACAGTACGTAACACTTTTGATAGTACTAACTTAGCTCATATGCGTTTCGTTGTAAGACAGGGAAATTACTGCACGGAATCAAAACATTTTTGCATTATAAAAAAAAAAAAAAAAATTCAATAATGTGCGAAATAGCGAATTGTGCGAAAGTCAAAGGTGCGAAAGACGAGGTTCTCCTGTATATATTTATCATCTGTATGCATCTGGCAATACGTGAAAAAGGAGCTCGCTTCATCTCAAAGCAATTCTCGGTGTTCTGAGGAAGCAGTGTTTTTTTTTTAAATATACTTAAATAAACAATCGATTATTACTTATTACACTTATAACATGTAACCATATGCAATTTACCGTAAATTTATCAATCTAAATAGCTAAAAATGTACCACCGAAGTCAAAAATTGCAGTTATATACTTATTTGATCTGAGAATATTGTTTTATTTTAAATTAACAAGGGGCTCGCCGGTCCTTCTTAAATTTAACAAAGGCTTCGCGCGAGCCCCTTCGAGCCCCCTCCAGCCCACCTCTATCTGTATGATTTCTTTCGAAAATATCAAAATAACAAAATGACTGTTGATATTTGGATTCTTCAATCCGCACTCCGACTCCTTTGTTATGTTGTTGTGTATGGAAATAGTCAAAAATGGCGCCACTGCATGCTACTAAGCTTTAAAAAATATGAATGGTCCAAACCCAATAAAATCAAAATCAAATTAATAGTATTTTGTTAGATTACAAAAACTGCGAAGAATTTCTCAATTTTTTATCGAGATAATGAGGTAAAATACTGATATGAGCCATTCACATCCCCTTGTTTATCTAGAAAGTTGTAATCCGTAAATACAAACAGTATTAGTTCGCCAAATGTATTCGAATTACTTGATTAGCCTATTCATCTATTCATCGGTGAAATAATGACTGTGTGTACCTACTAGGAGAAAGTGAAGTGATTGAAAAAAAATAGGACAATTTCAATGGTTTTTTTTTTGAGTCCTGTTTTAATTTAAGATTGGAGTTGAAGTAGGAGTCGTTTTATTTTTCAACGACTCCCAACTAGACACTGTTCATGGGCATTAAACTTTAAAAATTAAAAAAAATATATTTCACATAAATTAAATCAATTCACTGTAAGAAACTTGCCGGACCTGTATTCAATTGGTCAACGCTTTTCAGAGTTTACCCCATTCGGATCTTAAAATCACAGGCTTGATTCCCCGAGGCACATTTTCATTCATTGAATTCTCCATTGATTCATAACATGCTAACCCCAAACACATAAACCATTAAGTACATTTTTTTTTGCTTTGCAGCAAAGAAATTATATTAAAAAATAAAATTGATTGACTGTTGGTTTCTTGTGATATATAAAATTGAATTCTTATTTTTAAAAAATGCAGAATTAGTACAAAAAGTGTTTAATCTGTTCTACAATACTACACAAACAACCCTTTAGTATTGCTGACATCTTACGCTTTCGGCAAGATTAGTGAAATTACATATATGTATGTGAATTTTTTTTAAAGTAAAATCGCGATAATGGCGAGTGACTCAAATTTTTTTAAATAATGAATCCGGTTCATTTTACAAAACAATATTTGCATCAATAAATAATTATTTGACGAGTGAATCATTTTGATTTAATCAAAACAAAACTAATATTTTCCGTCGTCGTATTATTCAAAACATTGTGTATCAATATTTACATACTCGTAAACTGTATCAATAGAATTACCATAGGCATACGGTGGCATAATCAAATTTCTATTTGCCAGTTCTAAACTGTAATTCGGTTGGTCTTGCGTTTCAAATTTCACTATAAAACCCTCAAATTGTCACATTACATTGACGCGCCGTCGTCCAGGATTGCGTTCCGTATGCACACAAAACATAAGGAACACACGTCACCTAATCCTGGACGACAGCGCCAATATAAAGTGCCCTATTATGTCCAGCGGGCATCTTGCAGATGTCAAAATATATCGACTGTGGAAGGGAAAAAGACGTAACCCACACATATAGGGTTGCCAGGTGTACCGGATTGTCCGGAATTGTCCCGGAATTGGAATCGCTGTCCCGTATCCCAGATGAGTACTAAATTTTCCCGGAAATTTAGAGAAAACTATTCAACTAACTAATTCCTGGGTTTTTGGATTCGAAAGTCTCGGAAGAGCTTAAAAAAAACGAGTCACGCTGATATTTTGGGCAAATCGGTGAATTCCTGGGTTTTTGTATTCGAAAGTCAGCTAATCGGACAAATGTCCCGGATTGACTTGCAAGAAATCTGGCAACCCTACACACATAACAAATTTTACAGGAGACACAAAAAACGTTTTTTGATGATTTTGGGCCAGTGCCCAATTATGAAATACATATACAAGACCTTGAAGTGCATGTAGACTGATAAACTGGTTTTCAATTGACTTAATCTGATAACAATTTTTTTTTCCAAAAAATACCATTTTTAAATCTTTTGTCCTGAAAAGATCCTTGATTGAAATTTCCACAGTCCCTTCTTTTTTCAAACTTAAAAGCTGCATTTAGATACTAATTCGACATTTGCAGGTTAAATTCTTTTGATATAACGTTTATCAAGTTGTATACATTGTGGTTATTGAAAAAAACTGTTTTGAAAAAACTGTGGTTTACGTCCATTTTCCATTCCACTGTCGATATGTTTATAAAATATTTAACAACTGTGAAATAAATTTCCAGCTTCGTGGTCTAGTGTCAACGTCGTTGGCTTAGAACGCAGAGGTCATTAATTCGAATCCCAGTACGGACAGTTTATATAGATTGGTTTTTCAATCAATTCATTGATTTCTGTTTGAATACATGGATGCATATGATGTCTTATATTCTCCCTTCCCACCCATCCTATCCTAAAAAACGCGGCGTAACAAGAGCGATAAGCTAACCACTAGTACTCTTTTCTCTCTAAGAGAAGTTGAGCAACTGAGTATTAGTAGGAATCCATATACTCCACATTAGGAGCGGTTACGGTTCTAAAGGGTTAATGAGTTCATATTAGAAGATTTATCTAGTGAAGGGTTTGAATCTCGTTAAATGTTTGTTATCGTATTGTTTTACGAAAAAGAATCTGGTCTGGGCCAGGGTCTAGGTCTGAAAAAGTTCATAAAAAATATGCACAATGTTTTAACCAACACCAACTGTTTCGACTTCACATCATTTTTCAGGACACATCAACTTAACACGGTAACGTGAACATTAAACACGTTTTAATGTTTGCCAGACATCTCCGGAGAGGAAATAGTTGCTATGCAATAAAATTTGCAAATTCGCTCATTTATAATTACTACAGGTAAACAGATCCGTGTTTGTTTTCTATTTTAACGAGCTCATGTAAAGTTATCAGATCCCCTACAGGAGTGGGCTGGAGGGGGCTCGGAGGGGCTCGCGCGAGCCCCTTGTTTATTAAAGAGAAAGCAATATTCTCTGATCAAATTAGTATATAACTGCAATTCCTGACTCGTATATAATCTATGACAGCTTCGGTATACACAGTAGTACATTTTTAGCCATTTGGATTGATAAGTTTACAGTGAACTGCATATTGTCACATATTATAAGTGTATTAAGTAACAATCGATTGATTATTTAAGTATTGCATATAATTGCATAGGAGTGATAAAAAAATCACTCTTTCCCCAGAACACCGAGAATTTCTTTTAGATTGAGCGAGCCCCTTGTTACTGTATTGGCAACCCACCGCAGATCCCCTATATATAAAAGATAGTAAAATTAATAGAATATCGAGAAAATCCAATAAATAACTGGGCATGTGAAGCGATTACTTCTCCCCTACTCGATTAGCCATGTCGTTTACAAAATAACTATTTATCGAACTATTTCTACACCACAAAAGAATAATTATTTGTTTCCTAATACTATAAAAGATAGTCAATAATAATAAAACAAAAACTATGATGTTGAGTACAATATATCCTACATTTTTGATATAATCTTCAAATGATTATTATCAACTTTTTGCTCTTTCAGCATTATATATAAAAATACTGATTTCATATTTATTTATTCAGATCAGGACGAGATTAATTGACAGTCAACATCAATGATATACATGTTCATCAAAAAAAAAATAATACTAAAGAGACGTTCGTTCATAAATTGTATTTATTACAAACACAATAAAAAAAAATCCGATGCGCTAGGTCTGTTTCCCGAAAATGGGGGTCCACAAGCTGCCTAGTCTAATCGCACATATTTCAAACTCAAAGTTTATTGGAAACTAATCGTCAATAATCGTTTTTTTATATTAATGCAAATTGGGAAAACGAATAACGTTTACGACTGTAGAAAAAATAATAAAACATTGAATGGAAGACGTTTGCATTAGTTATTTTGAAAATTGAAAATCTAATTTAAAATATTTAAAGCAATGGCTTAAATTCTGAAAAAATACTCCAACGGTCTTGAAACATTTATACATCTAATCATTTAAAATTCTATAAGACCGAACATAGATTTATGAACAAAAAATATCCAAGAACAAGATAAACATCAATTGTTGGTGTTTTTTTAACTTAAACCTGTGTATTTTATCATAATAATTCAAGCAAAACAGCTTCAACTTTATACAGAGTTCTTAAATGACACTTTGAAGGGGTCCGTGGCAACGTTCCCTCTAAGCTGCGCGCGTGCGCGGCCTCGCAGTAGTCGCAAAGCCCCTGCGCACTCATTCCGGGATTGCACGCACTACAAGACGGTTGTTCAATTAATATTTGATCGGTCCGCGCAGCTAACCTCTTGCCTTAGAACACAGGTTCCCAACCTATGGGTCGCCAACTTTTTTCGATTTTGGATTTAAACAACAAAACTAAAACTAGTCAACTAAAATTACCTTATTGAAAAAATAATGCCTTTTTCAATTGCATCGGGGCCGCGGGTCACATGGCTTTTATAAATGGGGTCGCCCTCTAAAAAGTTTGGGAATCTACGCCTTAGAGGGAACATTGGTCCGTGGTAACAAAAAGCGCTAGATAGCAATTACATTTTTTTTGTAAAAATGACGGCACATACAAATAAAAACTTCTAAAATGTAGTCATGTATCTGTGAATAGAGGATTTATTTGCCCTATAAAACTATTCTGTATTGGACATTTTCTATAAGTGAAGCAAAACAATGTCCAATAAAACGAATGACCAAATATGGTTATAATCAGCATTTTAGTGGTAAAAAAAGTATAAAGATTTTATTCTGAAGGCCGCAAAATGTGTAAATGTTGCACAACAGGAAAACAGACTATCGTCAACAGGAGAGCAATAATAATAAATTTGAGAACGCATGAATGCACTGCACGTTGAATGAAATGTACTTCCAGTTCAGTTGGGAGAGCGATAAAATTTATTATTATATTATATTTATAATTATTTTTACACGAATTATTTATTGTAACACGTTTCCCAGAAACGAAAAAGCTGAATGAATAACGGATTTTCTAATAATAAGAAATTCAATAATGTAATACAGTAATAATAAATAAAAGGCTTTATTAAATATTAGCACATCAGACGTGCTAAAAATATCTAGCTAAGCAAGCAATGTAATCAGTTGTGTAGTAAGGGGAGTGCGGTAGGGGCGGCATTTTCAAAAATAAATACAATATTTTTCGAGAAATTATATAAAAACTCATAGTTCATAGATAAAAAATAGTAGAAGTATTTTAAAAACAAAATTAGAAAAAATATTGGGGGTGGCAAATTCAAGGGTCTCCCCGGGCGGCAGGACCCCTTCTTACGCCACTGGATGTATGCCTTGTACCTTATCAAATCTTGTGGCGACGAATAATATATATATTTTTTTAATTAAAATACATATTATGAATAATATTTTGTGTAATTCAGTTATTGGGTCTTCATTATTACGTTTTTTACACGATCTTCTATACCAGTGTTTCTCAACCTTTTTGGGAGCGTGCCCCCCTTTGAGTGTCTTTACTTTTCTGTGCCCCCCATACCATTGTTTTGCCTTCCCATGAAAATTATAATTTCAAAAACCCACCTTTTTTTATAGCTCTTCCGAGATTTTCGAATCTAGAATGCCAGTAATTTATTTTATTTACGGATTTACAAAAAATAGCTGCGCGACGTCCGCCATTATGCTCTTCCCTGTATCGTTTTATAAATGCCCGTGGCCCCCCTAAGCTGTGTTGTGGCTCCCCAAAACAAAAATAAATCTCTGTGGCCCCTTTAGAACATGCTGTGGCTCCCTGGGGGGTCACATGGCCCACCGTTGAGAAACCCTGTTCTATACCACAATGCTGTTATTTTTTTCAAATAAAACAGTTTTTTAAATTCAGGCCACTAATCTTCAATTTTCATATGAATCACTTTTCTGCACGGTTTTTTTGTGGAATGTATCAAACGTGTAACAAAAGATTTGGCTGTACTAAATTTTCGTTGTGTACTTACGAGTTACGTTTTTGTATCGATTCCCGGGATGTTTTATTGCTTGTAAAAGTTTTATTAAAGATTCTGTCTTAAAAACGCCTTAATTTAAGAATACTTATTGCGGGTTTTTAGTGAAAATGAGAGATAAACTCTCGAAAGATAACCCTAACTTGTCCAATACATATCCATTAAACTCAAATTAAAATTGACAAACACACTTTTTACTTGAAGGTTGTATGCAAAATCGTTGTCTTTGGATTTTGTTCAGAATCACACTAAAAATACGTTTATACGGATATCTGGACACTCAAATAACGAGCCTATAAAATTCATTTTTTATATTGACTATTAATTGACATCAGTAGTGGCGGATTACCATATAAGCAAATAAGGTGCCCGCTTGGGGCCTCCGAATCTAGGCCCCTCAAAAGTAGCTGATATAATGTAACCCAAATACTTTTCGTTCAGATTTTTATATATGTATTCTACTTGGAATTTTCGGACGTTTTTGTTCGATTCATCAAATAGGTCCATTAAATTGTCTTGCGCCTAGGGCCTCTCGTGTGCTTAATACGCCACTGGATATCAGTTATAAATTTTATCATGATATTTTCTTTATGATCTTTATTTACTCTATACAAAGTTTGAAATAGCGCCATGGCGTTAAATCGCAAAAACTTGAATATGAAAGATAAGATTGTCAGTGGATGGTATGTAAAACAGATTATCGATTGAGTGTTATTTTCTTTTGATTATTCACATGTTTTAGTACCCATATGTATCGGCTTATAGGACTAACTCGTCGGTTGTTCGGTCGGTCGCCAATAGAAAAAGCTTTACTGCTTTCGTTCTGAAAGTATAGAGACAAATTCCATGCTAGGTTAGTGTGTCAGGGTGTTTTATGCATTTTCTTGTAGAATTGATCTGGCATAATTTCGATGAAATTCTAGGATAAATTAAAAAACACATGCAATCCGAAATAACTAATTAAATTTAATTTCGTACCTACTTCAAATATGTTAACATATTAAAGTATTAAATTCGAAGTCTTTTAATCGACGTAATATTATGTCATTATTTCTTGACAAAACAGTTCAATATTTTCGAAGCGTCGCTTATTTAAATATTTTAGATAATTTCCTTTGCCATTCGATTTTTGAACAGATAATTCACATATAGGATTTTGGAAAGTTTTCTATACCGCTATTCAGACTCATTAAAAATATCATATTTATTAGAAATCACACGTTTGCAAGAATATAATATAAAATATGTAATTATTACTTTCGAGTTTTAATAAAGCAGCAAATTTAACAAATTTTTTATTCGTCACTTGTGCTAATATCTATCTGATAAATAGATAAGAAGCCAAAGTCATCTCGGTCTCATCTTTTCATCAATGTCATGAAAATCGAGAAAAAACAAATCCACACCAATGCATAACAAACTTTCCATCGCCCTTGCGCACGCAAAAACACCTATGTTCGTCTCAGTTAACATCGTTGTGTTTATCTCCCTTTTGAGCACGGAATATTGCAGGGATTTCGTAGCGTTGTTTCTTTCACACACCGGCATATGCGAGCTACGTCACAAAATAGCCGGCCAATCGCCGTGCTCGGTGATGACACATGCTTCAAGCTGGCAGCGACTCTGCGTCTGTCCTCAAACACTCTTCGAGAGCGATCAGTTATTTACAACTGTCGTAGGCATTTAGACGCAAGTGAATATTTATGCGGACAAACATGAAAACTCGTCAGAACACATTCATCTGTTGACAATTGATAAACTGCAACGTGACTGTGTTTACTTCTATCTCTCAGTGAAAGTTATAGTGTTTCTAGCTAAACGAACTAAAGTTCGTGTTTGAATTTATTATTTGTGATCGTTTTTATTTCCTGGTGTATCTTCTTTTACATAACGTTCCCACGAACGTTGGATTTGTGTAACTGAAGTGTTGTGATAAATTTCGAAGATTCCGTCGATTAAAGGATCACGCGCGGGAAGATCAGTGGCAAGTGATTGCACAGTTGGTGTAAATATGAGGCTAAAAAGGCAATCACCATGCCTCGTTCTGAGGTTTATGCCACTTCAGCCAGTTGGTATGTGAAAATGTTTTTTCTATAATCTAAGTAGGTTTCATAGTTGTATAAGTGTGTCAAATAGTCACATCAGTTTCATGTCAAATGAATGTACACATTCAAAATATTATATCCGCACGTTCATCACATTATTCTCTGGTACCTGATCTGTTTTCGATTATTTTCCGTCGAGTTTCGATTTTATATTCGAGAAAAAAATCAGCTGTTCTTGTTTTGAAAATGGCGATTTGAAGTTTCGACCGCCACTTTCTTATATTTTACTCGATGCAAGAACATCGCTGTCAGTAAGTAATTCTCTGCCATGTCTACAACCGCGAAATAATTTATTTGTATACGTCAGTTGTCTTATAATTTACGGCAGTGATATTGTCAGCGACTCGGCACACGGGTGCAAGGTTAAAATGTAAATATCTGGTGACTCATTCGTCGATGTCGGAATATTTTTCCACAATATTGAGGCCTCGTCGAGTCGAGTGCTGAGAAACATTTCCTGCCAAACAATAGTCTTGTAATTAAATCGATTCAAAAATTATAGTACTCCACAGCTTACCAACATCAATTTGTGACATATCGATTGAAACTTTAACTCGTAACGTACCAACAAAATATTACAATGTGTTATTGTTAATCAAGAACAACAGGTTCCTAGCATGATCATACATATAAAATAACGAAGGATGTTATTTGTTTGAATATTAAAATGATACAAATATCCCAAGCAACGTATCCAAATTTATCTTCACTCATTTGCGAACAGATGGAATACCAAATTGACACTTCTGTGATGATCTCATGGTTCAAAAATGTACTGTAAACAGATGAGCATAGATTACAACAAATTACATTGCAATCGTTAGCCGCGTTATAGGTATAATTCAGAGCATATGGGTGTAGTTTTTATATTGAAAAAATGAACCAAATCGTATGATTAAACAAGTAATCACCATCGAAAGAGTATTCTTTTATTACAATTTATAATAGCCATATTTTTTTGACGGCCAGTTATTCTTTTTAGCAGGAAACTAAATAGGTAGATTATGATGGTACATATACAATCTATGTACAATTTGTTTGAAATAGCAGCACGTAACGATAGTATTGTGTACATTTTACTCGATTTGTATTGAATCTGTTTTGTTTACATAACATTGTGTAGATAGGTGCATGCTTACAAATAATTTAATCTTGTTTACCAAGCACCAATTCAATACTTATACGCGTTGAAACTAGAATCGATACGCGTAATTTGCTCGACGATGTTATAATTATTTCATTTGAATGCTTCATAAAAGTAAGTTTATACTGATGGGGTATTTCGTATTTCTGTATTGCCATTATCATAACATCAGGTTTATTCGAGATTTTTCTTGATTTAAGTCGGTCGGTATACGACGAGCGATATCGTAAACAATTCCTTTTCACGTAAGTTCGTTATTAAGTTTTGTTATGTTTGTAATATTGCTTCTGTGTTTTAGTTAAAATAAGTAAAACGTGACGGTAATACTGATAAGAGAGTCTGATAAATTTGCAATAAAATGTTTGTTAAGTCCTTGTAATAAATACAGACTGCTGAATTTGCTGTTTGAAAATTAAATAGGTTGACTCGAATGAATATATACTTACAATAGACTCGGATTAAAGAAACTATCGAGGGAAGGGATTTTGTGGCCATTTATCACCACACCACCTTTATCATAATAATAATGATATTTTAACTTTATTGTATCTGTCTTCCATTCTCAGAAAGTATCAATGTTAAAATTCAATAAAACTTTAGCCAAACAGTATTTTCGTATTTGAATCAAAACTAATTTCGAAATCATTAAGTCTATGTCACCGTAAAAATATATGTATGGCTATTTACAAATGCCTTGGTTATAAAATATTTTTATTGATGTAGGTAATGTTGAAATGTATAATTTTACCATAAGTAAATTAAACATTCTTATTGTACTGTCCAAAATTCAATAGTTTAACAAAAATAAATATTAAATAAACTTCAAGGAAGTAAAGTAAACAAATGCTTACATACTACGCCAAACTAGTGGATAGTTTGTCTGCATACCTGTTGATTTTAATTTTAGTAAGTATTATTAATTGAATACGAAGGTAATTATTTTCTTTATACACCGATAAATATCTTGATATATTCGATACCTGATAATATAGTTTATTGCGCGATGTATTTTTTGTATATTCATATTAACAGAATCAATTGTAGAATTTCATATATTTAAAAAAAATATCTTCTCGGCTTGCACAACACTTTAATTGATATAGTGTACAGCTGTGTAAGGAATTAAGCTAGTTATCTAAATTGCGTTAAAACCGGAAGATTTCCGTACAAAAGAACTAAAATAGTTTAACAGTAAACGCTTCGTTACATAAAGTGGCCCCATATCGTACGATTTCAGGCCTACAGATAATGCGTGAGGTGTCGCGGCCGGTAGGAGCAGCCAAGCAAAACGAGGTATCAAAACCGAGTCGTGATAGTGACTCACTCAGCGAGCTGGTTCTGCGGAGTAGTTTTCCACCCGCGAAGGCCGAGCACGCTTCCTGCCGGCCTGGTCTTTCGAAACGCTCTGGCCGCGTTCGTGTAGCCTCTCCCATTCGCCTCGTGATTTACCATTATGGATAGTTGATCTCTTGGATGCGAATTCCTCAATATACTCTTGCGTATTAACTACATTTTTTTCTCAGTAAATGTATCTTATTTAAAAAATATTTAAAAAAAATGTATTGAGTAAAACAGCGTCAAATCGGCGGGTGGTACTTTGTAATCCGACTTCAATAAAATACAGCATGCACACGTGGAGCATCTAAACACCATAAATAATTTTAATAAGTCAAAACGGATTAAAAATATTTTCAATATACATTGGTTTAAATAAACTTAAAACTTATTTGAAACAAATATGCTATAAAGTATTGTACTAGCCTACATTTTCACCACGGCATTGTTAATTGATACACAGTATACATTAATACAGTTCACACAATTTTAATTTCCGTAAATAAACTAAACACTATTTGCCGTTAGCGTTGTAGTTCGATGAAGTAATTAATCATTGTCAAACAGTTGTTTTTTTTACGCCGATATACTAGGAAACGTATGGTAAATTTAAAAAAAAAATGTTTATGTGTAATCATTGTATGTCGCTTTCTTACAGGTGGTCACAAAGAATTCCACAGACGGCACAAGGAACTGTGCGAGGATACGCTTCTGCCGGGAGCCGCTCCTCGTGTTCCTCCCGCGGGGAGCTGTCCACCCTCTCCTGACCTGGGAGGGTCGCAACTCCCCGCCACACCGCTTGAGGCGTCAGGTAATTAACCGCCTATATTTATTTGGTTACATTTTGATGATAAAATAGTCCATCAAAGTAGGGTTTGGTGATTCGCCATAGGCAGTAGAAGAAACGATGCCGACTTCTTTCTTGTGATATTACTTTATAGTACCTTATTTTAGTTTTTACCAAATCGCAAGACGTGCTTCAAATAGCGCCAAATGCACATCAAAACATTACATTTATAAAATTACTTGTATTATATTAGATATTTCTGCTTTTTTCTTGCGGCAATATTTTGTGTAGAAGTTGTACGCATAATATTAACATTGTTTGTTTATATAAGCGAGATTCGTCTTATTAATACATACATCCATATAAGACATTCGTAACTAAATATTTTATCAGTCTACTTAATTGATTTATAACACAGGTCAAATTGCAAGATTTAGTTGGGAGATGACAGCAGTAAATAAATGTTAAATGTTGCACTACACTTGCGTGCCAATAAACTAATCAGCATGAAAACGAATTCGGTCATTACGACATTTCACCAGTTTTTTGACCTGTCACTTGTTGAATATGTACAACACTTAACCCGCAGACGCAATACATAATTGTGTAGTTTTAGTTTGGCAATTAAAAGTGTCGTACACACTATTTACGTTTGATTTATACATTGCAAAATTTGAGGGTTGACATGTTACATATCAACGTGGTAATTGTATTAAGTTATTGTAATTGATAAGATGTTCCTCAAATTTACTATTTAGATGAGCAGCGTTGCATGATATAAGTCGTGCATTATAAATAGAAAAACTAAAAAAGAAACACATCTGTACATATTTGATATTGATATGATTATGCACATAATGCAACTGACTTTGTGTAGTACAAGTAAAATCAATATTAACAATGAAGTGTCTTAATTAAATAACTTTTCTCGTGTTATCGTCTTCTATCGAAAGTTGGCAACCGATGTTTTAAGACAATCCCTTTCTACTCAATATAAAAACTAGAAAAGCAACTTCTATGCTCTTGTCACTTACGTCTTGGCGCATGGTTAATTAATATAAACAGATTCCTTTGATCCAACATTAAAACGTAACATTTGAAAATACTAGCCGAATACAATTAACAACTTTCACTTTACTCAAAAAAACTTATCTGTTAACAATACATACAACAATCTCGTCTGATTTTAAATGATTGTCTAGCATCAACACAGAGAATGTATTTAATTTATTTGCTTCCAGTTTCATTGAGATATAAAAACAATTAAATATCGATACTGTTTTATCTTTAGGATGAATAATGCGTTCCTACGAACATAGTTGTTTTGTGATAAGTTTAGTCTTTATTATTATTATGCATTAATCATCCACAGTGATAATTATTGTTATGGATACGAAAAGAAATGATTGTCATTTATTATGTTTGTTTATGACTAGCAAGGAATGACTTTTCACATTGAATCATTTTTATCACTGAAAGACAGACAGACACCTACGTACAAAAATATATCATAATGTTCAAATATTAGAAAAAAACAGATTTAGCTTTCTATAGGCCGTGGAAATGCTTAAATTTTAATTGAACTTCTAAATTCTATCACTTAAATCCAGACAAAAAAATATGATACCATAATTGATTTTTTTACCGTGTCCATTACATACCATATGCACACTGTTGGTATTATTTTAAATATTTAAATAACTGAGAGTTGTGCGGCAAAAACGCAACCTCCATTTGTGGAAACCCTCCGTTTTCTAGACTTGCTTGAATTCATTGAAGTTAAATTCAAAATGTTTAAAGTTATTCTACAATTTGCTCATTTTGATAAAGATAACTTAAGCAACATTTTGATCAGTGTTAGAAATATAAGATTAACACTGTAATAGTTAATTTGAAGAGAATTATTTTAATCTTATTACACGGGTAACAAATTAACAATAAATTGTTTGGTTGTATTATATTAATCACCCACTGCTTGAACATTTTTTTTCGTGGCAGATATTTATATGGTTCCATAATGCGTTTGATATTAATTTAATTTGAAAATTAATCATCCTGGAAGTCACATAGGAACCTTTATATTATTATGTAGGACATTACTTCATATTTTCACGGAACCTTAGCCCTGCTTCGTAGGCGGGCGGTATCAATGGTTTGTCCATGTGCGGTACTTTACTTTGATTCGCGCAATGTATATTATAATATGTATGCGAGTGACTTAGATTAAATTCGCTTTATTCATAGGATTGGCCTTTTAAATAGCCCGTTGTATCGGAAGTGAAAAGCGAACATATTTTCCTCCTGCGGTCAACCATTTCAGAGAAGTGCTGCGTGGCGTCATATGGTCTGTTTATTTGCGACATGTGTGCACAGATGATTCAATAATTCGTAACAATATACAATTTTAATCGCGAATATAAATTATTTGTATTATTTTAAAGTATGATAAATGCGTGTGTCATGTTCTGTAGGAATCTAGAATAAATCAAATCAGAAGTTTTTTTTTTGTCATGCGTGACATATCTTTTATGGGTCGATAGTCGATGTATATTTTACATCGAATTTAAGGTCGTCGTGTTACAGGTCGTGCATTGAATTATGTCCGAAATCATGACCACGGTGACATGATAACTTCGACTGTGTTACGTTTTGTAATTAACTTCCTATTTATTATCTAAACGTATCTATTATGCTTATAATCTTTGCGGAGTAAGACTATATATTTTGGTCATATATTTTGTTAATTTGACCCACTAACTCTTTTGACTTACAGTCGTGTGATGATACCAAATGTATGGATGAGGTAAATTCTCAAAACGGCTTTAGGATTCGATCGCTAAGTTAATATCCTATTGAAACATTAATACATATTGATATAGAATCTCTTAATGTCTACTTGCTGTCGGATATCTGAAGAATCCTTTCGTTTCAGATATCGACAACCACCCTGCGAGTAGAGTGCTCCCATTCCTGTACCTCGGAAACAGCCGCGACGCATCAGACGCCGCCTGCCTCCGAGAGTTGGGCGCCACGTGCGTGTTAAACGTCACGAGGACCGTCCCCTGCCCACCCCTTACGGCCGGAGTCACGCACAAGAGAATACCCGCCAGCGACTGTGGACAGCAGAACCTTAAGCAATACTTCGAAGAGGCTTTCGAGTTTATCGGTAAGCACCTAAACCATTTTGCTTTTTGGTTTATAACGGCTTTACATGCCGATATAGTAGAAATGCAGTGCCGTTAGTTACGTATTTATGCATTATAATGCAAAAGTAAGGAATACTAATTACAGTTTGTTTTTAGCGACAGATATTCTAAATGACAATGGAAAATACAATAATATTAAAAAACAAACGTAGATACATATAACAATACTCTGTAATTAAGTATTTTGTTGGAACATTCACGAGTAACTAAGTTAAGTTATGTTTTAAATATAAAATGATGTTACAATCGAAAGAATAATATATAATTTACGACTGACTTCTTCTCATTACAATTATTATATTATCATTGTTTTTTTTTAATTGACTCGCTTATGTATTAGTTTTCATACTAATCGATGTTAACGAGGTGTAGTTAGTAAGTGGACAAAGCGCTGTGGTAAATAATACCGCATCATCATGAGATCGCGTAAACATGTTTTCTTCTTCAATGTGAATCACATTCTGTTTTTATAACGGTGAAATATATTAAGAAAAAACGAAAGTAATGGGAATGCCGTCTGCAGTCTAAAAATATTCGCAGCATTTTAACGATAAATTGCGGATAATAATAGTAAGTACTCACTCACACATGCAAATTGCTCGCGTCTGACACACCTTCGCCGAAACGACTGCCTGTCTGCGTGTGAAAATAGAACTCGACCGTCAAAACATTGCAAAACACTATTAACGTTATTATGGTGGTGAGTCAGAGGCGGGCTCGAAGAAAAACTCGAGCGCACGGAGAAGAAAAAAGTCGGCGCTTGGCCCAGTTCGACGCCGCGGGCCGATACGATGCTCGTGTAGGGTGAGGGCGTCGAGACGCCGATTCTTGGGCCGTCGGCCAGGAAGCGAAATTAACCGCTCGGGACAGTCACGAGCGCCCGCTGGTCCTGACTCACACCCGAGCCTATTAATAATTACATATCTGCAATATTTTATACATTCGTTACGGCGGCCGTTCTGGATCGGAGACAGTCGATACTGTAGCCTAATAATATATCTCACTTTGCAAATTACCGAGCCGTCTTCTCGTGTTGGCAGACGTCCCGTTTCTCTGGAGCCTTTTAAGTTTTATTTGTAAATAATTACGTTCTGACTTAACGCATGTTAAAACTATCAGGATGTAGGTATACCGACGAGATTTTCAGCGAAAAATAATAAACTGGATGAAAATGATACTCGGCCATAATAAGCTTTACTTATTCTGACAGCACCGTGCATACTTAAAAATAATAAGAGGTCACTTTAGTATGAATATGATAGCTTAACCTTTTACGTGGAAGGAAACCTAAAAGCAATACCGATAAACAAATAACGAAATTAAAAAGTTCCATGTAATTTATGATGGAATGACCCTTAAGTACATCTTATTGGTAAGTTACGAGGTCAAGAGATAGACATAGACAGATTTCCTTACATTTATGCATTTTGATTACATTTCTAGTTGCTTGCTCTCCTCTTATCGAACGCTTAAAAACGGAGCGTGGAGTAAGCGACTAGCTCACTACTAATCTCTTCCTAAACAGTATCCTATCATTATCTCTGTAAAGTAATTGGGAAATTTGTTTATAACCAGTGTTCGTTCTGTCGAACGAATTCTGTCGGGTGCGGACATGATTTGAGTATACAATGGTCATGCTCTGATCACACAATGATTACACTGCAAAAAACGAAGACCCAATTACTTAACAGAGATTCTGATAACGGAAATATTTTTTTGAATTCTTTCCAAAATAGATTAATGCGTGCCCCGTGTCACAGAGAGAAGGACGAGTTGGCCATAGGTATAGGTTCCCCGGCGCACCGACCGGATGACTAGCCGCTCCGTTTTGTCATCGTTTTTTATTTTTCCGAGATCGCTCTCAAAACAGGGTCAAAGTGTCCCGACTTAGCACTGTGAATCATGCCTTTGAAATCCTGTGTTTATTTTTTGTCATTAGAATGAAATACGCGCTAAACTTGCAATGCGTTGACTGCGGGCTCTCCAGACCACCGCGTATTTGTTTTATTGCGACTTAACTAGACTGGCAGTCTTTTCCTTATTTATATTTTGCAATTCCCAATTATTTTACTCTGAAATTTTTACAGTTGATAAAACAATACTAAGTTGAAAGTTTTTAATTTAAAGAGAGGAATCAATTACAAACAAACAAAATCCATTGTTTTTATTTGAATTTTAATTTATTTTACGGTTTTTTTTTAGAGATAGTATAATAGTTAAATAGCAATTCATATTGAATAGTGTATTATAAGCAGTTTTTAATAACACAAATACAACTTGTAAAAATTCCTGTCGTACAATATAATCGAGTTAACTGACTTCATATGTGAGATATCAATTATTACTATATATAAAGCACTATGAAAGAAATATCGTTTGGCATCTGAGATGACATTTGAAATAAACGAGATGACTCAGTCACCGAACGGCCGACGCCGCAAGTGCAGTGTCTTGGAAGACAAGGAGAGCGGCGTCCTTGAGGTGTAGGGCGTCGACCGCTGCGGCGTCGGCAATCGCCAGCGCAGACTCTGGCCACTGCCGGCCTGCGGACTCGGCAAGGTGAGCTACTAGCGAAGGCCGCCGGAGCCTTACTCCAACCCTCCGGCTCTTGCCCCCTTACGAGCAAGTTTCTCTGCCGGAAACACTTTCTTGTATTTTAAGTGTTTTTTTTTCCTCTCTGTACGCACAGTACGTATATCTTATTACAAGGAAGTGATAAAGCAACTTAACAATGATTTTTTTCTGCTTTACACTCCTTGTCTATTCCGCATTGATTTATTATAAGGTATTTTTTTTAAATTAGGAAATTATTTAAAAAAGTTAATAATGCCTTTCGGCGCACTATTTAAAATGCGAACCTTGTATCATTTTCAATATGTTAGTCGCAATAGAAGCTGTAGATATTTTAATTTTATTCGAATTTAATCGATACAATTCGATGCTTTAAATAACATTAAATATCTAGTATATTTTATTGTGATAAAAAATCTCTGATGGAATTTGATTTTGCGAGTCGACGGCGATCATTTTTGTTTACAAACAACCACCGTTTTATTACCTTGAATATTTTTTTTTTACTAGCATTGTATGCGGTGTCACGTGACATTTATACGATACCTAAATATCACAAGTATGTACACGAAGTTGATCGATAGACAGGTGAATGCTTTATTATGCAACATAGTAAGTAGTTGGATCGTATTGTAAAATAGTGCACAGTATTTACGGTGTCGCTACCTGCAATGTGGCCGAATGACAACTTTTGTAGCTAGATAAATCTTACATCGTATGACTAAATAATATTTAGATATTATTTGCTAAGTAATTGCGTGATTTCCAAGCTGTTCCATAATTTTTTCAGCATAATATAATGGATCTAATTATATCTATCGATAAGTTCTTTTTTTCTCTCTCGATCTTTGAACCAACGCATCGCGAGCCAGAAATATTATGCTCAGTGTAGGTATCTTGAATTTTCCAACTGCTGTCGCTGAGTAATATTCTAATCTTGCACTGTCGCCCGAAATAGCTGGAAAGTGTGTATTTGAGAAATCAGTGTATTTTTAAAACACCTTGAGTAAACTTCGATATTCATAACGCTATCTATAATGTGAGTTTTCATTTTATATTTGTCGTGCTTATTTTGGTAGATTAGTCAGAAGAAAACTAATAGCACGGCGAGAGCTGAGCTGTTAGCTTTTCAATAGGTGAACATCGTTCAAATTGATGAATTATAATTGATGAGAAATCAATGCACATGAGTATTTACTAGTAAAGATTCTAACAGTTATTAATTTAACTTAAAATGTATATAATAATATACTTACTTACGTGTGCTAAGTACATATTGTATATCATAAGTACAAGTTTAATGTCAATTAATAACAGTTTCTTCTTCAAGTGTGACTTTTTGAAATTCATAGTCTATTTTTTATTTTTTTACTGATAACATTGTATTCGCCATGCGTTACTTTTCATTTATTGGTTAACAGTGTTCTTTTCATGTCCTATTCACATTTTTTAAAAATTTATCGTCAACCTAGTAGTATTGTTTTATCGACGACTATATCAATTTATCTTGATAATACACTGCGGAAGTTGTGTTGAAATTCTTTGATAAATCACCAAACACGCCGCTGTCAGAGCCGATTTGCTGAAGTAATTAATGTCTTTTGGTAAGGTGCCCAACACGAACGACTGTCCTAAGTTTACCATCAATCCCACCCGTTGGCGCGGCGCTACGCGTATTGGTAAAATTTATTATTTACTTCTTGCACCGATACAAAAATACTACGCTCGCCGACCGATATAGACGCGAAGTCTTGGTGGATGCTGCCGCCTGCGAGATGAGTCATCCGGGCCTGGGGGCCACGTGGCGTGTGTGCCGAGTGCACCCGTTCGCACACGTGGTCGGGAATGCTGCACACGGCAAACGGTATAATTTTATACGCACGTGTTTAGGCAGAGTGATGCGAGATTGATTGATCGCTGTATCGGGTACTCCTTTTGATTCCGCGTCGCTTTTGAATCATCCTGATCTTTGAATGCAGTGGGGCAAGGAACTCGTGCAATTTAAGCCCTTCCCATTAGTAACCCCATACTTGTCGAAGGAAATTTATGTTAGTTTCGGTTACGAGAAAAAATCTTTAGCATTGTTACAACATTGTATGTCTGTGGGATTATTAAAGCTTGTTTAGTATGTTCCTTTGGTCAACTGTGACCTGTTATTGTAGTTGTATACTTTTATGCTGATAAAAGTGTGCCACGGTATTAGTTATTTTCATAACGTATAAGTGATACCATTGTTCATATAAAGTGTACATATTCTAGCCGGTTGCTAATGTCAAATTGTTATTTATTACCTTCTCTATTCGTGTTATATTTATGTGAGACAACACGCCAAGAATGAATGCAACGGCGCTTAATTAAATGCTAATGATTCACACCGTTCCGTGACAATATAGTGTAGTGCTTAAATGAATTAAATCTCAGCGAGCTTGAGCGAGGCACGTAGTCTGTAAACAAATCCCCGCATAGCCAAGTCCGAAAAAATGCGAATTCCAAGACTGCAGTATTTTGAGTTTCGAGGGTTCCCATATAAAGAAAGAGCCACGTACGCAGACTCGTCTCTGAGAGCTTTGCCGGATGCTTACGTGCTTGCAGTCATTCAACAGCTGCTCTCGGCTGACTCATCCTCATCGAGTAGATACTACGACTTACTATATTGTTTGCGTTGCAATTCGCGTAGCTTTTTATCGAGAGCTTTCGCTCTACCTCGGAGATGCCGATACTAGAAGCTTTCTTACATTGCATTAATTTGTAGTATAAGGTATAACCGATTATTGGTATTATATAATTTTATAAAAGTTATCGATTCTACGTTTTTTATTATTTCTTTCTACTCTGTATGTATGATATATCAAACCGATTATTTTATTAAAAATAAAACTATCATTTATACTTACTCGATATATTATTTTATAATTGACTATTTCGTTACGCGATTTGGGAAAAGCATATCCGTTTACTATTTTAATTAGAGGCACGTTTGCGGTGCGGTGTCTTCTTGGGGGTGCTTCATTACGAAAAAGGACAGATCGATGCGGTTTCGGATTGCGTACATCGTGACAACGTATTTTACATTCATGAGATTAATTATTATGTAGCGATCGCATAATTCCCCGTGTGTTATAAAATCGTTAAACATCCTTGGGTTTAACTGTATTGAATCATGGGTATTTTAAAAAAAACTTAAGTAATTAATATAATATAATACATCGCTTAGGCTAAATTTGCGTTGCTTGTTTTCAATATTTTTAACATTTTACTGAAGACATTGTGAAAGCCGTACTATGGTAAAATATTTTGCGCAACAGCATGCAATGACTCCCTTGAAATATTGAAGGACTACTAGTCTTAAATGCAAAATTTTACAGCTTCCCCCTGTTTGTGGAGGGTGCAAATTGCCCGACGCTGCGCGCATATGGCGTCGAATGTTTAAGCACCATTTAGGATAATAGAATTTATGACCAAGGGGGATCTCTGATTCACTCGGCAGTTGCACTGAATGCATTTGATATTACTCTCGTGAATGGGACAATGCTTAGGAAGAATAGGCGTGATGTAATTATTGATGTGACGGTTTCTTTTTTCAAACAACTTTCATAGTTCTACGTAAGCCCAGTGACGACTTTTCTTCCGAGAACATAGTCCTCTGTTAATGTCGTCAGCTGAAGCGTGCGCGGCAAATATTAAAGCCACTCGGCGAAACGACATTTCCTGCCTTGGTCCTTTCTCAACTTGATATCCTTCCTATCTCCTCGTGTATTTACGACTACCGTTTCCGGCTCAGCCACGCCATCCGAGTGTTGCATTTGTTTTACTTAGTTGAATTCACACACGTGACAACAGTTTCCATGGATCGTCACTCGGTTTCATTTTCGGTCAAAACATATGTCTTTTATTTTATTCATTAGTTTTGATTCTTACTTGACGTGTTGCGGGTAAACCGTGGCATTGAAGAAAAAAAAACAATTCTCATTGTTTTCCTTAGCAACATATGTCTAGGGGTGTCAATTCATGTACCGAATGCCCGAACTTTCGGAAGGAATCGAATATTCGACTACATGGACATACTCTTATGATCCCGTTTATTATCAATTATAATTTTTCTATACAGTGAAACCTCGATTCTACGTTTTTCAAGGGACAGTAATAAACAAACTAAAAATGCGGGAAATCTTCAAATAATACAAAAAAAAATGTTCAATAAATAAAAACCTATTTAAATTACTTAATTAATATAAACTAAGTTGCTTATTTGCAGTTTGGCACATAGATTTTAATAGTCTCTTCAAACTCATGTAATTTTCTAAATAAACTCCTCTTGCTATGTCGACTCGTTTTTTTCCCTGGATATTTTTCAACTTCTTGAATTGCTTTCAGTTTTTCAGCTAGATTTCTAGTTTTCTTCATTTAGGCATTTTAGTTGTGAGTTAAAAAAAAAAACGCGAAACGAAATGCGAGGCAAGACTGCATGTTTATGAGCGAATAGAAAAAAATATTCAACAAAAACGCCATTTTTAAGTTGTTAAGGTAACTGTCGACTACTTTTCTAAGTACTCGATTTACCGGGTATTGACGACATTGTCTAATTTTACATCTCTAAACGTGCTTGTGGTGTTATAATCGCGGTTAAAAAGGTTTTTTGCACACTATTAAACAAGCATGTATTTAATTTAATGAATGATAAATCCAACGGCAACAATTTTGTTAACGTGGTCGCCGTAATCTAGCATGTCAAACACCGAATGTTTCCGGACCGTGACATATTCACGTTACATTGTATCCAAGAGTTTTGTAACCGTAGCTGCATGAAAAAGCTGTACTTCTAATAATGAATTGGGTGTATTTAATTATTCCTTTCCCTTTTTATTTTTACGCTATTGTTAGTAACAAACGGACTGTTATCACGGCTTCCTATAGACTTGCTAATATTCTCACGGTTTCCTATTGACAGATTGTTAAATAATCGTCATAATTACAAAATAAAGCGTGCGAAAGGAAGCGATATCATTTTCAATAGCTGGCGCACGAATACAGCCTTTTTAAAATTTCACACATAACGTGAATTATTAACCGTTTGAATACCGCGCAAATAAATCATTAATATGTCCCAGAGATACTGCGTGTTTTTGAGAAAAATAATTTTGCCTAATATACACTCGAATTCGATATTTTAAATACGTATATTGACTCGGTATAGATGGCACTACACATATTGCTTATATTCTATTAGAATACCAAGTGTTTGATTTTTTTTTAAATGTCTTGGACATCCGTGTTTGGTTGCATATGTTCCGGACACCTGTATCCACTTGGGATCCAAGTGGTTTACCCGCTAGAAATACGCTGGTGTGATTTTTTTATACTAAGACAGGGGTCACCAGACTTTTTGAGAAGTGGGCCGGATTGAACTTTTTAAAAACTAAGGGGGACGGGCGACAAATTAATTCTTATTGAAACCCAACCATAATATTATTTCATTATATGCGGTTACATAATAATTAGAATGTAAACAAATGTTTGCCCTTCTTAGAATTTCAATAAAGGAGAATATTTAAGATATTTTTGAGTAAACGAACATTTGGTCGTTTCGCCTCCAATTTCTATCCAACTTCCTTTACTTTGATTCCCCTACCAGATAGTTGTATGAAAATTGATGATTTGAAATAAATATTTGTCGTGAATTCACAACTAAATCATGAAAATTTATATTTCTTATATGAATAATTTCTATGCAAAAATCCAGAACTTTTCGCGGGCCGGATGAAAATCTTTGGCGGGCCGTAGTTTGGTGACCGCTGTACTAAGATAATACACACCTGTGAACCATATTGTCGATTACGTTTACTGTATTTGGATTCGATCTGTGAGTAACATTCTTGTTCAGTACAGATAATGATTATGCAAAGGGACTGTTCAGCGACTGATGGATGACAAAAAAGGACACGCAATGTTGGAAGTATGCGACAGTCGACACCGGCATGACTGAACTGTCATCAATTAGATGGATAATGCACTACTCAACGGCACTGTGTCATTTTTGTTGACTTGCGCCGTGCTTATCGTGGTCTACGATGGATGTGTCATGGGAACGAGTGTTTTGTCATCATTTTTTTTTTGTATTGTTTTAAGCGTTTACGAGGGGTTTCCCGAAGCTAGCAGCTAACCACCTGTGCCGTACAAAGAATAACCATATCGCTCGGTTTAGATGCAGGCGGATTCATGCAACCGTTATTATTTATCGTGTCGTTAAAAACAAATTATTTTTGTGTATACTATAATATAACAATGGAGGGTGTTTTTACTTGAACATATGGGTTCGTTATATGATTTTACTGTAACTGTTGGTTTATCTATTTTAACGTTTAAGAGCATTACAAATGTTGTATTTTAGCATTCATGTAGTATACATATATATATATTATAATATTAGATATCAATTTCAATTTATTTTCACACACAATTCAAAAATAGGAAAATACAGAGAAAAAAACATTTATATAAACACATCTTTTGCAACTAAATTATATTTACTAAAGAATTTGTCCAGCATCTACTCTTTTGAACGAATTTCAAATTGATTTAAGAGCAGCACAACCAAACTCGTAAAACAATTCAGATCGGTCGACACGCTGTGTGTGCTTAACTTATTTGCCACCATAAAAATGTGACTATATAGCTGAAGAAAATAACAATATTGGTGCAATAGTAGTTCCTTTAAAAACTAAAATATTTTTTTTTATTTTAGCATTTGTTCAGGATATATCGCAAAATTATAAAAATATGGGTCTCTAGTAATAGGCTTAGGTAGTTCTGATGACTGCAGATCGAACGTTTAAATGTTAATGTTTGGTTGCACAAAAAAATCGCAACGGACGACGAGGCGCACTTAGCAGTTATACTCATTTTCGTCTCACGGTATCTAGTTGCATCCAGTAATTCTCAAACCAAAAATTACATAGGTAATCAAATACTTGCAAAACACAGTTTCAATATATAAATGGTGTGGACGCAACACGTCTATCCACAATTGAAGCAGAATCAGTAAATTGTTTCAACAAAATTGAGTGAATGAAATGCGTTTATATTAGTATTCTAATAATTATTATTATTGTTGATGACAGCTCTCATGCCAGCTGATGATGATGAATGATTGAATTGAATGAATGATGTGCGCTGAATAATTAATTTGCGGCTGTGTTTTTTTTTTCTTTTTGCTTTTTTCGTAGTAGTCTTTCTGGGAATGGTAAATTTAAATTGTTGATTGTTTAATTGGTGTAGTTATTGTTGAATGGTTGCACTTTTTTTTATTCAATAACTGTTCGTGTTATCATGAATGCTCCAGCGTGCGAAAAACCATTTCACAGAAAATAGTTTGAAATAAATTCTCCGAAAACATACGTTTGGGACCAACGCTGAATCGTTTATCAGCAGAGAAAATCAAAGCTGAATTCTAATTAGATTCACATTTTAAGTAGTCGGTGGTCATTTCATTATAACCTAACATGATTTTTTTCATTTAAAAACAAATTAGAAATTAAAAAATATTTCATACGTGTAAAATATTTATATATTAAAAATCAGAATGTAGTTTTATGACCGCTGACTTAGATGATAAATAATGTTTTTTGATACAATTTAAAACAAATGTTTTGGGGTCTATTGACAAAATATATCACTTCATATTTTATTTTTACGTCCAAATAAAAAAGATGGGTATATAAAATATTATTTTTAAAATTAAACACATTTCATTCCTGTATAATTATTACATTATATATTTGTTTAAAAACGTGAACCGTCACGTAGGAGTTTTTTGCAAAGTTAATTTATTTTAGATGTGTTTGTTTTAATAAAAGCATCTAAATAAAAATGTAGGAAATATATTCTTGCACTTGCATTGTTTTCAGTGTCAATTTTGATTATTTGCTTGGAAAAAAAGTCGTGTGATTGACTGTTAATGTCAAAGTTGAATGGCTTATCGAATGTGGTTTTCAAACGGGCACCAATGGGTTTTCAAGGGTTAGGCGCCACTTGGGAAACACCCGCCTCCAAAAGGGGGTCACCATTACTCACACAATTCGATATTTCTTCGAGCTGACTAAACGGCGAAGACGTGCTCGCTCCGATAAAGTGATTAATTATTACACACGTGTGTGTCATATGGGCAGGTGATCGTCACAGCCGGCATTGCACCACCGAAGTCATTGTTTTCCATCACTTTCCACCGTCGCTCCGGTGACTAATTGCCATCACGGTTGCATCGGCGTCTCACCTGTGCAATATGTCGGCCCGTCGATCCCCCCTGTTAATTGCAATCAACCGCCAAACAAGAGACAAACACTAAATTCAATGCGTTAAACAAATGGCGTCAGTTTGGATTTAAACGTAGGGTGATTCCGTTATGCTTTATTAATAACGACTTTGGCAGTTATGCCCTGCGATATAAATATACTTTTCATCCGCAATGGCTTGGCTTATCTTTTTATAAAGCTCATGAATGGGGTAGAAGGTAGAATGGAAGTAAACATTCGGTAAACACACTTTTAACATTCCATTCGACTTTTTAGCTAATTTTAAAACTCATTCTTGCTTACTTGCCATTCATGTCTTGGGAATATAGTATTTTTTTTTTTAATACTGCTGATAATCCCGTGTATACTTAAGTACGTTACTGATAATCTATTTATATACTGATAAACGCAGTACGGGTACCCATATATCAATATCTACTAACTAAACAAACACAAATTGTGTAATCTATGATTCATGTTAAATAAACAAATCCCCCCTTTCAAAGCGTGTGATTCATTATATCCAGGCTATTTTCAATATTTAAAAGATACTCAATTTTATACCGTGGTAAAGATTAACTGAATTTTGGTCGTTTATGATTGAAATTACTTATAATATACTATACTATGAAAAAGGAACCGATTTAGGTGCACGTATTTTGTTTTAGTTTTCGTGTTTTTTTTTTGTCGTTACGCAGTCGTGGGAAAAGTACCCACATTTAACATCATTTAAAACTGTTGCACAATATTGTAAAGAAACTACAAACGCCGTCCATTTATTTTTACTCTATTTAAAATTGTTTTGTTCTGTATTGCTTAATGACTAAATTTGTTAGGTACCTAATCACCCGGTCCCACCTCTAGCAAAATGAATCACGAATTAACCGTCACGATATTATTGAATTTGTGAAAGGGTCTATGAATAAAAAAAACGTTAAACTGAGATATGCCTTTAATAAACAGGAAACGTCGCTTGTGGTTACGCATTGCCCCCTCGACGCGATCGGGCGGGGCGAAAGTGGCCCTTCAAATCTTCGCCCTATTGTTAGAGATGCCTGCATTGAATTTCTTCAGCCCTTTGATCTACAGGAAATCCGATGACAAACTTTAAATGAATGGCCAAATATCAAGTATTCTTGAGCAGAAGAAACACCAAGGCTTGAAATAATTTAGAAAAAAGAAAACTTCAGATAAAAACATGAAGGTATTTTGCAGGATTATTATTAGTGTGCATAGAAAAACAATTATCTAGCTTTGCGGTTGTACTGTAAAAGTGCAATGGTGTGATAAAATCGCATGCGGAAATACCGAGAATGTATCTTTGATAACCTGTAAGAACTGTAAAAAAAACACTGAGGTTTGTTGCTTATCGAAAACTGGAAAGTTATTTATTCGGTACGACATTTTCAGTTCCCCGTCAATATAATTTATTTAGCTATGGCGCACCCTGTATTTTAAATTAAAAACAGGATGGGGGGTTTCATGAATGGGCGATTGTAAAACTTGTTCACCCGATACTGACGCATTTTGGGATCCTAATTGTTATGGTAATGCGGGGTGCAACGGGATCCGCTCCAGCACCCCAACCGACGCTCCCCTGTCCCGGGAGCGAGTCCTGCCGGGGGATGACGATGGTGACTCATTCACTGTTTGCCTAGGACTCGTTTGGATGACTAACCGCTTTTTAGAATGGTAGCTCTCCCGTATAGCTTAGGGCGAAAAGCTTTCATTATTAAACGTAAAAAGCTGCTGACATTTTGAAGATATGACGTACAAGTTCAATATAAAATACTTTGGGGATATTTTTGCATTCATACAGTATTCGGATACTCACTGTCCCTAAAAGATATTTGTAAGAATACGGGGAATTGGATAGGGAAACAGCATGAACCATTCAAGGAAAACAGTTTACCCTATTTAAATAAATAATAATTAAAAAATAAAGTACTTTCCGTGTTCCTAATAATACAGGAATTCAAATTCTGGGCATCGAGTAATGAAATTAATGAAAAGACATTTAGTTTGAATTATTTTTAATAATATTCGTTTATTCTTTATAGTAATAAGTTTTCTATCCGTTGAGAACTAGTTATCCGATGTTTTTTTTCTTTTCCCACTACACCGAATGTTTGCGTGCTTGCTTATTCGTATGCTTTTCAAACAATTTCAGTTTTGTTAAAAACATGGTTATGCATATCATCGGATTGTCAATTATTATTCATGCATTTTTATTGCTCCTTGAATCCATTGCGTGCATTATGCTTAATTGCCGATGACGCACGCTTACTGCAAACGGTTCACAGGCAACGTCCAAAGCTAACGCGAGGCATATGGACTAATGGCATGACCTCATAACGGATAGACCTCGATCGAGAGACCCTTTTCAATTCGAATAGTCACATCTGTTGCTTTTGTTATATGGTCGGCTATTGCAAACGGTATTTGAAAAAAATATAACGATTTAATCATTCTAGGGGGATACAGTGATCAACAAACCCTTCGAAAAATTTCTGGATCGCGTACTAGGGGGGGGGTGTTTCTGCTTGATTGATTTTTGCTGCATGACGTCATATTTTTAGACGCTGGGAGGTCGCCGCGGTCAATAAACGGCCTTCTTTGCCTTGTCTTTGTGTATGAATCACCTGGCGTGCAGTTTTGACCTGCTTCCATCATACGCAGTTGTTTATTCGAATAAAAACCGCCCTACAGATTAAACGCTCAGACTCGGCAGATCTAAATTCCAGAAAAAAATTAAACGAGTGAACGGCGGCGACTCGTTTGCGAAATTTCTCACGGGACACTAGGTAAAAGATACAGTGTTACATTTTTACAGACACGCATTTTTTTGACTATGCGTCTTCGGTCACAATTTTTTGTTTATTTGTTAATACTGTTTGCAGCGGTGCAATTGTTCTAGGGGAGTGAGTAATGATGGTTAAAAACGTCCCAAGCATCCGTGGCTTGAATGAAATCTTGAAATTGAACAACCACGCCGTTGTCTCGCAATAGCTCCCCATGATTGAATAAAATATGTAGCACATTATTGTGACAGCTCTCTGTTTTGCTGACTTCGTGGAAATTTTGCTCCAGTTAGCGATAATTTTTATTAATTTCAATATGAATGGGCTAGTTATTTTTTTTTTTTCCGCTGATAGTGTGTGAATGGCGGGTTTGCGTGGTGAGCGCACATATGGACATGGTCGAATTACTTGCCGAGTGGACGCAATTCATTCAAGCGGCGGATGTTGCCGTTCGTCCTGAATGAGCTTTATTCTATTTCTGTTGCGAAATTGCTGTCGCAAAACGCTTAGGCAGTCCTTCCGCGATTCACATCTGGTGGCTGAGAGACATTTTAAAATCCTACGCACGATTTTTCTACTCGTCTTTTATTAACGGAATGCTTTATACATTTCAATTCTATCAAGGCCAGTTCCATGTCATTCTCACTAAATATCGTCAATTCTTCCGCGATTCGTCTGCACATCGCATGCCATAACGCCTTAGTAAGTTCTTCGATGGGGTTTTACATTATGGAAGTGGCTTATTCTCGGACTCGTCTGCTTTGCTTCTTCAGTATTGCACACTGTGAAGGAAATATCATATATTTTATCGTATTTTATTTTAAATCTTCGGTTGACAACATACCACCTCTTTTTTTCAGTATTCGCGTGCGCTACATTAAACAATTCTACACCTTGCTCTTTGTCAATGTGGTACATCCAATCATTTATTTTTATTTTAAACCTCTTAAAAATGTATCTTTTAGGTTGAGCAATAAACAATAAATCTTTAATTGAGGAGCAAACATTCAAAAAGTGATTTGTCACACAAATAAAAAGCTTGGGAAATGATGATTTGAGTGTTGGAGAAATCACGGTTTGCGTCAAGTTGTAGTTTGGTTGAAGTGGGGTTTTCGTCAATGTGTTAACTTTTTGATTTCAATTTTATAGGACTATCAGAACTGATATTAAATGGCATTTTTCAAAATTTGTGACAAATCACTTTTTGAATGTTTGCTCCTCAATTATTCTTCTAAATACATTATATGATATATTCAATATGGAACATATATTTCAAATGCTCTTATCAATCTATTTTGTTTTTATTGTAATCGTATAGCGGCTTCTACATACTTACAAAAAGGACGGATGTGAACGTCGCTTTGCTTCTACATGTTTTTATACTGTTTGACGAGATAAATATCGAGATTCATATCTCTGTACGTAAACCTACGCTCATTTTGCACAAAAGATTTTCTATGAGTCGACATTCTGTGTGTAACTATCATAATTTTTCTTCTCATGTTGGTATGTTATCTAAAAAAATATATTTACTACATTAAGAACAATAACTTGTTGTCATGTTATAAACAAAAGCCCTGTGTGGGTTTCAAACATCCGTCGGAAGTATTTCTAGTCATAAATAGGATGTGGTGTTTTGGTATTACAGTATTAAGATAAAACGAACTATTTATCTGAGCTATTATTTCAAACAATGGTATTTATTATTCATCCCAAAACCGCGTAATCTCTTATCGGTCACCGAATTCAATACGTACAATTTGTACATGTGATATATTTTGTAACTTGTCGCATATTTTGTTGTCGTACGAGATTGTAAAAACATTTAAATGATAACACTCGATATTATCTTGTTCCGTATCTGTGTGGCAAAACATAGAAAGGCGGAGAACGTTCGTCGGTTTGTTTACTATTCAGTATGTTAGGTATTTATGTAAAGGCCGCTAGTTGTTGCGAAAACGTTCGGACCAGTGTACTCTAGTCAGGGAAACACAACTCACCTTTTTAAAATATTTTTTAGATGTTAATCTTATACATGTTATAAAAACTCATTCCGCGGCCCTTTAAATACGACTTATTGATAGTTGAGGGGTATAATACTATACATACTATCATCGCAAGAAAGGATAATAAATATTCAAGTGCTAGTATTCTCAGAGCAGAGTTTTTCCGCATAGCAACGTGTCATTATTTTGTGATTAATTTTTTAGACAATAGATTATTTAAGTCTTGTGAAATCGACGTCTCGCTAATTTCTCTTTCCCTTTTGGCAAAACAACAGTGTTTATATGCCGCAATTGTTGTCTTTAAACGTCTATAAATTTAAACGAATCAGTGATACACATAATGATAATTATTTGAAATTAGTCGTTTGTCATCAGTTATGCTGATGATCAGCGCCTCCTGTTTGTATTCTAATTAAAAATTCACGTCACACTTTTACGTTCGCTTTTGTGTCACGAAGTGATGGCATGATGGCGATAAGATTGAAATAACATTACACTATTGCTAGGCTCGATTCCGTAAACAATTTGTTTATATTATTCACGCGTCTGATAGTATTTCAAGATCAAATGCTTGTGGCAAAATTCAAGACGTACCGAACCAACGTTACATTGTATGATTTAATACTAAATTATAGTGTTTGTAACACAGAATTTTCCAGAATTTCCTAGTATTTTAATGTGCTTATCTGTCGATCATTGTGTACTATCAAGTTTACGTCAATTCCGAACGTTTTGTTACAGCAATAATAGAAAATATATGTCCTTTTGCTCGCGTTGGACTTGTCCATATCGGGACGCGGAAACTGTTGTTTATGGTTTCCATTCGTATTCTTCTCGCCGTGATCGGTCCCATCTCGCCTTGGCTGTGAATTGCCACCTTATATGGGATCCAGGAGTTTGATGGCGTCGGATTTCGCGGCCCTGACTCCGAGTCGGGCGAGCAGCAACATTGGTGACTCAGAGTCTTCGAGTCTTTGCGAGCGACCGGTTTCCGAGCGGGCGCTGCCTTGCCCGGGGCTCACGCCGAGAAAGCTAGACGCGGCCTTTGCGCCACACTTCTTTCGGTATCATTACAATATAGCTAGAGCTAGCCGGTGTGTTTGACAATCTCGATCGAACCCTCTATTCCACTTAATTTTACGAAATTAAAAAGGCTGATCATGCTTTCAAATATTTGAATCGAACTTCAAGTCCGTACTTTAATTTTAATATTAGTTGTGAAGGTATCTATGTTTATCACCAATTACGATTTGTAATGCGCATAACTCTCATGCAATCATCAATCGAATCTTTAAATTCATTATCTTCTGGACACTGCATTAACTTTCTCTTTATTAATACGGGGCACGCGGCTTGCGTAAGTTGTGCAAAGTCGTTTATACTCGATCATAATAATGTGTAATATATTAGTATGTATTTATAATAAGGACTCTAAAAAATGTATTACGAATACATATACAAACAATACGTGGATACAATAAATGTGATTGTTTTTATTTGTCATAATCATTGCAAAATTATTTTGTTATGTTATCTTGATGAAAAGATCTCTCAAGATCTTTATTATCATTTTTTTAATAATCTTATTTAAATGTTTAGATAATGTCGTTATCTAATATCTGCAAACATGTGCGATATGATGAATGTTTCTCTGAAGCTTTGGCTCTTTTTCCAGAACTAAAATCACTGCTAGTTATTTATTACACTGAATTTTGTCGATTTTTTTGAATCTATCGATCGGTTTATTTTAGATTAACCGATAAAGCGAGTGCTTAATCGTGTTCGCAATAAGGTTTTGGAATTTGTTAATGGAATTTTGATGAAGCGTCACGCGAGGTAAATGCATCGCTGATCTCAGACTTTTAAATCCACCTCATTATAAATTTGCGGTTTTTATCGGATTACTGTTTGCTGGCTGTAATAAAAAAAACCATGTTATTATATTCTCCTTTCTGGCCGGGTGGTTGGTTGGTTTGCTTGACGCGAATTTATTCGAGTGAACCTACATACCTAGCCGGTAGAGGTCTGCACGGGCCCGGGCCTGGCCCACGGGCTCTTACCCGACCCGGCCCGTGGGCCGGGCTCGGGCGGGTAAGCGCAATCGAGAGTCGGGCTCGGGCCGGGCCGGGCCGGGCTTTGGAATTTGGGATATAATGTTGGGAAAAATATCACAAATTGAGGATTTCAATACCGTGAACTACAAAAAAAAAACAGGACATTCGGAAGATATCTGGGGACAAAGTATACCAATCGATGATTTCAGAATCTCGGTGGCTCAAAAAAAAAAAAAAGGACTTTCGGAGATCAACTGGGAAAAATATACCAAATTGAGGATTTCAAATTCCTCGGTGAGCTAAAAAAAAAAAAAGGACTTTCGGAGATAATCTGGGGAAAAAGTATACCAAATCGATGATTTCAAATTCCTCGGTGAGCTAAAAAAAAAAAAAAGGACTTTCGGAGATAATCTGGGGAAAAAGTATACCAAATCGAGGATTTCAAATTCCTCGGTGAGCTAAAAAAAAAAAAAAAGGACTTTCGGAGATAATCTGGGGAAAAAGTATACCAAATCGAGGATTTCAAATTCCTCGGTGAGCTAAAAAAAAAAAAAAGGACTTTCGGAGATAATCTGGGGAAAAAGTATACCAAATCGAGGATTTCAAATTTCTCGGTGCTTCGGGTCGGGTTCGGGTAACAAGTGCGGCATTAGACTCGGGCCCGGGCAGGGTCGGGCGTGAGTTTTTCGGGCTCGGACCGGGTAGTTTTGTAAAATTTTGGCCCGTGCAGACCTCTACTAGCCGGTGAGCTGCGGTTTTATTACAGCCGATGGTGATGTCACTCGTAGTAATCTTTCACATACTGATCCACCCATGACAAAACCGGCGAACGTTTTCGAAGGCACCTCTGCGAGCACGCGAAATGCATACACAATCGAATTGAAAACTGTGTTTGTTTATTCATATCAATTAGCAACATTGCAAATATTGTATTTCGATCTATTTTATAGTTTTGTATAGACCCGTCTCTTATTTGGAAATACAGTATACATACTCCCGATTATCCGTGCATTAATTTAATTTTCAAAAACAATTCAAATTTTGAAACCAGAAACAAATTGAAACTTCTGGTGTTTTTAAAAGCGAAAATACCAACATAATTTAAAGGAACTGAAATACTAAATCTTCCTGTTAATTGTTACAATCAGTAAAATATCAACCTTTTCAAGAATTACATACGTCAGTAGGCGAAACCCGGGTCGTTAGTGACAAAATCTGCGAGAATGTACATAGTTTGAACGATTCAAATACGTTAGTAGATTTTGTTGGGATAAAAGTGAGAGAGAAGATTGATTATGATGAATTTATTAAAGCTGTGATATTTTCTGTTGGTTTATTTTTCGATAACTTTCTAAACTACCTTTCTTAAATTCTTTCCTCACCTTCAGCTCGTATCAGTTGGATCAAAATACGATGCAAAAATCCAACAGTGTATGATCAATACATATTAACACTGTAAAAACAGTGGGCGAGAAGTGGCTTTGAATAACCAGTCAACCATCTAAAATCTGCAAGAGAGATTCTTTTGCTTTCTAGATTTCGGAATTTCCTACTTTTTTTCGTATGTATTATGAAGTAATCGGATAAACATTCGGCAGTAAACTTAGCCAAGTGATCCAATCAGTATTATTAACCTGGTTGGGCCATTAGCATAATGTTTTTGTGCTGGCTCTGCCCTCAGGATCTAGCCGGTGACGTAGGCTCTATGTTATTTTTTTTACTCGCGAAGCCCGAAAGATGATGTCAGATCTTTTTGTACGCCGAATTGCTTTCGTGCGGAATACATGTTTCGTTTCAGCCTCAACGGCGACCCCTTTTGTGGTTTTATAACAACGTATTATCTAGCTCCTCACTTTTCATAGATATATATGGGAAACCGTGTCGAGCGTCCATTGATATTTTAGTGGGCTATACAACTACATTTCGCAATCCTTTTGGTTTCATAAACAGAGAGAATCTATCTAACGATTACGTACCCATTTTGTAATATATTTTTCAAGTTTTTTTTTACGCCGTATTTGTTTTATTGTCATGAATTGATACCTCCGTTCCGTTCCTCGGGGAACATTAATTTGTTAGTCTTCGAGGTTTTGTATACATTTTACATACTTTATGTAAATTGTTTGTATTCAAATATTCAGTGTAATTATTCTAAACGTATCTACTAATCCGTTCGCCTTGCGCTCAATTGTTGATAATATAATAAATATCATTTGTTGTTTGTTAGCAGGTATGATAGTGATCGGCGCTTATACTAAACACTGTGATCGATTAAATCAATTCATGTCATTGGAATGCGCCTCGGGGCCAGCATTTTATATTTAATAAACTGGAGTGGATATTATTACAAAATGTTTGTCCGTGCCGGCACAGTTTACATTAAATCACAAAACACGCGTATTGGAATGTTTCTAACGTATTTCGCAATTGAACAAATTCTGCTTCTGCGGAAAAAAACGCGTACGTAAACTGCCTACGTTGTGTTATGTGGTAGCGAGATACCAGGTTGCTATTTGGTATCGTGCATCTAGGAAAATATCTGCTGAGCGTCTTAATATTTTTTTAAATAACTACTGCTGAAAACAAATACAGTATATTATGTATTGATGATGGCTTAATAAAAATAGTTTGAGAAGGAAAATACTGTTTGAAACAGTCATTGTGAAGTAAGTTGTCGTTCTTGTTATATTTTGGACTATTTCTAACACTAAAATTACATTTACATAATACCATAAATGTCATTGAAATATCCACTATGTTTTGTTGAACAGTGTTTTTTTAAAATAATATTTGCGTGAATAACCAGTACTCTAATGAACAAGTTTTGAATGAATTTAAGTAAAGCAATGCCAGTTCAATACAACACTAACTGCGGTATGACAAAAATATAAAATTTTAACTCGAGACTAATATTTTAATCAGGGCTGTGGAGTCGCGTGAAAAAAAGACGACTCCGACTCCGAAGAGATTTTTCAATAATTTCTTTTTAACTTATATATACTTATATGTACACCATCAGATCATCTTTAGTCAGCCAAGCATGAAATGTGACACTTGACTATTTTGTTTAAATACAAATCATTAAATATATTTTTCAAAAAAAATCGAGCCGCTCATTTTTCACGACTCCAACTCCGATCCCGACTCCACAGCCCTGATTTTAAAACTTCGCGGCATTGGTAGGTTTCAAATATTTTTACACATTTTAGGGTGTATATGGATCCAAACAAAGCATAAGGTATAAGATTCAGCAGGAAGGGAGTCTTATTATTCAAGTGCTGTTCACACCGCAGTAGTTCGTACTCTGGGGGGGGGGGGGGGTAAGGTACATACTAGCATACAATACACCTGGTACATTTCGGCTTATAAGGAATAAATTGAGCCTGCAGATACCTGTATTATCAATATACTTATATTAAAGTTATTTTTTGCTCAATCGAAAACCCGTTTGCGTCCGTCCGGCAGTCCATGTTTTTGTCTCTGGAATGTCGTCGAAAAAAATGTACACCGTATAGGTGTAAATTTATTTATTTGATTAGCGCACACTCGATTTTTGTCGCCGTGCACGTAGGATATTTTTTTAGAATTTTTACGCGAACACACATCTCGCCGCGGTGTCGTCGACTGCGTACTATGTTGCCTCGGTGATAATTTCTAGAAAAAGATTTCTCGACAATAATAATTTACTGGACATCCCGTGTGGGAAAACTGACGTGCAGCACGGGTGATCTTTGCTAATATTGGCTGTCAGTATATGCGAAGTGTGAATGGAATCCGTGCACACACCTCACTAACTCATCTGAATGTTATTCTACGCTTTTTACACAATTTCTTTTCGAGAACAACTGTACAGAATTATCCACAATCGTTGAGTTGTATGTAATCATTTGCCACGCCGAGTTAACTTTGCATCACGTTCGCTGTTGTAGCTTCTATATCGGAAACACTTCTGAGCACACTTTCATTTTTTGATCTTATTACAATTTTCTTTTTCTCCCGATATATTTTTTCAATTCTGTTGTGGCAAGGCACCGCTAGTTGTACGTTATCTGCCGGCGCTTATTGCTTTCGAATTGAAGTATTTTGACGTTACTACTAAATTCTATGTCAGATATCTTTGGCACATTATTTAATTTCTTTATTCAAGCGGTTAAGACCTTTTCAATTTATTATAAAGGTAACTTAGGAATTCGGCATTCATTCAATTCTTCATACCTTGCCAAAATAGGACGGGTGGCTTACAACTAGGGCTGCCACCTTTTTCTGGGACAATTCCGGGACAAATTTTTTCATCATTTTTTTTAGCTCACCGAGGAATTTGAAATCCTCAATTTGCTCAAAATTTCCGGGGCAATTTAGCATTCATCCGGATCCATCCGGGACAGCGCTTCCAATTCCGGGACGATCCCGGCCAATCCGGGACAGGTGGCAACCCTACTTACAACTCTTCCTTGTAACGAGCTGATAATATTTTAAAAGAAGTATACATAGTAAAAACTTGAGATAATCAATACAGTAGTGAGAGATACACTGACGACAATTCGATAAAAAGGTTTTTAATATTCACTAATAATTTTAAATATTTTTAGTATGAAAAGCTTCATGAAGATCATTGACTAACCGCATGTGTATAAATAAATGCAACCAAGGAAGTGTCTGCTTGCATAAAGGAGTGTGCTGTGTGTTACTGTGAATGTATAACGATCAGCAGAGGTAAAAGGTGCGCCCCGAGAAATTTACAAACGTATAATTTAAATTTCCTCCGTCTGGGTTCACTCCGGTCGCCGAGTGCCGAGTGCAAGCCACACGGCCTCCGAAGGCTGTTCAAAACCGGAAACCGCCGCGTTCGAATGCTCCGATCGTCTTATCGACGCGCCCGAATCGCTGGTGCTCGGCAGCGCTCCAACAGCACATAACCAGTTTTCGCAACTGAACACAACAAATCTATGTATGTAGTTCTAATTGAACACCAGAGCTGTAAACACAATTAATGGCACGGTGGCGGATTACTGAAAACTATTTTATAGTGCTTTGTATAAAAAGGGAACCTATCTATTCACTTACCGTACACACCAATAGGTGTAGATAAATATGTTATTAAAGTTTTAAAAACATCGCATTTTGATTCTACAACGATATAATTCTAACCATCGCTGAGGAATCAGAGTCGGAATCGGACTGTTTTAACTGGAGTCGCAGTCGTCTTGTTTTTTCTCTATTGAATCTCAATTCAATCAATTATCATTTCAACCAAAATACTTTGATATATTTTTTTTATTTATTATTATATAAGATAATCTTTTGAAATTTGTTAACAAGTATATTATGCATTGTTTGTATGAGTTGTCAAACTTTTGCACGTTTGGTATATACACTAATACAGGCGTGGGGTACCTGCGGCCTTTTGGCTACTCTGGTGCGGCCTTCTGGCCAATTCTGTAATTCTGTAAATTCCTGACATATTCTGACCGTAAGGTCGTGTTTCCGGCAAAAGATTCCCTAGTCAATGTTTACTGCGGCCTTTTGAGAATAAAAGGTTCCCCACCCCTGCATTAATCGCTCACGATCATTATATGCATTGCTATGAAACACGACTTGAAAAAGAAAGCCTCTCAATTGTTAATATGGCGGTGTAACAGTCCACGCTAATCTGCCAAATACGTAATTTTCATTGAAATCTAGCTCTCTTCTAGTGGTATTTTCCGCTACGCGCGTGTACTTTTCACATACATTTTTGTGTTGTTTTCTACTTGTGGCGATGATTCATAGCGCGGTCGTCAAACATGCTATAAAGTTTTATTCGCGAAAGGTGATATTTTATTATGTCAATTTAGTGCATGCAATGAAAATAAAATTAATGATTTTGTATATACATAAAGTAAAGCTTGCGTTACTATTGCAGATGGTTTCTTTAGACCAGTGGTTCGCAAAGTGGTTCCTGTGGACCCCCAAGGGTCCGTCAGACCGCTGAGGGGGTCTGTGACAAATTAAAAATCATTTGGGGGTGCGCGGAAAAATAAATATTTTTTCGAAAAGAGAGTTTGTTTGTCAGTTCTCGCAGAAAAACATCTGTTACTATACCTCCATTAGAAGGCCATGTGCTCCACATTGGAAGCAGACATGAATAAAAAAAATACCATTCGTATAGTAATGATGGTCTAAAGTTTAGACCATCATTACTAAACTTTTATAAATATTGGCAAAAAATATATTCATTCGAAAAGTGAATCTCATTAAAGTATCTCAAAATAGAGCATATAAAGTGTCATTTTATTTGTCTGCATTTTAGGCCTTTGATACCATTTTATTGCACAGTTTTAGTTATTAATTTAGTGAACGACATAAAGTGTTTAAGACATAAGACTACATAATATTTTTACATTCTTCCGTCTAAGTTTTATTACTTGGTATTTTCTGTCGTTCGAAGAGAATAACATTATTATTATAATAATACTATCTAAGACGCTCATGCTTCGCTGAAAAAGCTTTAGTCAAGTAGGCAGCGGTTGTATCGGGTATCCCATTGTTAGAGGACAGGTGTCCGAGGGGCGAGAGGCAGAAATACAGCCTTGCGTCTTCAATATTACCTTACCGTTACGTGTGTATTTTATGAACTGTGTTGGTGTTGGTGCCCATTTTCTGAGCTCTATTTTCTACTGACGGACAGAATAATTTTTCTTTTGTATTGCGCCAGGGGACTTAACGTAAAGACTTATTATTATTATACACGGCAGGAAAATAATACGATCGTCGTTTTGATATTGCCATGTCGCCGTTAGTTTGTTTCTTTTGCATTCATATTTTGTTATTTTTTATTTCCATAAATAACTACATACAGTATTTATATGATTCAACGCATGGAATTATTTCAGTTCTAAATCTATTTATTAGTAGACTTTTCAAGTCAGAATTTAAGTTGAGAATGGCTATAAATTATTCTTTTTAAAGGTACATGTAAGCCTAAATTACATGGAGGCATTTACGATCATTATCACCGATATCACGATCATCATTCATTCTTGAGGGATTGTAAATGAAAAAAATAATACTGTCGCTAAAAGTTTCGTGTCATTTAGTACAGTGCTTCCCAACCTTTTTCATGCCACGGACCCCTAAATCTGAAAACAATAATCTGCGGACCCCCGATTTTTTTTTTAATTTCACATGTTCATATTTTATCACAAAGAATGAAAATTTTCGCAGACTCCAGGTTGGAAGCACTGATTTAGTACATATGTTTATATTTTAATACTAAGAGAGGTAGCAACTATCATTTCGCTATTCACGCGGAAAAAAATGATCGCGTATGCCCAATGTTGGTGCAGACAAGGAAAATGTAATTGCCGATTTACCGTCCTAATGAATTATCATTTTCACTCGGTGTCTGCTTTGAATTGTCTCATTACCCAGACAGTGACTAAGCGTAGTATCGTGTATATTTTAATTATCATTAATTATTGTTACTGTAGGCAGAGGTATGCATTGACTTAGTTATGAAATTAGAGTGTACGATTCCGCTGTCTCTCGGCTGACTCACCGTGCGCCGTTCCATCGTTTCGAGTTGCCTTGCATATGCATATCAAAACAAGATCTGTTTTCGAAATGCCAAATCCGTATGGCGCTCGCATTATCCCCATGTTTGTTGATACGGCAGCACCATCAACAAAGCGTCGCCATTTTTTATTTCCCAGATGCGTCACTTCATCTCGCGCTGCAGGATGCAAACGGATCTCGAAAGAATAAGGCTGTGTTGTTTGTTGGCATACTGTTTGGCCGTGAATCGGACCCGTGCATTTTATCTCAGTTTTGTATACGGTGCGTCATGTCTTCGGCGGCCTTTATGCGACGTACGCGACATCTTTTAGTTGATTCTCGGCAATTAAAATGCTGTTTTAAAAGAGTTTAATTGCAACATGTGTGCGCAAACATGCACGGGTACAATCCATTGTTGGCGCTGAATGTATTACAATGCATAATAAATTTTCATAGCGTTTAACGTCACGTTTCTCGTTGAGAAGTAACGATGATTAAACTATTTTCTTGACGTTTTAATTACAAGTTTATTCATTGATTACAACTCTTGTTAAAGTTAATAATATCATCATTAATAAAATAATTGACATAAAAACAACAAATGTCCATTTTTTTCCATTTTCACTTTATTGATTTTCTCGATCCTATGGTTCCATTAATCTAGTGTCTGAGCTGTCAAATTTTCTTTGATTTGTTCAACAACAACGTTTCTTTCTCATATATTTTTTTTAAATATCTATTAATCGAAATACATATATATATATTGAATATAAAGCTCTTTCAAACTAATAAAAATACCTTCGACCAACTGAGATATTAAGATTTTGCTTCTGAAAAATCATTTTTGTGACATTTGTTGTTTTTATGTCAGGGTATTTTAATTCTAGACGAAATTATTTTTTCATATATTTTTTTTGCTTGTAAACGATTGCTTGTTTTTTGTGCACCTATCCACACAATTTCATATCAGTGATTAAACAAATACAGCTGCATAAATCGATTCGTCGGTTTAAACACACATTGGTATAAATGGTAAATCGGTCTGAATTTACGTACATATAAAAGGCGTATTAAAATAGGGATTCTTTACGGCATCAAACCGATGACTTGGAAAATTTCCTTCGCATAATTATCCTTCTCGTGCCACTGTTTTCCTTTCAATTTGTTTCTAATGATTCATGTTGATACTTCGGTATATATTATTAACTTTACTTAGTATTATTTATTCGTCATTTTCGTAATAAACAAGCTAATAAAGAGGGTACACATTTTGATATTAAGTACATAGTAGGTTGGATGCTGTGACGCTATGAAAAAGCTTTGACGTAAATCGGTTATTTTGCGTCATAGTTCTGGTGCTCGCGTACTGTATTGTATCTGGTATCGATCGGTAGTTTTTTTAATTTATTACTAACGTTGGCGCAATAATTTACTCGCGTAGCAAAAAAAAAATGTTGTATGTAAAACGCTCTTATACGTCGAGGCTTTTGAAATCTTCACCGATCTCGCAGACGGCGATTTGTTATGCAACCAGTTTTACTACTCGTAAACTATCATTAAATAACACTGCCGAACAATTCTTCGATCGACGTTTGTGACTCACAATAAATCTCAGCGAAGGATACAAAACAGATTTTTTTTCTGAATTGATTTTTACGTATCCTTTTTGGCAAATCTGACGTAGTCGAATGAGTAAAAATAATATTTAAATGGAATTGAATATGTCGACATAAGAGTGTGCGTTACTCATTAATTCAAAGAAAACGTAAAATTGTTTGATTAAATTTCGAATAATTTAATTTATGGGGGTCAGTAGGTTACTTGCTTGTTTTAAGCACTTGTAACACAAATGTTGGTCAATTGCAATTTAACCATTTTTTACTGATATGTGATTGTAATAAACATTGCTCTAATTTTTATTTTCTTTTATTTCCAGAAAATGCACGCAAATCTGGAACCCGAGTCCTAGTCCACTGCCAGGCGGGAGTGTCCCGCAGCGCGACGATAGCCATCGCGTACCTGATGAGATACCAGCACCTCTCTATGGTCGACGCGTACAAACTCGTCAAACTAGCCCGCCCCATCATCTCCCCCAACTTGAACTTCATGGGCCAGCTGGTTGAGCTGGAGAAGACGCTGCGAGCGTCGACGGCGACCCCGGCCACGACGGCCGGACCCTCGTGAGGAACGCCCACGGCGTCGGGACGCCGGAGAAGACATTCGGCGTCGCCGGAAGCTATGTCAAGCGCCGCGGACGAAATAATTTGCGCAGGCACCTCGACGCCGGCCAAAAGAACGCATCGGCGGGATGCGTGAGCCACTGAAATGGCGCAGACGAGGATTTTTATTTATTTATATTAATTATTGATTGCATGCGCATATAAAAAAAGATTTTACTTACAGTAAATGAGTAGCGAGGAAACCCACCCGAACTGATACTATAATTGTTATTGTAGGATGTAGCTTTATTTTATTATATTTAGTACAAGTCAAAATATCTGATGGGGTATAATGATGGATTATTTTCAACTTTGCATTTTCTATTCGGATTCTCATTCAATTTCTTTGCTAATTAACTGACGTGGAAAACAAAGTAGCACAAATGGATTTCTTGAATGTTTCGGCTTAATATGCTTATTATTAAATGTTGAGGTTTTCTTATCATTATTTCCTCAATCAAAGTGTACCATATCCACCGTCTGAAAGAACAATTTTCTTTCAATATGTTCTGATGTAAAATATACAAAATGTATGGCGAGAGAAACCATGCAAAGAATTCTTAAAAGCCATTGTACTTCATTAGTTGTTAAGAGTATTTTTTACAAATGTAATCATAAAGAAAAGCCTTTATTGCAACACTTCTATCATTGTATATCTTCAATAAATATGATACTAAAGTTGCAATGTTATGTATTCATGCTAGTTAGATCTTTAACGTAGCAGATATGATCCTGAGCAACTTTCATTTTTACAGTTGAAAATCTTACTTTTAATTTCCAGATACTTTCTTGCGATGTTACGCAAGTGAATATGATAAAATAAATTAGATTTTAACTTTAAGCCATTGATGATAATAATTGGTATTTAGTAGTTAGTATGCCCCAACCCTTTTACCTAGCTTTGAGGTCCGAACGGACCACGGGTGAAGCGAAATCTAGTCTGTCGGGATAAAAGGCTGTGTTTAATATTTGATCGTGTAACAATAATTCATGTAAACTATACACGAGATTCGTATTTAGTGTAGTAGATAAGATTAGTAAATAAGAGTGGTGTGCAGACCTTAGGAAACAGATTGTATTATGAAAAATACTCTCAAAAATGACAAAAAACAACATATTTTTTGACGTAAATTAAATGTATAGGTAGCTCGATTCACCGCTGCATCGGGCGGTGACATCTTTTAAACTATTGCTGACCAAAAATTAATAAATTAAAAGTATGTTATAAAACTTGTGTTATGCTGTACAATTACAATACTGATACTGTTAGCCTTGCCATATTATTTCACTGCACGCCACTGTCATGCAGATGGGTTTTTCTTTGCAATGTGTTGTATATTAATTACATAATGTAGAAATGAATACAGATAAAATAATGCCCCTGGCTTAATTTTTTCCACTCCACTTTGATAAGAATTTATACATTCTATAATCTCTCCCTGTATCTGATCCATATCACACATAAGTTTTTTAAATATAATTATATTATATTTGTAATGTAAAGAAACACAATATTATATCTCAATAAATAGAATGTAAAATATTTATTTTCTTATTGATGTTGTTATCATTTCCCTAATATTTTTTTTATATTGTATCAACAATTCGTGGCTTAACTTACTATAAGCATATATTATTCAAATTTATTGTTAATTTTATACCGAATTCTGGAATACATCTGGCATAACAGATTAGATAATATCAATATCACAATGTAAGTGAAAAAAAATATATTACAAATTGAATCTAATATGATTTAAAAATAGTTCTACATATCAAATAGAAAAAAATAATCCAATATATTGATAACAAGTTTTCAGTTGATATATTATATTTGTGATTGTATCTTCATGTATCTTCCTTCAATTTAATCTAGAAAAGCTTATGATGTTGTGTCTATTTGATTAGATAGAATTGATGGATGTCTTCGTACTTTTATTGTGCACTTATTTTTTTGTTTTATTTCAAATATTATGACCAATCCATTTTTATCATAAAAGATTTATCATCACTTATCTGGTGTGTATTTATATAATTTTGCTTATGGTGCTTTAATCTCATTGCAGTTCTTATAATATAAAGGAAAATGCCAAAAATATATATATTCAATCATTGAATTCATTTGAAATATATGTTACTAAATAGCTGCCAGAAATTGCCTTAATGCCAATACAGACTGTATTCATAGAGCAGTTTGACATTTGAATATGTTCATAAAAGTAACAGTAAAACCTACACTTTGTTTTCATCCATCAGACATTTTGAATTGTATTCTGTCATCGATTTTGCAATAATATTCTTTTTTTAAAAATTATTTGTCAGTAAAAAATATAAATGTCAGTCATAAAAAGTATTGAAAATATATGGATCGCTGTATGTTATAATTTTTTCGAGGTGAATTGAACTGGGAGTAATTTTATATTTGGTTTTAGGTCTCACGAAATTAATGTAGGTTTTACTGCATCTTGTTTGGCATGGTGGATGAAAGAGGACTCGTATTATTAAGCGGGGTAGGAGTCGATGCGAATGTTGGTTTTTGTTTTATTAGCGGGTGACCAGTCTTATTAACTCGGTGTATTGTTAGTTAATACAACCAATATATGTAAATGATTTTGTAGATACAAATTTTAGTTTATAAGCTAGTTCTTAGCGGGTGGTTAAATATATATGGCTGCTAAATGATCATTGCCATTGATTTAGTGATCGCAACGTTTTCGTTTGTGAACTGTCGTCATTTGTAATATATTTCACTTCTAATTGTATAATGTATCGATGAAAATATAAAGTAAGGCGAACGAGAATTAAGCCACAATGACTTTTCACATGTGCCTCCTTACTGGTGTATTATTTGTAAAATAAATAATGTTTACATAATTTACTTTTTGTGTTTTACTCATTATTGACAATATTTGTGTTATTTCCAAAGAAAAAACTGAAACCTTGCCGATTTCCAATACCGACTACGCAGTGAAGCATTTCCATATAATGTGCTTTAGAAGAGGCTTTTAAAGCTCAACTATTCAAAGAGTTAGAGAATGAAAGTAGGGCGTTAGAAATGAATCAGTATTAAGCTAAATATTTTCTACCCACCATTTAGAGAAGTAACAGAGGAAAGAAGGGATGAAGATATAACACACCTCTATGTGTATGTATACAAATCCAAAATCATCGTATGTAAGTCACCATTTTAGGTTTCGAACCCTTTACTTAGCGACTATGACAGAATGATTCTCAAATCCTTTTGCACCGTAGACACCTCTGCTGCATAATATTGAATTTTCCTAAAGATATTAGGTTTAAACGGCTCGACAGCTGACGCAGTACTGCTCACTTTTATAGGTTTTTTTACAGAGTACAAAATTAGCCTGAGCATTTTAGCAACATCAATAAATCCTTGAGAGTAAGAAAATGTCGGTAATCATGGATCTATAGCGTTCTGGCTGGCATATTTTTTAAGAAATATGGACCAATGATTCCACCAAGTCCATAAAGCACACCAAAAAGTTGCTTTGTGGTTGTAACGGCACTTCAATAATGGCTTGTGGATTTTCATGCACCAATTTTGCTTATTGTCGTAGCCAAATATCAAAAATGAACCTCATCGCTGAACAGTTTTGTGGTAATAACAATTTAAGATTTGTTATTATGAGATTATTAGTTATTACACATACATCATTTTGTAAATCTTTGGTTTAGTAGAGTAAAGGCTTAGCCAGGTACTAGCAGCTGATAAAACATTTATTTTAAAATTGAAAAAAAAACTTCAATTGATTCTAATCTTAATTATTTCATCTTAATCTTTTGTTAAATGAATGCTTTGGCATTTTACACATTTTATTTAATTATCAGCACAGCTTACCCTTACCCAGTAAGTATTCTCAGAAGTAAATTAATTGAAGATAAATGTTTTAAATATAAAGATTTATGGACAATCTATTCAAAGTAATTGGTTTGAGTGAGCAAGATGAAAATAATAATTACTAGACAAAAAATAATAAAAGTTATTTAGATTTTATCTTAAATATATTATGTTAAATACAAAGATTATGGTTGTATTATATTATTAAATCAATAGATAGGCAATTATATCGAGCCGTAATCGGCAGAAAAGCGTAAGCGACAATTCATAAATTTTACAGGAGAATATGTTTTAAGTTCCTCTTGTAATAAGTTCGCGATATGTTTTTTTAATTTATCAAATTATGATTTAATATATATTTGAAAATTTTCATTTCGTCATTGGGGTAAAAAAAGTTTACAATCACTTTTATTGTGCTTCTGACCATTGTCAACACAATTTGATCAAATACTTAGTAAAACGTCTATTTTTATTTTTTTTAATCTTTATAGTCTTATAATATATTATCTTTAAAATGACATGAACAGATATTTTGAGTCTGTATTTTTCCATTGATTAATAATGATCGATATATATTAATAAACAATTGCTTAATTTAAGATAAATAAGGTTAGCAATATAATATCGCAGCAAAATTAAGATTTTAATGACGTCTTAATTTTTGGTGAGAAAAATATTTAAGATAATAGTTTTGAGGAATATAGTCAGTGGTGAAGTGGGGCCGGGACGCCAGCTCAGCATTTCTTTTTTTAAATATTCAAAATTAATTCCGATAATTATTCTCTCATCATTCGAATCTTAGAACTGCTAAAATTCTTAGGAAAAAAGTTAATGTATACATGCAGAAAAAAAAGGAAAATAATGATCATCAAAGAATGGAAAAACGTTTTAGATTTTTATTGTTTCGGAAAAAAAGGGGGCGGGATGAAAGTCATCAAAAAAGGAGTGCCGTGGCACTTTTTAATTTAGCACTTAAACATTGAATATCGTTATGTCATCAACTATGTATGTGTGTAGATAGATACAACGTTATTAATTAAATATGTATCGAGTTCTAGGTTGTGTATAATAACCGAGCAATAATCCATTTACCTCATGTCGTAATGCAGAAATATGTATCAATATTTTTTTCAAATTTGGTAGATCGAAAATAAATTCATTGCCTTTTTTTACGCGATCACAACAAAATCTTATCCAAACAAGCATCAATATGGTAAATATTACAAACAAAAACTAGTTAATGTTACTGAAATTTCTAATGACTACATCTACCGATAAGAAAAAACTAAACTTATCAAAAGACTATTCTAATTACTGTCTGTTGCTAAGGGTGGGTCGGACGCCTGTGACGTCCTTAAACTGTGATCTAGAAATATTTAAAAAAATATATCAACCATTGGAAATACAAAAATATACAGAGAAAACACACAATTGTTTTTTTTTTTAATTTAACAAAATTCCATGAAGTATTTTAACAATTATTTGGCTAGTAATTTCTAATATAAGGATTCATAGCTATAATTTGATAAAAACAATATCGTCTCCATGGACATGGTCAGAAAAACCTAGAACTGTGATTTTACATAGTATATATTTTTCCAGCCGAGGTCTCAAAGTTGTCCTTTTCAGATGTTTACGCGCCCGTAAATAAATTGACGGTCTTAAGCTGAAAATTTACATTTGTCAATACATATTTATTAATACCGGCTTCATGTCGCCAAACTAATAAAATTGTAAGCCCCGTTTCAAGTTTAATTATAAAATACGTATTATTATATTAAAAATAACATTGGAGTATGTACTTATCATTGAAGAAGATAAGTAGGTGTCATTTGGATAGATAAGTTATTAAGTACCTAAGATCAAATCAATTAAAATATTACACCTTCTGCAGATAATTTTTAGTCAAGTCATCCAAAAATAAATATACATCTCATCGATGTATTATCAATTTCTGATATTATAAAAGTCGCAGTGTAAAAATTAAAGAATTACATTGATAGTCATAAGCAAAGAAACAATCACATTATATATTGTATTTTTGTTTCGTACATAATTTTCGCCATTTTTAACACAAATGAATTATTTATTGTACATTTCATTCTCCTGAATATTTCTGTCATCGTCAATCCAGATTATAACATGATTAACTATCATTATGTCTTGCATTAACAATTCCGTTGAATCTATTTTTTTCTTCATTATTTAAATTCCAATGCAAAATAGTGTATGTATACTATAACACTTTTAAAGATTATCTCATTGAAGTTTCTTGAAGAGGGCCTTATTTAATTACATGTAAATGTCTTCTGACGTATCGACCCGTAATCGGCTTCCTTTCCGTAAACCTCCCCCTATCAGCGGTGGGCTGCCAATACATTAACAAGAGGCTCGCATTATATCAAAGCAATTCTCGGTGTTCTAGGGAAGCAGTGAGTTTTTTTTATTTCTCCGATGCAATTATATGCAATATTTTAATAAGCAATCGATTATTACTTAATACACTTATAATATGTAACAATATGCAATTTACCGTATATTTATCAATATAAATGGCCAAAAATGTACTACTGTGTATACTGAAGCTGTCCTGGATAATATACAAGTTATAAATTGCAGTTGTGTACTCATTTGATCTGAGAATATTGTTTTCTCTTAAATTAACAAAGGTCTCGCCGGCCTTAGTAAAATTTAGCAAGAGGCTCGCACGAGTCCCTTCGACCCCCCCCCCAGCCCACCCCTGCCCGTTATGATTAAAACCTAACCATTCCTGTAAAATTTATGAATTGTCCCTTAAGTTTTTCTGCCGATTACGGTTCGATATAGAAGTTACTTACCCAGTGGCCTTAGGCGTAAAAAAATGAAGGCCCTGTTTTTCGGATCACATAAAAACGTCAGAAAATTCCATGTAAAATATTAAAAATATATCGAAATCTGAATAAATATTATATGGGTATACAAGGTATTTTTGAAACCCTTAAGATTCTGTCGTCTCCACAACCTTCTCTCCATCTTATTTTTGTAAAAATCTGCATAATATGTACACGGAGGGGTTCAGAAAAGAAGTGGTTTAAATATAATATATATTTATTTACAAATTTAACAGTGGGCAGTGGGGATTCTGACTTCTCCAACCCTCCTTTGCTACATCCCTGGATCAGTGAAGGAAAAATAGTTTTAGCATGAAAATTAACATTGTAAGAATATTTACTAGACTCTATGCTAGAGCATAAATACAAGAGATATTTTTGATATTTTGATAGTTTAAAACGAGAAAATGTCCATATATGGTAGTTTCTAAGTCATTGTTTGATTACTCACATTTTTATTTGATTTTAATCATTGTTTAATTGAACATATAAAAGAATAAAACGTTAATCATCTTATCATTTTTCAAATATCAGCAGATTGTAATATCAATTAAGTAAAGCTATAAACTCATAATGGTTATTTCGTCGATGTATCAATCATATTTCTAACACATTTCTGACAGCTTTAATTATCTAAAAAAATACAGTTATACAAAAAAAACATACATAAATATAGTGGAACTTTTTAAATATGTTTACATTTGAATCGTTCAAATTATGTACATTCACACAGATTTTGTCACTAACGACCTGGGTTTCGCCTTTCGGCATCTTCAGGCGTTCAAGTGCACGGATGAACTTGAACGTATACTATATTTAGTTAAAAATCAATATTTAATATTGTTTGAAACTTCAGCAGTAATTTTATAACTCGTACATTTATTACAATTTTCATTTCATGATAAAAAAAAAACGATTGAGTGTTTCTAATCATGATTGAGTAAAAATCTAAAATAACTGATATACTATCGCAATATGATACTTTCAATAACTTGTGTTTAATATTATATCTTTATTTTAGTGATAGCAATGGTAAAAATAATTATCTAAATTAACATCTTGAAAAGAGTGAGTCACATCGTCCTTATAAAAGTAAACAAATAATTAAACTGATTGATTACTTGTTGATTAGATTAACACACTAAAGTTTATACTTTTGTAAATAGAATATTTATTTAGAGATAATAAAAGCAACTCAATTGGTAAGCGATCGACTTATCTATTTATTCGGCCAGTATTTTCTGAAGAAAAGCGGCAAGTACTCTCACAAGTTTTCGTATCTCGGCCGTCTGTGGAGATAAAAAAATCACCACCACCGTCGTTGTCCTTGTAATTTTGTGGCGCTCGCGATGAATTAAAAAACGGACCATGACAGAAAAATTCTTACCGAATAATTTTAATAAATGGGTAACATTATGTAACTACTGGGAAAAACGATGGTGACAGGGAAATTATTATAAATACTATTTGTATTTTAATTAAAAATCCAACGATTTATCGTTGTGTATATCGTGTTGTTTTTCTTGTTTGCTAACTATATTAAAAGGGTTGGATTGCTGAGGTCAAAGAATGAATCATATCATATCCATCAGTCTCAGTGTTTTCCTTTGACTATGGCTTCGTGACTTTCATCCCTATGAAGGTCACAAAATTCTTAGTTAAAGCTGTAAATAATTAATCTGATTTATGATACATAATTCAACTAAAAAAATCTACTTTAATGTTCAGTTGAAGCAACAAAATATTGTTTTGTATGATTCTTATAACAAACTTAAAAATAATTAGGTGGTATAAAAACAGCGGACACTTATTTATTCATGAACTCCAAATAAACGGGTGACAGTGCTAACTTTCAAAATTTCTTGAATGTGGCTTAGTTTTGCAGTAGAAAGTATTGTGATCAAAATTACACTGTGGATTTATTTATCTATCGATATTTAAAATAGATTTGAGAATAGATAATGCACTATCAATTTGAAAATCTCTGAGACTGCTGCCTTAATTTATTATTATTTGTTTTCACCGGCTTACACGTTTATATTCAAATGTGTAAATCCGTATACTTTAATTAGGAATAACTTAGGTATAACAATATTTCAATAAACATGTTTTTTTATATTTCATGAAACGTTAATGATAAATAAATCAAGACAAATTTGTATTCAAATTTCATAAACTGATGCGGGAAAATAACGAACTGTAAAATGCTGCAAAAATTCGCTGTATCGTTAAAAAAATATTACTGTGGTAATGGTTCTGTTTAATATGTGAAATCATGCGAAAGAAAATAACCGTAAGATACAATTTAATGTTCTTGGTGGGGGAGTTGAGCCAAGATAAACTAACAGATAAATCGGTAGAAAGACACCCCTAATGTGACGTAGAAGGGGTGGACGATAAAGGAAAGGAAACGAGCGCGTGTGCAACCACTGCGACACAGATTAGTTTGAATGGACACGTGTAAAGGGACTTCACGTGCGATTCACTTATCGCCCGCTCCTGAAATATTGTGGTGCGGGTGGTCTATAACAATTCCAACCCCAATAAATTATTTTAAGCCGCTAACGTGCAATCCCTATTCCAATACAGCTAGCTCCGAGAAGATAGACAAATACTTCGTACCAAAACATAAAAACTACACGTCCATATCTAATATATTATTGTCATTTAATTGAAATATAACTATAGCAGTATGACTTCTAATGGTGCAACTATTTCATTGTTAGCACATTAACAACAAATTTGCTTTGGCTTATCTTCTTCCATGTCTTCCACCAATTGCTTTACTTCCTTCCATGACATGCCAGCATCCATCAGCATTGCCGACTACATTCTACGGATAGTACCGGCTGGAAGAAGCAAACAGGATCGAGGCTCTCCGTATCAACACGAGGCCATGCCAGTTCCAACGTCTCTCCATAACGACTGACGCAGGGCGCTATATGAAATTTATTGTAATATTTATAAGATTTTGAAATTGCAAACTTAAATATTGAATTTTATTATTTTATTATTATGAATGAAAATTGAGACTAAGTTGTGTTTGTCGTACCAAAATATATCAATAATAATATATTCATTAGAAATTTTACAACTGTTTTACCTAGCTGGTTTAAAAAATGTATGGTAATTTAGAATTCATTTTATTTTTAACATAATATACTCAACTCGCTTTTAAAATAAAATGGTCCGCTGAAAGGAACAGATGCTTTATTTTTACAGGATTTCTTTTTCTTTTTCGATTCCCAGAAACAAAAAAATATATTGTCAATATCGCGCGTTGATTCAACTCGGTTTTTATTGGCATAATTTTATAGAACACTTGAAATGTATTCGTAACGGCAGAATCGAGCACATTTTTTTTTGTGAAGTGAATAGAGCTTAACATTAACGGCTTTTTTTATATTTAGAGAACCAATCTTACATTATTCTTTGTACTATATAAATTTTCTTTTACTCAGTTTCGAATGGGAGATGTAATAAAAAAATGGGAATATAATAATTTTGACTCTTGCAAAGAAGAAATAACAAAAATAACTTAGCAACGTTTTCAATAATCGACTGTGGAAAGGAAACAGGACGTAACCCACCGTTTTTCAAAACAGATTTTTTTCGATTATCACAATGTATCAAACTTGATAAACGTTATATCAAAAGGATGCAAGCTGCAAATGCCGAATTAGTATCTAAATTTAGCTTTTAAATTTGAAAAAGATGTCCTTGTGAAAAATTACAACCAAGAAAAAATAAAGAAAAAAAAGTTTTTCATATACAACTTCTTTAATTAATATTTGATTATGTCAATTAAACATCAGTTTAGATGTCTCCGTGCACTTCATGTTTATGTATAATTCATAATTTGCATATGGCCCAAAATCATCAAAACACGTTTTTTGCGGGGGTTACGTCCTTTTTCCTTTCCACAGTCGATATCCATAATCATCGACGAAAACTTGTATTAAAACCATTAAACTATGTTTTGTTTTAATTCTTGTTAATTTTTGATTAGCGAAATTCCGTAAAACGTTTTTTAATTAAAATTTATAAAACGTATTATTGGCTTATTTTATAAACGATCGTGTAAAATACAAAACAAACATTAAAGGTAATACTGTTATTTCAAATATAATAAATATATTGTGTAGTTTCTTGATTCGATATATTCATTAGGTGGTGTGGTTAGTAACGATATCGTCACCCCATTCCGTATTTAGGGGTGCTACCGATGACTCAATAGTATAATGATACATCAAAAGTATCATTTATCTTATGAATCCGTGGAAGTGAGAGTTGGAAACTAGAAAAGGGGAATGCAAGTGTACTTATGTACTGTGAAAAAATAATGCTTTGACTCACAGGTTATGGAAGGGGTGTGTAAATATATGTATTGCACCATGTACACTGCCATCATGGAGAATATGGATTCTTAACGGATGTTTTCAACAAAAGTTGTTGAACACACGAGATTTTGTTTTAACACTTTCGGCCCCGGGCCAAATCAAGTAAAATTGTCTCGTGTGCCCGGTTTATTTTTGAAGAATCGCATTTTTTCTGAATGACTTACTAAAAAGGCTATAACTGTGAAACCAAATCATCAAAAGATCAAATCATATGAAACCTTTTGTGGTTGTTTGAAAGACTATTGCTATTCAATTATGTATGGTATTATTGCTAGAATTTTCTGCTATGGCTTTAAAGCTATATTACAATGTTTGCACATGTACCGAGTCTTACTCCATTTTTTGCTTGGCGCCCACCTTGCATGTTCAATTGGGCTTATTTATTTTTTCTTGCTGCTATTAGTAACAAAATATTTTTAGAAATGCTTTTTGACATTCTTTTTTATAGAATATTTAAAGCTTAAATTGAAAATGAACTCAGTGACGGCAACATCATGTAATCTTTAAAAGGACAAATGGACGCATCAAATACGTTATGATATCGTTAAATTTTGGTTAGTAAAATCAGTTACTATTTTCAATAAAAGTAATAATTAAAAGACTGATTTAGAATAATTTGAGTATCTATTATAATGATTATACTGAGTCTTCTATACAAAATTTTGCTTGATACCACAATGATGGCTCTATTTTAAAGCATAGCCCATCACGTGAAAACACGGCTCTGGGATCCAACGTGTCGCTGTTGAGTCGCTTAACTACTGTTTTCAGAGACGATAAGGAGAGTGGTAAACTGATTCATAATTCCGTTTTTAGGATTGGATATGAGGTGATTGGGAAGGAATTTAATCATACATGAAATACATGCCTTTGCGATTCTTTCAATTTTATAATTATTCAACATTTTAAATCTTCCGTTAAAGGATTCGAAAAACTGAACTTTCTAAAGAAGTTGTTAAGATATGTGAAAAGCTACAGATAAAAAAACTTGAAGCAACTCTAAAATCCTTAAATGTAATAAGCACTTAAAACATTTTGGTATCCCACCCTCACGTTGACTACAAATAACTGATATATCACTGATTTTTTCCAACAAGTCGAGAATAGTTTTTTTTTTATTACGTTTATTCAACTTAATTACAAAATGTGTTTTAAAAACCAAATTGAATAAACGTAATAAAAAATATTGTGATTTTTGAGCGCTGATGGTCCATTTATTTTTTTATTCTATTTTTATTGGCGCGTGCCAAACGTTGATTATATCTGCACAGTTCCAGTGATGAACAAAAACCCCCCCTGCTAAGAAAAACTACACATCAACATCGTGGTGATATCATCCCTCTAATGAGATGATGCATTTTCCTATTACTCGTATTGCGTTATAGTCATTCGATCAGCAAACTTACTCATACGAGGGTGACAAACAGCATTCATTGAATTTAATCAGTGGCGTACACCGACATGTCCGGCTTGATTCAAGTAAAGTTATGTCTAAATCTCACCCTCAGATTTTCTTTTATACAGGGATAAACGTATAAAAAATACATACTGAAAAGTATCATATCAACATGTTCCATTACATTCAAATATTTTTTCATTATTCATAGCAAGATATCGATCAATCAGTTACATATATATTTTTTAACCATGTCCGCTCCCAATGTGGAGCATATGGACTCCTAATGGATTTTATCTCAACAGAAGTGTTTCTACAAGAACTGCTTGTTACTCAGTTGCTCAACCTCTCTTTTTCCAAAGAGAGTAGGGATAGAAGGATAGAGCTAGGACAGGACTAGTGGTAAGCTAATCGCTCTCGATATGCCCCTTTCATAGGATAGGATGGGTGGGAAAGGGGAATTCAAGACATCACATACATCCATGCCTTCGAACAGAAATTCATAAATCGATTGAAAAATCAACTTATAAAACTGTCCGTACCGGGATTTGAACCCGTGCCCTCCGTAACCGAAGCCAACAACGCTGACCACTTGGCTACAAAGGCGGCTGTACGCGATGTTACATATAGATGATAGTAATTAACATGATCTCGAATTACAATTACTTGTAATATAAAAAGTGTTTAGCTTTCTGACAATTACACAATGTGATAATAATTGATATGTACTTATTATCTTTGTAACATGTTTTAATATCGTTTTAAATCAAAGTCGTGTAAAAAGAGAAGGACGTGTACAAAATTCAAGTTCGTGTTATTTAAGCAGTTAAAGTAGTTAAATATCGGAATTAATATGGACACTACTTCATTTTTTTAACATTAAAAAATCGTGATAATAGGTAAGATTCAATTCAATTATATTATCTAAATGTTCGATTTATAATTTATTTAATCTAATTAAAGTTATTCCCATTTAAAAACATATTATTTGAATATGTAGTTGCATTGGTGTGCGCGCCAATCCGTGATGTGTGCGCTGGGGTTCTTAGATTGCTGCGCGGCTGCGCGCGCTCGCTGCCAAAAGGGGACGCTGGCCCTTGGTATTGGAGGCCATATTATTGGAACTGATATCTCGGTAATTTATTTCAGCCGTTTTTTATTGCAGGAATACCGATGCTGAAGAAGCAAACTTTCGGTATTGGGAAGTGAAAATAAATCCAAATCGAAACGAAAATCTTACTGCTGTTGAATGCTTTGCGTTCAGTAAGGCATTGGTTCATCATTGTCACCATTATATATAGTAATTATAGTTTATTTTTTGATGATTTTGGTAATTTAACTGGTATTGATGTATTCGAACGGTATTGCAATCTCACTCAGAGTTTTAAATATAAATAAGTGTTGTCACTGGGATGTAATGTAAATAGTGTGCCACTGGGTTAATATGCTCTCATATCAATATTTTATTGAATTCGCTAACCCGTTTGTACGTAGATAAAATAAAATGACTGACTCATTCCTGTCGCCTAATAGGGTTGGGGGCTTTAATAACATTGAGATAAAGTTAGCACTGAGTTTGATATTGGTATTTAGAGTAATTGCATACAACTACTAAGCGTATTAATTTTTATTTCGCAAAACGAAGGTTTAATCAAGATTCCCAAGCGTATATAGAACAATTTTCTGGTATGTGGTCGAATGGTCAGCGTACTGAGTCGTTTGTGTTACTCACATGCCACTATTATAAGAAAGTTTTTTTTTTTTTGCTAAACTTCGAAAATCGGCTTAAAACGAGTTTTATCAAAAATTTTATGCGATTCAAAAATCGATATTTGTATAATCCCTACTCACAAAACAGTTTGAAACCTTATGGGAAACGAATAGGAAAAGTTACAGCACTGATAAATGAATAGTGATTAATATACATAGACCTTTATTAGCACACTTTTTTATTTTACTTTTTACACGTTGGCACTGTTGGTGATTATTTTATTTTGTTTTTAAAATATTTAAATGTTGGTAATAATGATTCGAAAATTGAAATAACATTGCTTATGAAGTTACGACACTAATGTTCTGGAAGTTGCCAGAAGTATGTATGTACGCGGAAGAATATTAATTTAATTCCTGACATTTTCATCACGTAATGCAATGAAAGTGTGCACGAGTATATCATGGAAAACGTTATTCAACATTTCATCAAAATATGTTCGATTGGTACAAGTTCCCCTTATGCATATCTGTGACTAAGCAAGGTGATTAATTTTGTTATAGAGAAATTTGCGAACAATCGACATGCAATATTCAATAATGTTATCATCAGACCACACATAAATTGTTCAAATATCACCAGATAATGTTATATCCTTAAACAATCAGATGCAATATTGGGTCTGGGAAAACAAAAGAAAAATGTTCGATGGAAACAAAATGGGGTGCTCACTTTATGACCAGTTTCATTGCCGTATAGCGGTGGGCGGGAAAGAATTTTCATTTCAGACATCCATATCGTTGCATACAAAATATCATTAACTTGATTACAGAGTAAATTTATGAATATTATGTATAAGATTCTATTGAGGGAAAATATATCATATTGCGTTTTGATTGAATTGAACGGCAGAACATCGTTTTAAAAAAAAAAAAACAAAGTACTTAGTTTCACAAGAAATATTATAAATTTCGGCATAACACCATCTTTAGGAGTTATGACTGTGGAGTCGATAGTGACGTGATGAAGACTTAGCTGTCAACGAAATACATACTTAAATGATTTAAAATTTTTAGCCTTTCCCCAAAAGTGTTAATTGTTAGGCTACCTCAGTATGAAAACTGTTGTTACTACTAGATTGAAGAAAATAATACGACCTAAAATTCATTAATTTATTAAAATACCTACCTAACTTTTTGCAGTCAAAATTATCATCGTTATTTAAAAATGCTCGATACGGTTTGATATTTGCATCGGTGTGTTTTTATTTAATTTCTATTAAATAAAAACAGCATGACTTCAAAATCGCGTAAAAAAAGTGCCACACAAATTGAGAGCTGAGTGGAGTTAAATATAAAAACTCAATTATTATTTACTTAGTAAAAGAAATACAGATTTCAATTCAAATTTACGTTGATGAACTCTCAATTAAATTTATTTAACAATAATTATGTATGTAATTTAAGATTACGACTGAAGGTGCTTGATGGAATTTCAATATGAAATTAATTTTAACGATTCAAATTTAAATATGTATGTATTAAAATCATATTATCTCACGTTAGGGAGACATGAAAGTGGGACGATGAGTCAAATCAGGTATTAGCCAATAATAATATCAATGCATACACTCCCTTTTCTTAATCTTCAATAATAATTAATAGTGTAATTTTGATTAACCTAGATTAATAATCATAAACTTATTAGTCACCAAAATGTGTAGTGGCGCGCATCGCCATATTCACGCAAGTAGATAAAACTTTATCGAATTAGTTAGCACTGAAATATAAATTGAATTAAATGTGCTTTTAGATTTCATCACAACGAAAATAAGCGCCACGTGAGAATTCTTTTAAACATGATTTGCAATGATTGATTGAAGGTAGACACTAAAGTCCAGTCGTGGGGAACCTGCGGCTTTTTGGCTATTCTTGTGCGGCCTTTTGACCTGATTGGCCAAATATTAATTAAATAAAAAAATAAAAAGTATTTTTTTGTAAATTTGTAAATTCCTGAGATTTTGGATTCAAAAATTTTTGGAAGAACATTTTTTGGCAAATTCGTTAATTCTTAGGATTATGGATGTCTAATTCCTTTGGGAATTTGAGAAATCCGCATTTCTGGGATTTACAAATTATCATGAAATTGTTTTCGGCCAAAGATTCCATAGTCAATGTTACTGCGGCCTTATAGAATCAGAAAAATGAATGCGGCCTTTAGAAAAGAAAATGTTCCCCATCCCTGCACTAGACAGTCTATGCCAGGGTGTACCAACCCCGTGCCCGCAGGTGCCATGGCGTCCGCCAACCGATTCCGGTGTGCCCGCCAACTAATTTGGGCAGATTCCCGGGTTATAAATAACCTTGAAAAAATGTGGTGCTCGCAGCCCTACCAATATTTTAGATTGCGCTCTAGGGCCAAAAAAGGTTGGTAGCCTCTGGTCTATGCCATAAAGAAATGACATTTATCGTTGATTTTATATTATATTTCTTATCTCAAAACTAAAAATATTCACCGGTTATTAGATAAACACGATAGCCTCCAACAGACACGACACTGTAATTTAATACTTTTTAAAAGAGGCGTCAATTTATCAATGCCATATATGACTAATCTTAAACACTCAAGAAATGATTAATGTTTTTAAAATTAGGTACTTAACATTTCCCTTTGTACAGACGGCACGCGCGTAATGGCTGCTGCGACAGCCCTTCCTAACAATAATTAATATCAGGCCGTAAAATACATTATGTTATTGACAACAAGAAATGACTAATTCAATCAAAAACACATTCTTCAACATCTAACTCGTTAAGTACAAAGATTATTGCTCAGCAACGAAAACACACATGTGGGATTTTTTTTAAATAATGCTGTCTTCGACTTACGCTACCACGTAAATTGTTAACCGTTTGAATACCGCGCAAATAAATCATTAATATGTCCCAGAGATACTGCGTGTTTTTGAGAAAAATAATTTTGCCTAATAAACAATCGAATTCGATATTTTAAAAACCTATATTGACGCAGTATAGATAGCACTACATATATTCATTAAAATATTACTTATATTCTTTTAGAATACCAAGTATTTGATTTTTTAAATGTCTTGGAAATCCGTGTTCGCTTGCATATGACACCTGTGTCCGCTTGGTATTCAAATGGTAAAATAGTTATTTATACAGTAGAAACTTGATTATCCGGACTAATTGGGAAAGAGAGTAGTCCGTATAACGAAAAATCATTATTCACAGAGAAAAAAGTGTAAATATTTTTTTCAATAACAAATAATTGTTTTTGAAATAGAATTGTCTATTTTCGATGTAAAGATTTGATTTTTTTCTTTTACACACTTATCTAATAGTTTCATTAGAGATGTGAAATCAATACGAATAATCGAGGTTTTACTGTGTTTTTGATGGATTCGACAGTGACATTGTGAAAAACCATTTTTGATATTAATGAATAATCTTACGTTAGTAAGTTTAAAGATGCTCCGAAAAAAAGCGAAACACGATTAACTATTTTTGACCCGATCAGTGGGGAAAAAAATGTGTCAAGTTTAATTTTAAATTGCTTGATAGCAACAGTAATAATTAAAATTGACAATTTAACTTGAATGTTTAAAAATAGTGACATTAATAGTAACCAAAATTGTGTGATATGTCATAGATCAATTTTTCTTAACCGGTAGTCCGCAAAAAAATATCAAAGTATTCATTTTAAAAGTCTATATTGATGGTCCGCAAAACACTTTTTGATTATTTTACGGATGTAAAAAGGTTAAGAAACATTGTCAAAGATCAGCCGTCGGCAACTGGTGGTCCGCAGAGAATTCTGACATTATTTAATTTTTTTAATCTTATCCTGCCAGAAAAAAAAAATCAACTGAATCTCGTTATTTAAATATGTAATATTTAACACAAAAGTCCATTTGGTGGTCCACCGGATCAAATTTTTTACATTTTAATCCATCTAGTCGTCCGTGAGTCCAAAAAGGTTGCCGACCGCTGTCATAGATGACTTTGTTTGTATCATTTAATCTCCTCAAATATATCTAGAGGCATATTTTTACATATAGCGCTATATTATTATTAAATGTAATTGGTTTTACTTTTTTATCATTTATTTTGATGATTTTTATAGTTATTGAATTACAATGATAGTATGTATATTATTTTATTATCATTTCCTTTTTCCCTGTCAAAATGAATTATGTAAACATAATCAATAATAGATTACAGAAATGTTTTGTTTTTTTTGTATTCGTGTTATATAATACATATATACGAACATATCGGATATTATTGGCCACGTTCATATTAGTTGAAAAGGCGAACTAGCAGGAGTTTTTTTTTATCATAAATTAAAATATTTATACTTGGAAAATTGGTCAAAATCATTAAATGTGTTAAGAGAATAAAATATTTGACATATAAAACTTTGATGAGAAATGCAGTATTGCAAGACATATTTACTATTTAAAAAAAAAACAATAATTACTTAGCTATTTTTAATATCTAAGTATTTTTTTCATGGTGGTGATCTAAAGTTTGACTATGGAAACTCTTGTGAGTTTCAAATGTAACATAAGTAATCAACATAAACATAAAGTGTATCAGGGGCTATGAAATATTGATACTTTTTTCATAATATTTTTGTTTCTAAATAAAAATAAATAAATAGAGGTGTTCAGTGTATTAAAAACGGTACCACTAAATAATTCATTGATATTAAAAATGAATGAAGTTAAACTATTGTAACTTTTATACCTCTGTAAACAAATTTGTTCCAAATGTGTGAATTTGAAGGGTCGATAACGTCAATGATAATCGCATAAGCTGATGATAAATAATGTGCTCATAAGGGCCAGCTGTTTATGTTTTCAATCTTATCTCGCTTAGTTTTATCGCACGTAAATTGGTGATTCACCAATGCACATAGGTATAACATTGCAAGTTGCAACTAACTGAGCGATAAATGGATACATGTATTTTATTTAGAAAGCACAGACACAAAGAAATGCTTTCAATTCTGTTAAATCATCAATAAAATTGAATGGAAATACAAGTGATACGAAGTTTATTACCATGTCCACAAGTGACTACAATATGGAAACTTTCATGAAAGCTCTCAAGTGAATTGCTACATCGAATATTTTGCCACTCGTATTAGCCATACATTTTGGAAAATGCTTAGAGACTTTGCAAATGTACACCCCAATGAAAATGTTTTCTTGTTAGACGATAAAAGTAAAAACTCAGTATATTTTATTGTATTTATAACTGTTTTGTGACCTTTTTAGATACTTATCCAGATATTCAATGAGTAACCAATAACCACAATAACTTCGATTTATAATTTATTCAAAAATTGATATCTACAAATAGTTTTATAACCTTTTTTATGTGTATTATCGTTGTGTTAACGAAATGCCGAATATTATTTTATATTTATTTTCATATTGGTAAGCATTATTTCTTATGATGATAATTTTATTGATAAAATAATTAATTTTAAAAAAAAGGCGAGTCGGGAATTGGGGTTGTTGGGAGAAAGACTGGGCTTTTCAATTGTGAAAACGTTCGAAAATAGATAATGAATTGGTCCACGCTGAACAACGTCGGATTATACAAATGAGCGGCCCCAGACGCAATAAAATTTGGAGGCCTTGTTTTTCCGATAACATAAAAACATCAAGAAATTTAATGTAAAATAATAAAAATCTGGCCCCTGAGATTCGCGCCTCACGCTTATATGGTAATCCGCCACTGATGCTGAACGTAGACCGGGAACACCTAACTTGACATATCCTTATTAGTAAAAACACAATACTCCTTTGTACTTCATTCCACTTTATTTAATGTGTCAGGACCGGTTTCGCTCATCGCGAGCATTGTCAACTGATTGACAATTGTCAATGCTCGCGATGAGCGAAACCGGTCCTGACATATTAAATAAAGTGGAATGAAGTACAAAGGAATATTGTGTTTTTACTAATATAATGCCTTTCCACCAAGTATTGACAGTGAACACCCTAAAAGTGATTGACATATCCTATTCCATTATGATCTTAGTAGAATGGTTCGAATAAGTATTATATAAATATTAAAGAATTAAGTGTATTCTTCTTGATTGTGAGTTGTGACTATTAAATTTGGTTTTGGTTTAAACAATTGTGATAAATGTATAATAGGGTGATAAATGAAAAGATACAATTCGTTACTTTGTCACATCGGAATTTTCATTTTATTGTAAGAAAGCATGTATGCAATATAGCAATATATCATAGAAGAGATGACTCATGATGCGTTGAAATCACCCCCGTCAATTTATTAGTAAGATAAGGGATGGTTTTTCTCAGTTGCGTCATGTGCAGGCGCCAGTCGACGATTAGATACTATGCTGCAGTCAAAAGCCTGAAAAAAAAATTGAATGAAATAAAAAAAATCAACTATAAAATTCTTGGTTTGAACAGATGTATCTGATATGATTATTTATATTTCAATACGAATCATCAAGTTTCTACTTCCTTCTATTCCTACTACTCCCTTTGAATAAGAAAGGTTGAGCGACTGAGTAACCAACAGTTCTCGTAGAAAAAATCTGTTGAGATACTTCTATTAGGAGGCCATAAACTCCACATTGGTAGCGGACATGGATAAAAAAAACAAGGCGACTTGATTTTCAACTGTATATGTAGTTTGATCGTGACAGCATACATACTAACTAGTATACGGAAGCTTCTTGTATTACTTTCCGAGACGAGTCTCCAGTTCAAGAGGTTTGGAAAAGATATTTTTCGTATCTAATCAAAGCAATTTCACAGTATTTTACAATATACAAAACATACAATAAGTAAAACATTTTACTTAATTTTATTATTAAAGTTTTAACCGTAACATATAAGTTAAAAATGACACGTAAAAAAATAAAAGAGGTAGGCATTTCGACCAATTCAGATAAATATATAATAAGAAGGTTAAATGAAATACTAATTGCTCGCTTCATACTAAATTTGTTATTTTACTATTTCTTTCCATTTACAACGATACCAACAATGATATGTGGTGAGATTAACTAAGAAATTGTTATTAAGTTTATAACCACTCACTTCTATGCTCTTTGCAATAGTGTTCGCTTCACCGTAAATCTTTGTGACATACGGTCCGTCCACGCTTGGAGCGCATCCATGTTTCCATGTTACTTGCTCTTAGCTTTCGTTACTCCTATTGATCAACATCTCTACACATTTCGCCGTGTAACATATATAATTATTTCTCGATGGTACGTCCGGACGACGGTATCCATCGTTCGAATGTAATATCAGGCAGCATGATTTAGGTTTCCGTGAGTGCATCCGCATGCACGTGACCCAGCCAGTTCCAACGTCTCTTTATTAACCACTGACTTGATCGGACGCTGTCTTGCACGCTCCCTTATCTCTGAATTCCTCACAAAATCAAACCACCTCACCCCCATTATCCGACGCAAGCATCTGTTCTCAAAGCTCAGTATCACGGTTTTTTCTGAGTCTTCGTCAGGTGCCATGATTCGCAACCGTAAAGCAATACCGGCAGAATGCAAGCGTTGAATAAGTGGCTAACCACTTACCTTAATATCTATGCTCTTTCAAAAAAGTGGTTGATCGATTTACAAGTTTAAATACTTTCTGTTGAAATCAGCGGTGGGCTGCAAATACGTTACTCGCTTAATCTCAAAGCAGTGCGGTACTGCAAAAAACAAGGAGTTGATTGAAAAAAACACCTGCTGAATTATCATTTCTCATTTCTCTTACAGCGCACTGATAATCAGAAACACATCTCAAAGCTACTTGCATCTTGCATACTTACTAGTCACCCCTCCGTAAAGAAGAATTTCACCATAAGTTTTTATTAGTCATAGCTTTTAAGGCGACCCCTTGTTTGGTTGTTTAAGAATTGTCGGATTATTTACTTCATAACTAAATCAGGGGATGGTAGTTTGATACATAATATTATGCCGACGAATATAGCAGGAAATAGTTGTATAAACATAAAAGACAGTGGAAATAGAAGAACTTCAAATACAGACAAGAATTTATAGTATTTTAAACTAGAATCGGTATAATTGAAGTATTAACCGTTTGAATATCGTGCAAATAAATCATTAATATGTCCCAGAGATACTGCGTGTTTTTGAGAAAAATAATTTTGCCTAATATACACTCGAATTCGATATTTTAAAAACCTATATTGTCTCAGTATAGATAGCACTACACATATTCATCAAAATATTGCTTATATTCTATTAGAATACCAAGTATTTGATTTTTTAAATGTCTTGGACATCCGTGTTCGCTTGTATATTTTCCGGACGCCTGTGTCCGCTTGGTATTCAAGTGGTTAAAGATGAAAAACAAGTTTTTACTTAAAGTTAAATAAAAATGCACCAATTTATCAATTCACATTATTGTTTGATTTATATGTCCTATCAAAGTCAATTATTAGTATAACCATTGAACCATTGACAATTGGCGGTCTCAACACAATTATCCACACTATGAGTCACTCTAGACTAGACAGTTGAAGTGACGTCATTCTTGCACCTCCCCCATGGACCACACCGGGTTGTTAAAAACACTTTGGTGTATTTTTGTAAGCTTGCTCGGAAATGAAACTACCCTAGTGCATTTAACAGGGGTGTTTCGTTTTATTAGCACACTAAAAAGCAAACACCACGCGGGAGGACCTATTGAATGATGATTCATCCCCATAAGAGGAAGGGATTCCATCAAATCATATGCAGTCAAGTACTAAAGCACTCCGTAGTTCATCTGGATAATCTGGCTTTTAAGAACTTTAGGTATAAGAGTATAAGAAACATATTCATCGTATTTATTTATTTGTAAAGTTTTTGATCAGTAAATGAGTTGAATATTAACATTGTAATATTATCGGGCGAATTAATTAAAAAAATCAATCAATATGAATTTGCTTTTCTATAATTATTTAATCCCAAAGAGAGTAGTAGGCATAGTAGGATAAGACTAGGACAGAACTAGTGGTTAACTAATCGTTCACGCTACGCCCAGTTATTGACAGATCGGAATGGTGGCAGGCATTTTTAGACATTACAAACACCCATGCCATCAACAGAAATCAATAAATCGATGGAAATAATGCTGTTCGTACTGGGATTCGAACCCGTGAGATCCGGCACGGAAGCCAACAACGCTAACCGCTGCGTCATAGAGAGGTTGGGTGTCTGAGTAACAAACAGTTCTCGCAGAAAAACTTCTTTTGAGATACCTCCATTAGGAGGCCATATTCTCCACATTGATATCTACAGTGGATGCGGCGGTAGCTTTGTAATATTGCCAAATAAATAATGATATAATGACAAATAAGTTTAAGCTATTTTGTTGTGAGGCCATTTGAACAATGCACAAATCGTTTTGTGATCAATACATGTTGTCTATTAAATTGATCACACCACCGATCGATTCCAAAAATTTCAATAAAAAACTCAATACATGTATCAATTGTACTTTATGATATGTTTTACACAGTGTTTACCTAGGAACGAGGACATATGGAAAAATTGAATATATTATTAATTATTTTTTGATAGATTTCTGTATTAAATAATAAATTCTGCCGCCTGTGTGGTCGAGTGGTCAACGTCGTTGTCTTCGGTTACGGAGGTCCCGGGTTCGAATCCCGGTACGGACAGTTTTATAAATTGATTTATGAATTTCGGTTCGAAGGCATGGATGTATGAGATGTCTTGAATTCCCCCCTCCCACCCATCATGTCATATGAACGGGGCGTATCGAGAGCGATTAGCTTACCACTAGCCCTGTCCTAGCTCTATCCTTCTATCCTTACTCTCTTTGTAAAAAGAGAGGATGAGCAACTGAGTAAAAAGCAGTTCTCGTAGAAACACTTCTGTTGAGATAAACTCCATTAGGAGTCCATATGCTCCACATTGGGAGCGGACATGGTTAAAATATATATATATATATATATGAACTAAAATGTCTCTTTTTCCATCCTGAAACCAAAGCGCAAAAAAACTCTATTAGATCACTTTAAAGGTGTTCGCTGTCAATTATATTGGTGGAAATGTATTTTATCAACAAAAGAAATGCCCTAGTTCCACTTTTTTTTAAATATAAAAATCAGCACCTGTTTTGCTCACCACAACTGATGAAAAATGAGTATTTTTAAAAAAAATAGAGATATACATAAGCTAACAACTATATCATCATTTGAGCTTTACTCTCTAAAAAGATATATGGAATGAGTTACGTTTAACCAGTTATCGTAAAGTCGATTATATTGAGATTCTTGATTATCCACACAGTTGGCAGACATGGTAAAAAGCGACTTATAAAATGTTAACGTTTATTATAAGTTCGTTGGTTAAAACTCAGTGTAAGTTGAGTCAACAATTTGTATCTGCATACTTATGACGAGACACTCCACTATAAAAAGAGTAGTTCTTTACGACAATCTACTAGATTAAATTTAACAGACGACACTATCAAAAAATCAAATGGATTTATACTTTGCACTGATTCGAATCCGAGAATTGGCAGTCTCATCAGGTAATTTTTCAATCAGCTCAAAGATTTGTGAACGAAGGAATGGTTTTCTACTATGTATAAAATTATCTCGACACATTCGATTCAAAAAGCGACGCGTAGTATGAGCTGTTAGCTATGACAACTAGTACTGTTTTATCCTTTTCATTCTATTATTCTACTCTTCAAAAAGATAGAAGTTTAGTAACTGGGTAAGAAGCAGTTTTTGATATAAACTTCGTTTGGTATTATACGCTCTATTTAATAGTCCATATTCTACACCAGTCGCGAGGAATCTGCGGCCTTTTGACTGTTATGATAATTCTGCAAATTTATGTAATTTCGTAAATTCCTGAAATTTTAGATGTCAAAATCCTTGGAAGACCTAAAAAAAGGTCCCACGCTGGTAATTTTGGGAGATCCGCAAATTTATGGGCTGTACAAATTGGCATGAAACTGTTTCTGGCCAATGATTCCCTAGTCAATTCCCTGTCAATGTTTGCTGCGGCCTTATGTTGAATCAGATAAACGAATGTGGCCTTTAGAGAGATAAATGTTCCCCACCCCCGTTATACACATTTTGAGCGAGCATTGTTTAAAACAGTTTGATATCGTGCAATTGAATTTCAATATTCTTTACTCGCACACTGATCAGAATCTCCCTACAGATGTGTAGATAATGCGTATTATTAATAATTTAGGCATCAGATCGTATACTGTTGGTGATGTATTTGAATCTGTATGAATCATCCGACCCCTATTCTCATCTCGGAGCATCTCATTTCAATTAGCGCAGTGATGTCATACTGCTAGACAATAGAACGCTACCCCTTCACAGTATTTTCTATGGTAAAAAATAAGCCCTCTTTTCATAGCAACGACTGATGAGTCACTGTTATAGAAAAAATAGCCCACATACAGACACTGTTGAGTGCACTTACATGCTTTGAGCATTACTCATGTTAATCTATTTTAAATTATTACAATAACTGTTACCCAAAGTTTATAAAATTTGAACGACGATACGTCCAATATAAACTACTATGTATCAAATCGGTTTTCAACAGAAGATAGCATTTAAGTTGATTCCATCAATTTATGTTGTAATCATCACAAAACAATGTTATTTTAAACGTGATTTTTATACTTGATTTGAAATCTACAATTCGTAAGTAATTGTCAATGGTTCAATGGCTATACTAATAATTGACTTTGATAGGACATATATGTAAATCAAACAATAATGTGAATTGACAGATTGGTGCATTTTTATTTAACTTAAAGTAAAAACTTGTTTTTCATCTTTAACCACTTGAATACCAAGCGGACACAGGTGTCCGGAACATATGCAAGCGAACACGGATGCCCAAGACACTTAAAAAATTAAATACTCAGTATTCTAATAGAATATAAGCAATATTTTGATGAATATGTGTAGTGCTATCTAAGTAACGAGATAATTGTTTAGTCGAAGGCATTTTGGTGAAGAACCCTTTTCAATTGTGCTTCTTCTTTAATCGGAAATACCTATTCACTCTGCAAAACCGATACCCACCATATTGTAAAATTCTGCAATAACTACTCTAAATTATGTTTTAATTTTATAAATTTAATGAATTCCCCACAATAATTGATTATTAAAACCTATTGTATTTATTATAAACCTACAAATTTAATTTCTTTCGCAAAAGCTATTACAACAGAATAGTTATAGTACAATACTTTAGTTAGGTTGGTTTAGGTCAAATAAATTTACCAAGATATATCAGCACATTTGTTACAGCCCCGTGTGAAAAATGTATATATATATTTTTTAACCATGTCCGCTCCCAATGTGGAGCATATGGACTCCTAATGGAATTTATCTCAACAGAAGTGTTTCTACGAGAACAGCTTGTTACTCAGTTGCTCAACCTCTCTTTTTCCAAAGAGAGTAGGGATAGAAGGATAGAACTAGGGCAGGACTAGTGGTAAGCTAATCGCTCTCGATACGCCCTGTTCATGGGATAGGATAAGTGGGAGAGGGGAATTCAAGACATCACATACATCCATGCCTTCGAACAGAAATTCATAAATCGATTGAAAAATCAATTTATAAAACTGTCCGTACCGGGATTTGAACCCGTACCCTCCGTAACCGAAACCAACAACGCTGACCACTCGGCCACACAGGCGGCATTATTACTCTACTTATTTTATAATAAGTTCACTAAGATTTTTTACCGTCGCCGGGTAAGATATTAAACAATGTAAAACCCTTTTTAAAATTAAGAATATATGAAGTTACCTTTAACATCGCAGATGATTAATAGCTGAAATTGAAAATGAATCATTAGCCAAACACGACCGAGAGAGTGAATTGATGAGCATGATTGATAAAACAAACCAGAACATACTATGTCGAGGGTGCATGCATGTGAATGACGTCACCCTAAAGCTTTGGCACGTGTTGCAGGCGATTTGACACGTGTGGGGATGCCTCCAACTCCGTGGGAAAGTGAACAATAGGGAAATGTCATGGTGATGAAGACCAGTTGTTCGTTTGAATCAACGGGGAAAAATAAATGAATGACGTGTCTTTGGTATACAGAGCTTAACTGAAGGGTGTTCTTTAAGGTACGTCTTGTATTTTCTGGTAAGTCGCATACTATGATGTTAAAGCAAAGCTCATGCATGTTTTAATAACATCTTATAGACCACGGTTTCTCAACGGTGGGCCATGTGGCCCCCTAGGGGGCCACAGAGATTTATTTTTGTTTTGGGGAGCCACAACACAGTTCAGGGGGGCCACGGGCAAATTGAGGATTTCAAATTCCTCGGTGAGCTAAAAAAAAAGGTGTTTTTGGAGATATTCTGGGAAAAAGTATACCAAATCGGAGATTTCAAATTTCTCGGTGAGCTAAAAAAAAAAAAGTTATGGGGGGCACAGAAAAATAAAGACACTCAAAAGGGGCCACGCTCCCAAAAAGGTTGAGAAACACTGTTATAGACAATATAAATAAAATAACATTTAGCTTTTCACGCAGGGGTGATCTGGGGGGGGGGGGCTCGGATGGGCTCGCGCGAGGCCCATGTTAGATTTTAATAAGGTTGGCGAGACCCTTGTTAATAAAAGAGAAAGCAATATCTTCAGACCAAGTGAGTACATAACTGGAATTTCTGAATAATATATTATCTACGACAGTATAATTATACACATTACTACATTTTCAGTTATTTACATTAATTATTTTGCGGTATATTGCATATCGTTAAATAAGTGTATTATGTAGCAATCGATTGCTTATTTGGGTATTTCTAATAATTGTTTAAAGTGATAAAAAAATGTTCCCCTTTCCCAGGTCATCGCATATAGCTGAGATTAAAAGAGTCCCTTGTTAATGTATTGGCAACCCACCACTGTTTTCACGCGATGCCTACAAAGTAATTCATATGCCATTTAATAGACATACGTATACTTGGTTGGTAAAAGTTGTGTCATTTACTAAATCAAATACTAAATATAACTACTTTTGTCAATTTTCATTAAAATGTTGATTGCAATAACCTGTCTAACAGTAAATTTAAATGGTCACTAATGTTTTGTTAAAGACTTTCACACAGGAAATCAGTTAAACAATGTCCAATAAAAATGAAGCACTTGACTCTTCAGTCGCCCTAGAGAGGGAAGAGTAAACAAATTAGGAGAGAAAAGTTTGAGATCAAGAGGACTTTTCCAGCTGGCTATCGTCGTGGATAGATTATACTTTTTACAATACACGTCGTCAAACTCCTAGTATAAAAATTTAATTAAAAACTAAATATAATAATATATAAGGATTCCATAATTAAACTTAGGTAAGCATTAAAGCCACAGTTTGGTGTCTCAAGATCCAAAGCATAAAGCAAGTAAGAATACAATTAAGTGATTTTATTGATAATTTCTTGACGTCATTTCATATATCTGTAACATCCGATTATTGACATTAATAATATCAAGATTTGGATAGCCATATGGTAGTAGGTACGTTCAGAGATGAAAAGCTGGAAACAAAAAAAAATGTTATATGTATATAGCGTGAATAATTGTGTTAAGTTCACGTATGCGTGTAATTCAATTAAAAATATACGATATCTCGACGATATAATCGTGTAATCGATAAATAAACCAAAAATCAGAGATTAATAATTCCCTGCGAAGACCATCGGTAGACTTTGCTTAAAAATGAACGATTTACATCTTCAATATTTCAATAATATGAATTATTGACTGACTGCAAATTGGTTATTTGAAATAATGAAATAATTTTTAAGTATTGAGTTTCCAAAAATACAATTTCTTATTTAAAATAGTGTCAATCATTTGCATTATTAAATGTATTGTCGAGTATCACCTGCATTTTACATGCCCCGAAAATCCAGGATGCATTTAGCTGCATTTTGACAAAGCATTATGCAATCAATACTTCTGCCAAGCAGATTATATATTACAACAGTTAGGTAGTATTTACTAGTAAAGTGTACGCAGAATCGAGATGAGGATGCTGCGCACATGCGCCCTACGCTTGATGCCATCCGTTTTCCGGTAAAAATACACCGACAAGTGTCAAAACACGAGGCATTTTCTTGTTTTTCTACATATTTCACCAAATAAGCAAGCAATACTCCAAGATGACTGACGAATTTACAAACAGCAGACAAGGTGAGTTTTCAGTGCACGTAATAAAACCAAAAATTCACAAACTATATTACTATCTATCTTTCAAAATTTAAATATGTTTTTCTTTTGTTTTCATTTATATAATTTAAATTCATCTTCAAGATAGTATGAAATATATTGCCTAAAATGCATATTCTTTTATATAGATACACATATTTTCGATTCTGGTAAAGGAAATACTTCTTCCTATCTATGACATATGCTACGATCGTTTTAATAGTTCATCATGTTACATAAAAAAAATATATATAATAATGGTTGTGAAGCTTATTTTTTTCATTGCTACGTTCCATATAGTCTTTGTAATTCTACAGTTTTATTTTTTGTACGATTCTTGGAATACTAATACTTATTTTAATAAAATTTATAGTTTATGCCATAGTTTTATACACAATTTTAAACGTTCATCATTAATATATTTCTATTAATTTATATTTCATTTTTAAAATGACAGTATTGTTCGTAGATAATAAAGTGTTGCAAACAGAAGTGCCGGTTATAAGAATCGAATGATTTTTTTTCTTTTTTTTTTCGTTGTACCAAGAAATAGAAAAGGCAACTTTAGACAGTGCTTCAAAAATAGATGCAAGCTGATAATGCTAGACATATGGTGTTTTAACAGTGCCAGGAGTTCGGAGGTAAGCGAGTGGATAAACCTAGCCTCCGATCACCTCCAAGCCTCTTATCACTTCCAAAATGTATTTTTAAAAAAGATGAACCTAGCTTGGACATGTGCAAATGTCATAAGGAAGTCAGAATCCTGTCTGTCTCTTCTTTCAACTGGATGGACTCAGTGGCGGATTAAGCACTTTGGAGGCCCTGTTTTCCGAATAACATAAAAGTGTTGCAAAACTCTTCGTAGAATAATAATGAATATTGAATACTGAAATTAAAATATATGGATTTGTATAATTTATGCTATTTTTGAGGCCTCTAAAATTTGGAGGCCCTAAGCGCGCGCCTCTTGCGCTTATGGGGTAATCCGCCACTGGATGGAGTCCGTTTCCCTTGATTCCTACCCGCTGATGATCAATCATAAAAGTTTAATTTATTATACGGAGCTACCGGGCGTTGAGATGAGTTGAATCTCATGGGCAGAGAGTTTGGTTATCATAATATGCTCATAGTAGGGAGTGGTCATCGATTCTTTCTACACATATATATTAAATTTATGAAAAAAAAAAACGTTTCTAATTGTTTTTTTTTATTCAGGGTACGAGAGCTTGGGTGACCCCAGCGAGGTATCCGAATCAGTGGACGAGCTTAAAGCCAGGCTGAGTTCCATGAAGAAGTTGATGGGGGAGCGTCGTGCAGCAGGCGCAGATACATCAGAACTTTTCAGAGGCAGACCGACGTCTCTCAGGGGAGCCGGTCTAATCAACGGAAACTTTCTCAGCTTCGTTTTCGGTTCCGCATTGTGTGTAATCATCTGCGTGTCGGTGTACGCATTTTATAACTTATATCATGCACTTTTGAAAAGGTTCCCTTCAAAACATACCGAGCTGTAATCTGTCGATTTACATTTACGGTATTGTTTCTTTAAACTTATATCAGTTTTAGTCTGATGTCGGGTAGAAGCGGTGCTTAATCTTTGGCGAAAGCTTCGAGATTGGCCAGAAGAGGTTACACGACTGCTTTTTGGTATGTTTTGTATCGGGGCACGTAATAAATGATTAGTACGAGAAGAAAAACAATACCTATTATAATTAATAATTATAAATGTAAGTATTTTATCCATCTAATAATAATAGGTAGATTATAAACGTAATTACAAATACAAACAAATTCTTTTGATTACCGGTTAAGCTCAACACAGAGGACTTATTTTTTGGATTAAATAAATTCTCAGATGTTAATTTATTACATTAATTTGTCACACATATCACGAAATATTTCTGATACCATAAGTTTGATACTATCAACAGCTGCTATATTTCGGTTTACTTTTTTTTCTCAGCGGAAAGGTATAAATTATGACGCAACATAATATTATATATAGATCCAGCGTATTCCACAAAATGTATTGAAACCCACGAACTATATAGCTAAGCTAGTGAATAGTTTGATCTGGTCAATTGAAAATTCTCACAAACGAATTCGGACGTAAATGTATTTGATTCGTTATATCTTATAACTGAACTATTCAAAATGAATTGCAAAGAATATTAAAATAAGTTATGTTAGGATTGTAATAGTTATCTAAACTATAATTTAATACGACATCAATATCGTTCTCAATTACTACATACAATATTTGTCGCATAATATATCTATGTGTGTGAATGTTATTGAATTAAATTGTGTGCCACGAATGTCAGCACGATCATTTGAATATTGAAATAAAAGAAATTCAAACTTTTAAGTTTAACTATTAAATGCCTAAATTTGGTCCCGTGGGAAAATCCCATTTCTATATTCATTTCATTTATATCTTACTATTTATTTAAATGTTCTCTAGATGTTTCGATTGTATGCCATTACTGCTGTTATAAATTCATTAACCGTACATTTATTTTGTAGTCAAAGATAGTTTGTATCATACGTACATAATAAGGTGGAAAAATTTTTGGTAAAATTATAACTTAAAGCAAAGTTCAGAAAAATATATTGATAAAAAATGATTTTATCAGCATGCATCCAAACTGACGTATTAATATAATACTATAGAACGATTTTATTCCAAAACAAGCTGATTTTTGTTTAAACGTTGTGTTGATAATAATTATTTGCATATAGGACAATAAATATGGGTTAATTAATAAAAAAGTGCTTGTAAACATATTATTTAAATTTAATAAAAAATGAATAAAAGAGTTCTATTAAAATAAAAGCACCCCTAGGTATTAAATAGTCTGTAATATAACCTAATCAATGAAAACATTATGTTTTATGAAAATATTATATGTAGATAAGGAAATAACAATAATTTTTTGCCAGAAAGGTTTATTTACAATTAAAATAATAAGGGATTAAATAAATATTAAAACATACATAATTTAACGATGGAAAAAGATTCACAGTTGTTTTTTTTTCTACAAGTCTCTTTTATTACTGTGTCCCTGACGATTATTTGTTGGTCAATTTATACAGAATCAATAAAATAATACACAAAACATAATTTAATTTATATTATTGAATAATATGTTAATCTTGCGTAAATATTTTTAATGATCGGTTCAATGCCATAATATTTAGTGCCGTAAATTAATATTATATATTATACAACTAAACTTATCAATAGGATAATACCGTAAAATATCATGTTATTAACAAAACAATGTAATGATATAAAAATAATAATTAATTCATTCTAATAAAGATTTCTTAAGCGAGTGTTTTACTTTATTCATTGTTTTCTTTTCCACATTTAAATATATGTACCTACATTACTTTTTAATTTAATCTACAATAAAATGTGCATTTGAAATTAATGTGTGAACTTATAAAATTTGCAAGATTCCCAAGAAAGACGAGTTGGGTATAAAATATGTTTTTATTTATTCGGGATAGCATATTAAAATAAAGAAAATATTTGATATTTTTTTGCAACCTATGGAATTTTCGAGAAAATTTTACTACAGGGATGGCGAACCTATGGCACACTTTTCTACAAGAATTGTTTGTTACATAATGATAAGGCTAAGACAGGACTAGTGATCAACTAATCGCTCACGTAACGCCTAGTCTAATTGAAGGATCGGAAGAGTGGAGGGGAATTTTTAGACATCACAAAAACCCATGCCTTCGAACAGAAAATAAATATATTGAAAAAATGATGTTTCGTACTGGGACTGGAACCCGTGAGGTCCAGCACGGAAACCCACAGCGCTGAATGAAAAAACGAAGGGGGAACTAAGTCTTATTTCATAATAAAATTTAACCGTCGACAGAAATTGCAGCTATGTGCTGATTTGATCTAAGACGAATGGTTTTCTTATCTTAACAAGGGGCTCGCCGACTACGCCGAAATTTAACAAGGGGATCGCGATAAGTGTTAAAATTTTTACTGTTAACATTTCATAGATCTGGTTGAAAAATTCTATAGATGAGTGGGATTGTCTAGTAATAATGTTTTTCCTTTTTTAGCTATGGAGTTTTGATTTTTTTCAGTTCTGGAATGAACTTTTTTTCATGCCATCTTCAAAAATTTCACCATACATCCAGGATTTTTTCAACCGACGATTGATGATCATATTCAATTAAAAGACTTCTGGTGTTTTTAAAAGATCTTCTACTACCCAATGACAAACAGTTGGAGTCTGTGTTTGCCTGCTTCATTAGCATATACCAAAGGTTTCCAACCTTCTTTGCCTTGGGATCGACTTTTCAATCTAAAGTTTTCTCGCGATCGACTTCTAATATAATTCTTATAAGAAATTTATTTATTTAGGGTTTTTCCCCTTCTTCAAACTTAGAAGTGTTTATTTTAAATGCAAAATACATATTATTAGATAGGTATGTGCTTAAAAAAGAATTCAATTTTAGTATTTTTGTATATTATATTATATTAAATTATATATATTTTTTCGAAATTCACGGAAGCTTTCGGGATCGACTGGTCGATCGCGATCTACCGGTTGGACACCATGGCATACACTAGTACGGTGACAAATCAGCAGATTTGTGAAAATGTTGTTGACATATTATGAACAATCCAGATAATTAAGATTTTATTATATGATAAAAATTAATATGTGTTCATATGTTCATACTATTTTTTATGTATTAAAGTAGAGTTCGTCGGAGCTTACTCAGTTGACTTCTTTGCCATTTTTTTTTCTACTGATTTTAATATTAAATTGTACTATTTTTTTTCTCCATTGTAAAAGTTTTAAATTTATAATTTGTCAACCTTTTGCAATGTTAATTAAATAAATAAATATGTAAAATTAAGGCTTTTTTCTGATTTCTCAAATTGGTAATGACTCTCATCATTCTGAATCACCGTTGGCTTTTTAAAACCCACAGTCATACTAGTTTATGACACAGTCTTTTCCTGACAAATTCATTATTCTATCCTTTAAAATTTCCATTTGTTTCAGTTTCGTGTAATCTGTGTACGAAGAATTCGTGTTCGGAAGATTCTTGAGATTGATTCATAAGAAACCGTATACTTAGTGGTGACCTTAAATAAATTATCAAAATACTATATTATTAGAGCTATTGTAGATCAGTACGATCTGTCAGATGAAAAATAAAATATAAATAATAATTTATGACGATTGAAGAAAAATGTTCATTGTCATTTTATAGCTGTTACATTTCTATATTGTCTATTACTTTAACGTCAGTGTGACGTTTAAGCGTCGCACTAAAATAACCTCAAAATAAATATCAAAATATACAATAATCGAAAATGACTGGAAACAATAAACTTGAAGACACGGATTTGTACGAATTATTCGGAGTAGAGTCAACTGCAGATCCCGTTGACGTGAGTTCATAGTATCATTTTAAGGATAATATTTAAACACCTAAATACATTCGTTTCATATTATCGGTAAATGTATTCACTTACCACAAACGACACAGTATACTACAATTATATTTTTTTTCCTGTTAAGAACTGGGTGTGATACCGGTGTTAAATATTAATAAAATATATAACTTTACGAGTAAAAAACTTTCTTCTTAGATTAAGTACAATGTTTATTTTGTATTCAAAGTATCAAAAAAGTAAGTATGCTTTATAGCATGCTATTCTTTTTCTCCCTAAAAAAATACGAAATCCTGTATAATGCAATGCAACTCTCTTGAAAAATTTAATTGCTAGTAGGAATATATAAAGAACCAAATGTTGGAATCAAGGAAACTGGTAATTCATGCGAATTACTAAAATTAGTTATATTAAAAGCTTGCTCAATGGTTTGTTCTAAGAAGTTCCATTTGACATTTATAATGTTGGATTCTCTTTCATACTGACATTATGTTCGAATTTTTCACAAATTATTGGTTTCCCTTGGTCATGATAATTTGTAATTGAATTTCTGACAGGAGTGCATTTTTTAGCGGTATTTTAATTATTTTCTTGGTAAAAAAAACTGTAGCATGTGGTAAAGCATATTTCCACCTTTTTAGTACCATGATTAATTTAAAACCAATACTTGGTTAACTACATATGTATTAGTTTTCGTTTCCGTTATTTTAACATGAACAACGGCTTTTAAATCATTCTTTTCATTTTCAGATCAAAAAAGCGTACCGCAAAAAAGCCCTTCAGTGTCATCCTGATAAAAATCCTGACAACCCTAAAGCGGCACAACTCTTCCATGAATTATCCAAAGCACTCCAAATCCTTATAGACACATCAGCCAGATCAGCATATGATAAAGTATTAAAAGCCAAGCAAGCTGCGAAACTTAGGCACAAAGAATTAGATAGTAAACGGCAAAAACTAATTGATGACCTAGAGCGGAGGGAACGGGAAGCAGAATTAAAATCTAAAAGTGGTAAATCATACGACACACGCACAGATGAGGAAAAGTTACAAGCAGAAATATTAAGATTACAAAAAGAAGGTTCTAGATTGCTCCATGAAGAACAAGAGCGTATGAGAGAGCAAATAATTGCCGAATCTCAGAGAGTATCTATGACTCCAGTGTGGAATCCCAGTTTGAATAGAATTAAAATCAAGTGGACGGCGGCAAAAGCTGACCCTAAAAATGGAGGCTACAGTAAAGAACTTTTGACACAATTTTTGAAAAAATATGGAGATATTACTGATTTAGTTATTCTAGGAAATAAAAATGGAAACGCCCTTGTCGAGTATAGTACAAAAGAAGCTTCCGAAATGGCTATTGAATTTGAAAAAGGTAAATGTTTAAAAAATATATGTTGAGATGTCTAACTGACAAATTAAATAGTTTGTCAGTTTTTAAAATATCAGATATACTCAATAAATCTTTGATGTAACATACTGTGTAATGATAATCAATGAAATGATCGTTAACCCGGTGACGTCATCTGAGATGCGAAGTTTCAACTGACGATAATATAGGAAATCTTGCATACAGGACTGATTGTTTTATTAAAATACTGCTGATTTGCCCCGTTACTACTATCTCTTTATGGTTGTTAAAACAATTAGGTCTAAATATTATAAACATCGATTTTTCAAACACTTTCGATTGATCGTGTTCGCTGCTTTATTATTAAACAGTTTGAAAGATGGCGGGCAAATCTAGCAACTGTACAGTTTAAACCTTATTGCCGTTCAAGAACGACTGTGTACGGTATCATTTTAAAGCTTCATCGCGTAAAAATTGAATTAGTTCATGTATTATTTTAAAGTGAGATTAAAATTAGAAACAAACTATTATGTGCATTTTCAGTGCAGAAAAATGTGTTTTGCCATATTTTCTTGGCGGCAATCATTTATAAATGTCTAGACCAGGGGTAGGGAACCGTTTCTTCTCTAAAGGCCGCATTCATTTTTCTGATTCGACATAAGGCCGCAGTAAACATTGACATCTTTGGTTGGAAAAAATTTCATGCAAATTTGCAGATTTCTCAAAATTATCAGCGTTTCCTGAAATTTTGAGAAATCCAGTAGTCAACCAATTAAAAATATCAATCTTTAGTACTTTTTTAATCTTATAGTGCATATTGTTTTAATCGGCTACAATTATTTTTTTTGACTTAGCTAAAAAAAAGGAATGTATATAATCTTCCTATCCTACATTAGAAATTGGCATAAAACCTTTTTTGTTCTTTAGTTTGGTGTTTTTTTAATGAAAGTATAAGTTAAAACCATATATATTTTTTAATTTATTCACAAATGTTCTATTATGTATAATTTAAACATAATAACTACTTTTATGTAAGGTTTAAGATCCCATTTTATTCTCAAAGTTAAAATTTATGTATTTTTGAGTTTTCTTATTATTTTTTTATTTATTTTTCCTTTAATACTATAGAACATAATGTTTTTAAACTATGACATTTTTTTGTCGACTTAGTTAGACTTAAGTTAAAAAAATGGAATATGATCTTTCTCCCGACACATTAGAAATCGACAAAAAACTTCTTTGTTATATTTTGGAAAAACAAAGGGTTAAAAATGAAATTTTAAAATCTAACCAAATATTTTTTTAATCTACTTGCAGGTCTTCCGGATAATCCCCTTAAATTGAAATGGTTAAATAAGCTAGCAAAACCATCAAATAATCTAGCTTCAAGTATAGGGGAAGCGTCGTTGGTATCAGAAAAAGATTATGAAAGTCTTGTACTCAGAAAAATACGCCAAGCAGCCGAGAGACAAAACCTCATCGATCAATTCTTAAAAGAAGATGAAGATTAGCCAATTTCACTAACAGGAATACCATCATAACCATACACAATACAAGTGGTCTACAAAATCAGCAGTGTAGAAACTACTTTTGTAAATGTGGAAATGTAAATTTTCTAGTAACCTGTACATATGTTATTATATATTCACAGATTTACAGAGAATGTTGGTAGGGAGATTCGGTGAATAAAATTTATATTTGTAATTTTTTAAAATATCACTACAAGAAAGCAACAGTGAGATAAATCGAGAATACATGGAACCCCCAATTACATTACCTCGAATTACGCGCTGGCTTGAAATATTCGCCGCAAATTCCCCAATTGAACGGTCGCATTCCATTGTTGTTGCTACGAGACGGTCGTCTGTCCGGTGCATAGTCAAATGTTGGCTAGTGTCTGTGTATTCAACACGTGCCAGGCTATACACGCATTTATTTTAGTCAATATAAATCAATTGAAGTTTTAACCTTAGTTTTATTATTAACCCCAGTGTTTCATAATGAATTATTTTTTTGTTGAAAACAAAATTAAATTTGACTCTTAAAAATGAAATTATGTTTACAGAGTTAACGTAGAAACATCAGTAATAATAGAATAAACGGCAAAAGATATAATTTTCACAAATATAAATTTATTTCGTACATATACAAAATATTTTTAATTTCAATTTTCATATTTAAATAACTATTATAATATATACAACAGTTTTTTAGCGAACAACATTTTATTATCATTTTATATGAACATTCTTCTTATTATATTTTATAGTGCACTTTTCACGTCTAAAAGATAAATTATTTTTTTATAAAAATTATTTGCTACCTAATAATTGCAGGAGTCCAGATTTATTACTGGTGTTTGATAAAGGTGTATTTTTATAAATAATTTGATAAAACTCATGCTGTTAGTAAATACGGGTAGGTATGTTGAAGTGTCGTTGAATGTTTTTTTTTCTTTGGCCTGAATTATAATGTCTGATGTTGTTCTATATAGGCACTAGGGTTTCTTAAATGCACTTATGAAACCGGTTTCGTGTTGGCAGCTCTTTCAACTAATTCCAAAAGATCTTGTAACTTTTCCACATTATTCTTGTCGACTTTGATATTCAATAAATGCTGAGAATAGGTTTGCACATCCACTTTCAGTTGAATTCTGATTTTATCATCATCAGATATTCCTGACTTTTCCGAATTCGGTTGAACGGAACGATCTCTCATTTGTTTCAGGCGTCTCAAAGATTCTTCTGTTTTATAAACTGAAGTAAGGACATCGTCGACAGCCACATAGTATCTGAAAAAATAAATTATGTTTCATATAGTTATTTTTTTTTGACGTGTTCTCAAAGTTATGCATTAGCTTTCCCATGTCAAGGAATAGATATTCTCTTTTATTTTCTTTGATGGATTCGCTTTGTGGAAATTAACTTTTAAATATAAAATTAAAATTGACAAGTCGATGTACCATTAGTATTTCGCAACTATTGGAATAACAATTTAAATTTAAATTCCATGCTGTGAATAATTTTTCTGTAGATTTAAAAGAAAAATACTTGACCCTGTAATATAATTACAAATGTGTCAAATATATAAAAATCTTTTAAAGAATAAGTTAAAGACAATTTACTCGAGTAGAAAAGACATTAAAAACACCTATATCGAAGTCTCAACTTTAAATTGAAAGTATCCAAATTTGATATTGATCTTGTTGGGACTCGAACTCAGACAGATCTGATTGCTAGGGTAAGGTTTTTACCACTAAAGCACATACGCTGATATTATAGATATTCTTAGTCCATAGAGATGGATATTAGCTGTATGTGTAGTACACATTGAAAGAATAGAATTTAGATGTAACAGTATAAGACATTTTGATGAATTAAGGAAGATTCTCAGACGATACATTGTAGGTACAAATATACTAAGTGACTAACTCAAAATGACAAGCTGTCTGATAGGCGTAATCACATTTAAAAAATCACTACAGAGCGAGTTAGAAAATGAAATATGTCTGCAATGTTCTTTGTATGTAGATATTACAAATGGTTCAATACTGAATAGTTCCATTACTGATTCTGTGAAACGTTTATTTAACCCTTTAACAGCTGCAAAATATTAATATGGCGGTACCAGTAGGCTGCAAATTTCATCGAATAATAAAACCTAACAAATATATCCTTTTTTTGTAAATATATTGAAAGTGTATCATAAAGGCTTACCAAATAAATATAGTGTGTCATTTGTGCCGCCATGATCATAGAAAATTCGCAAATTTAATAATATATGTATAATACTTAATTGCATACGTAACTTTAATTTTTTAAGTTTATAAAGTCAATGAAATTTCAAAATATTATGATAAAGGGGAAGTTAAAATATTCCAAAATATTATATGGTCTACACGCAGTAATGCATTTTCCAACCCTGCATAGCGGCGCATTTTGGTTGCCCGACGAAGCTCTTAGAAATCAATTTAGTATTATTTATAATTTGTCACTTCTAAGTATTTCATTATCATGGTAAGAGACGTCTTTGTGTGAGAAAATATATTTTTAATAATCGTATAATGAGTTAAAGTCGAGCGTGTAAAGACACCCATTCTGTATGACCGGCCCTGAGGGCACGGAATTGTAGAGTGTGTTAATACGCTTGTGGCATAGATCGGGTTAAGTTCTACATATTGAACACATACATCCACATATAATAAAAATGTTTTATTATTAATAATATATGATTGAAACTTAGCACTTATTTATATTGGTGTCAAAAAATGTATCAACAAATTTGGGGGGGAGAAAATAATGCGTTAAGTAAGGTTTTTCAAAATCAGTTTTGCAACCTCATGTAATTATTTTGTCATTGAATTAATAAAAAAATTATTGGCACTACAATTATATACAGATGGCAGATATTACACAATCAATGATAATATCAAACAGTGAAAAGTGTTACATACTGTGTTGTGATTATCGAAAATATTCCTTCGAGCCACTCCACCGTATCAGCTTCCCCAATGTGGTCTTTGTATAATCTATTAAATTCTTGTGGAGATTTGATAAGAGTCGCCACATAACCGCAAGCTTTCGTCGGGATGTCTCTGTTGGTTTTTCTGAACAACCGTGGAATGTCATTTAATTGTTTTAAATTAACAATACTCTCTGCGCCAATTTCTAGCACAACCATCTTTTTGATTTGGGGGAGTCTCGATAAAAGAGACGCGCGAGAGTCAAATAAACTTTTTTCTAGGGCGTCTGTTTGCTTGACCGGATGAAGTCGTGTCTTTGCAATCTCTAAAAAGGTCGGCAGTTTATCAATCATTCTTTTGACATCCACATACAGGAGTGTAAGAAATTTCAATCTCTCTCCATTGAATTTGTCATTGTGAGAATTTTCCGAAAAGTTATTTTGGTCAGCAGTCCATGTCTGAAAATCACGAAGAAACTGTTAGTGATTTAAAAAGAGGATGCCATTTTTTTTACACATCGAAAAAAAATATATTTATCAGATCATTAATTCCATTGCATTACTAAATAGAAGCTCAAAGTGAACTTCAACAAAGTTTAGTTTCCTGGTGAGTGTTTTTTTTTATTTAGGTTTAATTTATATTGTTTCAATTTAACTTGAGATCTAGGGTATGTGGTGTGTCACTTTTAAGGTGTTTACTGTCAATACTTGGTCGAATGGCATTATAATAAAAAATAATAAAAGATTTTTGATACTTTTTCCACATAAATTTATTTGATCAGGACCGGTTTCGCTCATCGCGAGCGTTATCAACTGATAAGAAAAATATAAAAAAGTGCTATTTATACAAGTTAAATTGAAATAAAAGGTGTAAGCAACTACTAACAATGAAAAGGATTTACAAATTACATTATAATTACAAAAAATTAAAATGCTTAACACCTATAAAATACAATTAAAAAATCATCAATAAATATAAGTGGCAAATGATATCAATTATAAACCCAATTAAAATTATGGAAATTTTAATTATGTGGAAAAAGTACTAAAAATCTTTTATTATTTTTATTTTATGTGGTGTGTATTCGCAATGGCTTTCTATTTCAGTTAATTTCAAGAGAGTTAAAAAAATTATCGCATTAGCGATTATTAGTAGTTTTTATCCCAAGTATTTATTCCTAAAATTCTATAATGATTTTGAGTTATGAAATTTTATAAAATTTCAACTCCAGGAGAAAATATGCCAAACGCACCCAAGCACATATATGAAATTGAAGTTGATCTGAACCCAGTAGCTTTGCAAGTGATGATTACTGAAGATGCCGAAAGGCGAAACCCGGGTCGTTAGTGACAAAATCTGTGGGAGTGTACATAATTTAAACAATTCAAATTTAATATTGAAATTCCACCAAGCACCTTCAGTCGAAATCTTAAATTATACCAGTAGCTTTGATAAATTAATAGACCTCTACCGTTAAACTAGAGACCGACATTTTCAGTATATTACTTTTCACATTGACTATGTTATATTTTTTTTGATCAATGACTGTTATTAAGGAAATGAATTTATGGGTTTATGATATATGAATTTGTAGTGGAAATAATTACCTGTTTTATGGCAACATTTATCCACGTGGAGTATCTAGACAATATTTGTAGGCTCAGCTTCCAAAATCTATGTGACAAAGCTAGAATAAAAACTCCTTGCGCCCAGCATAACATAAGCGATGACCAACATAATGATGAGGCTTTTAAATTAAAATCTTTCTTTCCATCGCTTAAAATACATTTACTGTTTATTGGTTCTGATAAAACATTTTCAAATGCCCCTGAAATATAAAATGTACATGATAATTAAATTTAAAAAAAATAGAAAGTGTTTTTTGTTGAGAAAACACATGATTAAAATATCGGTTGAATAAATTTCACTACTTGAAGAGGGTGATAGCGCTCCTCTGTCATCCCGGTACAGACATGTAGTAACACGATCACACTCCTCCGTCGTCAAAAGGATAAATACAAAATATCTTAACATATCAAAGTAATAGTAATATTTATAAACTTTGTTTTGACTGAATGTTGATTGTCAAATCTGTCCAGGGCAGACAGCTCAAAATATAATTATTAGAATAAATAACTATATAAAATTTCTTGACCCTTTGCACTTTTCATTTTGATTGTTTCTTAATAAATTTATTAATGTGATAATTTTACTGAAAATCATTTTAAATGATGCAGTGTTCATGTGCATGTGATTTTAAGTTTATTAATTTTTTTGATTCTAACTGAAAACTGGGCAATGTTGATGCTTGACAATAGAATTTCAAAAGTAAAAAGTAATAATTTTTCATAATCATTTAAGCATCAATGTTCCCGCTAAGGTGTGCGCGCGCACACCTCCGAAAATGTGCCCGCACAAGGCCGCACACAGAAATATGGTGGAAATAAGTTTGTTTCGCCAAATTTTTATGTTTCCGCACTTTATTTTTCTGAAAATTTACTGCCCACATAAGTTGATGGACCGCACACACAATATAAAAATTAGAGGGAACATTGCTAAGCATATATTTCAAAATAATTAAGTCAAAACTAACATTAGAAGATAAAATAAAAATACCTGCAATTTCTTGGAAACGAATTTGAAAATATACTGGCAAGTTCCATCTGTTTTGAAAGCTTTTGTATTGTGAATGATTAAAAAATAAATCAACTGCCTTTTGACTATCAAAATACTGTAAAAACTTTCTTAAAAATTCTAAGCTTTCATTATATCTAGAATAAAATAATTCTGGATTCCCTGGAGCAAATATTGATGACATATGAACTTCTATCCTATATTCAACTTCTGGCCAGAAACTATTTAGTAGGAAATTGTATCCGTCAACATTGGATGATTTCTTAGTCTTAAGGGTAATCGATAATAAATCCTTTAATTTCTGATCGATAAACAACAAAATATTGGACAAGACTCCTTTCAATCCGGCAGGATTTCTTTGAAGCGTTGATTCACTGATAATTTGATGCATAGCGGGAGATATGACTTCTTTTCTTAAAAGTATTTCTACATCAGATATTCTATCTAAAGTAGAAAATATTTGGAGACATCGTTGTATCTTATCAATATGTTTGTCATTTAAATTTTTTAGGAACATCTCCCCTAAAGTTGTTTTCAGAATTTGACCAATTTTATTAGCAAGATCTTTCTGATCAGCCGAAATATAACATTCACATTTTGTTATCGTGAACTGAAGTTTGTTGTACTCCGAAGATGCTCTTTCTATAAGTTCAGAAGTTATGTTTTCCTTTGGTTGGTTATCAATAAAAAGAATAGTTGTAAGTTTTTTTAACGATGTCTGAGCTTGTGATAAATATTGAAGGCTTCTTTTTCTCTCTCTTAGGTTTCTTCGCTGTTCTAATCTTCCGGAAAGTTCCTTCATAGCATCCGATAAACATTCTTTTACATGCTAAAAAAATAATATCGCACATAATTTCAGTATACAATATGAACAAAACCATTTCTTATACCAACACAAATAAAGCAGTTACAGATGTATTAAATTTATGTTGGATCGTATTAAATAAAATAATTTGACTAAATGCAAGGTTTTTATTAGTAGGGGTGTATACTACAAACGCTTACACGACTTCAAATCAATATTACTTAAATTTATACAACTTTAAAAAAAAATGGTGAGATTTATTTAACTATTGGGTTTAAACAATGATGTATCTACGACAGACAATCGAACTTGAATGATCTCAAAAATTCAAAGACAACCTTTTTTAAATGGATGTATTGAAATGTTGAAACTTAATCAGTTTAATCCTCATAATTAGTACAGAGCAATAATTAAATGAAGACACTTTTGCTAGAATGAAAGAATGATGTGAACCACAATGTTAGGATGGCAAAAATAACTTTAAATTCGGATCACCATTTTTTATGGATACCTTGATTACTCAATCAATAAAAGAGATAAAAGAAAGTATTAATACAATTACAGAAAAAACCACATTGTGTGTAAAATAGGGTATAGGTACTTTTACCTTCAGTGATTGCACAAACTTTAGGAGAGAAAATATAAGTATGAGCAATCAAAAAACTCACCAGTACTTCTTCTCTTAACTGTCCAAGAGGAGCTTGAATGTTATTGATCTCCCGGTCCAAGCCGATGAGATTAGCGGATAAGTTAACGAAATCGGCGTAATCTTTGTTTATTAGTTCTATCATAGCCGACCTTAAAACCTTCAGGTATACTCCAAGATCATCTCGCATGATCTCGAGTGAGCCGGCATTTCGATGATCGTGAAGAAATCCATCAACAGAAAAATTGTTCTGAAATTGATAACAAACATCAACTGTGTAATTGTTTAATAGTTGACCGAGTGATCACCGACAAGTCGTGAAAAGTTTAGCGTATTTTCACTCACCCCCAGAAATTGATTTTTGTCGAAACATAATCCCTTTGGACTGGGAGGCAAAGTGAATGGATCACATTCTTTCGACATTGTTATATACTTTTCAAACTAACATTTGAATCGAAATTTAAAAAACCTAGACACCCAAAATTGACACATCACAAACGTCAGTTTTCCTGAATTATTTGGGAAGGTTGGTAATTGATGCGAAGTTTTTCATTGTAATCACATCAATACGACTAGTAATAACAAAGATGAAAACCCATCAAAGTTCATGATTTTACCTTTTGAATAAAATACAAATGAAGACAAATTAAGCAGCTTGGTGATTTTTTTAAAATGAAATTTAAAAAAATATTAAAACTTTTATGGAAGTAGGTGGATTTTATTTACGCCCTTAAACTGCATCAATAATTTTTTTCGAATGAAAGCCTGGAAATTATTTTATTGCATTAACTAAATATTTTATTATTTGGGCAAGCCATTGTGTATAATATTCGTTTTAAGTGTGAATTGAGAGTTAACGTAATAATGTAACCATTGTGTTCATTTATGAATAGCTTCATGCGTATATCTTATCTCTTTTCACATAGCGTAGTTTAGTTATTTTCTCGTCATTTTGTATGCACTGTCCGAATCGATTCATATTTTTTTGTCTCGCTTTAACATAATGATCTCCTACTTACATGAATTGAGCTTGCTACCGAAATACTTTTTGTCAAGTTGGTCAAACTGGTTGTAGAAAAGTCTAGTGTATTGGGTTTTCTTGAAGACATTTTGTCAATAAGGTGAATTTTGACAGACGGTTTTCGTATTAAAATTCTCAGATTTACAATTAGCAAACATGGCAGATAACGAACAAAAAGCGATGCAGCTGATGGCGGAAGCCGAAAAGAAGTTAACTTCGTCGAAAGGCTTTTTTGGCTCTTTATTTGGGTGAGTTTTTTCAATGGTGCCTGCTTATCGCTGATCATTCGTTTAGTTCGATTTTCAGTTACATTCATTTCATCATTGCAGTTAGTTGCATATAAATCAACAGTTTGTATATTTTCAGCCTTCAATTAAGACGCCTATAAAGCTCATGATTTGATCATCCGAAGAACCGTAATAGTTATGCTAAATCCTATAACAATTTTGTGCATAGATATTACTATATGATCATTGTTTTACTAATATAACAAAATAAATAAAATTCGACCATTTACGCATTGAAAAAATGTGCCTCATAGTGATATCATTTTTAAGTAGGTAGGAATGCACTCTTTTATGACTGCATTACGATTATTACTCATCTTCCTCCCACGCATTACAAACATTACATTATGAACAATACAAACAAAACTTCGTTTTGGTACCTTCGGTACTGAATATTTTTTTAACATTATTTTTATTCCCAATTTTGATCAAATGGTCGTTAATAGTAAGCAACTAACTATTCGATAAAAATGAAGTTTACCTAGATCAGGGGTGGGCAAATCTTTTGGCTGTCAGGCTACACTGAGGAAGAAAGTTTGGTCGCAGACAATATTAAAAAACTGCAAAAATTAATTAGTCTTTTTATAAATTAGGCTGGGTTATAAAACTCAGACCTTCTCTGAATCAAAAATTAATCCTCCAAATAGTCATTAAATTTGGAAATGCTTTTTAAAATCAACCTTAAATGTTTTTTTTTATGCAATTTTTAAAATGCTCCACGGACTGGATGGAATTTTATCACAGGCCGCCATTTGCCCAGGCTTGATCTATTTATGATCTCACCATAGAACATCAAATGACTCACATTATCTCTTACTATATCATTGTTGGAATGGTAAAAAACTTTTACACCATTTAACATTGTTAGGAAGATGCCTGATTTTTTTTAACTGGTAATAATTCAGCAAAATCGGTATTAATGTTCTCGCATAAAATTTGTCAAAATATATTTTCTGCTGTTGAAAAGCTGTTTTTTTACAAATTAATATATAATTTATTGCATTTTAAAGTAATCTTAAAAGAAATTGAAAATGGTCCTCAATTTTTCAATTTTTATCACCTTAATTATTGCACTATAGAGGATACACTTTAAACTTTTCCCTGCGGATGACCACTATAGCTGTTTTAAGAACCCATAATTAAAAACACACCCCAAGTAACTGGCATGGTGCTAGTTGACACATCTATTAGAAATATGGTGCCTTATTCGACGCGAGCTTATAGGTTTGGAGATGTAAATTTACATAACCTATTCTTCGTAACAGAATAAAGTTCATCCAAAATACATTACTTGAATAGCCTAGTATACAGTTTTTTAATTGTTTATAAATAAAGAAAAATATTTTTGAAAACAGTTATGGTTTGAAAATTGTCTAGTTTTTGCATTCATGCTGCTTTTGTCTGTGATTATTATTATTGCTGTGAATTATATATGCAGCCAATTGAAGGGACTCGGATATTGATTATTACAGATAATTATTGGATTAATAATTATCTGTAATATATATTTTCACTTAAAAAAAATATATTGTGGATCTACCTGAGGACTGTTTTTATAACCATTTGAAGTAAGCTATAAATTTTATCTATATTGAGACAGTCCTGAAATCTTAATCATGGAGTAATGAAAAGCACAATAATTAAGTATTTCACGTGTTTCGCACAATCAAGTTACATCGAATTCTTCTGGTTAATCCAAGCAACCGGAAGTAAAAGTCATAGACAGCATAAGCATGTTAATTAAACATTTTATTAGTAGGTTGCTAATAAATCAACTGATATATGGATGTAAATGATAACTTCATATTTTCAATGAAATCACATCTTTGAACATAATATGTATTTTTTTCTTTAGTGGATCAGCGAAAGTAGAAGAAGCTGTAGATTGTTATCATAGAGCTGCCAACTTATTCAAGATGGCCAAGAAGTGGAGTCAGGCTGGCAATGCTTTCTGCGAGGCAGCCGGACTCCATTCGAAGGCTGGAAGCCGGCACGATGCGGCGACTAACTTTGTCGATGCGGCAAACTGTTACAAAAAAAGTGATCCAAATGGTAATAGCTCTATATATTTTATTATTTCATTGTTATAATTATTGCTGCATATTTTTTGTTAACCCTTGAATGCATGATTTCTACTTTTTATAAAAATGTATGGATTGTACCAAAAGTGCACACATCAATTGCAACATTTTGCTTAATCGAAATCATTTCGACAGTTATTTTATTGTAAATAATGAATACACATGTATTAATGAATGCACTAATGTTTTTTCTCGGTCAAAATCAATTTTTTTAACAATTAAAAGTGAATTTGAAAATTGCATAAAGTCAAGATTTTCAAAAACTCCGGCTCCTTTTCTTTCATTGCAGATTAGAACTAACATCTTGCCACCACAACATCCACTAGAAAAATGATTTGTGTTTTACCATTGGGTATAAAAATCTATGTTAAAATCGACTTCAGTTTTGAAAACAAAAATAAACAATAGATTTTTTGTAGTACAGTATGCATTCAACTGTAATGATTTTTTATTATGAAATCATTGCGGTGCAATAATCAAATGAGCTAAGTTAGGAAAATTATAACAATAACCATAAAAAAAACAAAGCCAAGAGTAAAATATAGAAATCATAACTTTTAACTTGTTTTTTCTACTTGCAGTGAAACTAAATCTTTTGATTAACAACGTGTAATTACATTTTATGAAAATGTGTGCATCAAGGGGAATCTTATGGATTATTTTAAGTCAGAATTGTCAATAGATAGCCAACGGAGACAGTAAAATTATAAACAGTCAAAACTTTAGTGACCTAGTGACTAATCAATAAATATTCAAGTTTGTAATTTTGCAGCATTTTGTCAGTATTAGAATACTGTTTCAAATAAAACATTTTCACGTCGAAATGTTTACTATCAATAATTTATGAATCCAGATATCTCATTTAAAGTTTATGAATATAATGAGTTTGAGAGAGTGTAATTTCTAATTGATCTGTTCTCCCGATTTCCAGAGGCGGTAGCTTGTTTACTAAAAGCCATTGAAATTTACACAGACATGGGACGATTTACAATGGCTGCTAAACATCATCAGGTAACAATTCAACTCTTTCTTTCAAATAAAAAAATTCCAGAGATTATGATAATCTAACGTTATCTTGCAATCATGGTTATCAGTTCTGATTATGAGAGAAATAATATATAGCCTGGAGTGCAAAGCTCGCAACAGTGAATTCTGTCGATTCATGGAGAGCGAAAAAATGTATATTTTATTTAATAAAAAAATATTTATTTTTCTACTAGTTGTGAAACTAGGTGTGAAATGTGTTTCGCCTTCTTTAGAATCATTTTCAGACTAATTTAATCATAAGTATGTTAGTTTATTATGAGATATCATAAGTAATTCATCAATGACATTCAAGAAGTTTATACATTTAATAAAATAGTTGTCACTTTCATAATGGATTTATCTTTTTGCACGTTTTAAAATGAAAAAATATTCAAAAATAAAATTGTTTACTTTACAAGTGAGGAATGATTATTAATTATATAAATTCTTAAATTTTGTATGCCAAATTTTTTCAGAGCATAGCTGAAATGTATGAGACGGAACCTGTGGATTTGGCGAATTCCATCCGCCATTATGAGCAAGCTGCTGATTATTTCAAAGGTGAGGAGAGCAACAGTTCCGCCAACAAGTGTATGTTGAAAGTTGCGCAGTATGCTGCACACCTTGAAGATTATGATAAAGCTATTCAGATTTATGAGCAGGTATGTTCCACCCTTTATTGTCATTTTTGTCTTAAAACTTTGTTGGGTAAATAGTTTTGTAAATATTACCACTTTATAGATTGCCAAATTTTAAACAGTCAGATTGTAATCTATGGATGAATAGAATGGGATTTTAGACATAACATACATCCATGCCTTTGAAATACGTTCATAAATCTATAAAAAAAGTATTTATGAAAACGTCCTGTATTAGTATTCTGGATTTTAAACTCGGAGATAGCTGAAATCACAGTACCAGAAATTTGACAGAATAACAAGCATTTAATATTTCATAGAACAACTTCTGTTGTAATGCCATCATTATGTTCCACATTGGCAGTGGGCATGGTAAAAAATGAAGGTTAAATTGCAGTTTAACATTTTTTATAATGACTTAAATTTGCTATACTATTACCTCAGTAATAACGATATAACAAAGAGGATGTGTTGCAGGAAATCTGTACATTATATTGTAAGATCATAATTCAACCCTTCATAAACTGAGGTTACACTATACTGACGAGCGAGATTTACACCATGTAGATTGGGTACTTTGTTTTTTAATACCAGTCACTGAAAAATGCAACGGTCGTCAGTGCACCTCTATGTCCAGATGTTATTCGACTGATTTAAAAATATAAAAATAATATTAAAAACTGCCCTTTTTATGTGCTCTCGAACATTGAGTTCAAGGCGTTAGTAGCGTGATAATTATTTTTCTCACGAAACATTCCTAGTATTCCATTCTGTCACTTTTTGCGGTATAATGTAGTTAGAATGAACTGAATACCCAACTAATACTTCTGAATCTTGGTTATAATGTAGTTGACTGGATTTGAATTGTTAATTAGGTTGCCGTCCTTCAGAAAATGGGTCGTTTCTAGGTGTGCTTGCGGGCAACAGAATAGACTACGTAAAACGGGACGTATGATCACATTTCGTATTATGTGACGTTTCATGGAAAGATTTCACCGCCTGGTGCAAAACAACGAAATGCCGTAGATTGTCTGACATTATTATTAATATTAACATTTAAATAACTTTTTCCTATCTGTGAATTAAGCTTCCTGTGCTGATTACCAACGATAGTTAGATAATTATTATTATTTTTACAGGTGGCACTGTCTGCCTTAGAGAGCTCCCTTTTGAAGTATAGTGCCAAGGAGTACATGTTCCGAGCTGCTCTCTGTCATCTCTGTGTGGACACACTCAATGCGCAGCATGCCATCGAACGCTACCACACCCAGTATTTTGCATTCCAAGATTCTAGGGAGAGTAAACTAATAAAGGTAGTTATTATTAACCACTGTGTCGTTTTAATTATCTAAGAATAATTATAAATTTTCTAAATCACTTTTAATGAAAGCCTAGTAGAAATCAACAAATTTTCCATTTTTACTTGACAATAATAGTGATGTTAATGTTACCTTTTCAAATAGATATTGATTTTGCTGAAATGGTTTATTCACTGTTTTTACATAACATTGAGGTGATTGTTGTTGTAACTCATCTATGCTTAAATGGTCAGCTGCTATTGAATTTAGTGGATTTCTTCTGTATGGTCAACTTGAAAAAATGCTTTTACCATGTAGGCTTCATTTTTTAATGAAACCTTATCTTAAAATTATTTGGAAAAAAAAGACGACAGATTGTCTATGTCGTCATTGCCGAAGAAATTCGAATGTTCTCGATTAGCTATGAGGGCATGCAACCAATTAAGATGAAAGGAAAGCATATGTATATGTATGGCCTATATGTCTTCAAGGAGTTTTGATTGTACGCTTAAATCCAACAGTTTTTTTTTAAATAATTGTTTGTTTATTGTATTGCATTACATTACATTCCTGAAATCTTTCATTTGTTCCCATATATAATATTGAGCAAATACGAGGATAAGATTTTCTTATAAATGGTACGTCAATAATTACAATTAATATTTAAACGCCAGGTTCTCATTGAACATCTCGAGGAGCAGAACGTAGAAGGTTTCACGGATGCGGTGAAAGAATACGACAGCATTTCTCGCCTGGACCAGTGGTACACAAGCATGCTGCTGCGCATCAAGAAGCAGATCAACGACAACCCTGACCTGCGCTGATTCCACAAGCCGTTACACGCCCAAAGCGCTTCATTCTCACCGCACTCATACAACAAAGTCAATGCCGACCCATTCTTCCGATTCGTTGTGTTTCAGATCCTCGTCTATTATGCTGTCGCGTTTTATTTTGAAACGTCGGCCTTTGAAAATACTACGGACGTGCGCGGCGTCAGCGCCGTTTATTTATTGTTTAGTTGTAAATTTGACGTGACCGTTTTGCTGAAAGGATTCCTCGGAATCCTGACAGTTGTTGTTATCTTCAATTTTTATTGCAATAAATTATTATGTTTCAAAAAGATTTTTTTTCACCGCGTCTCGTGCGACGTCTCCCATTCGTAAGTCGAGGGATTTATTAATTGCAACAATAATTATCTAGGTTCGCGTGTCTTAATGCCACTGTTATAACTGCAATTTTTAATTCCGAACCTGTAATTTTAGTTCACATCTCATAATACTTTCACAATCTCTCTCTCGTCATCGAAAGATAATATAAAGCTACTACATGTTTGAATTATGTATATTGATAACTTTTAGCATAGCGTCTCAAACTATAATAATAATGCACTGTTAATCCTAAAACAGATTGGCGAGTGTGAGATATAAAATGTGCTGTATTCTTTTTCTTCGTTGAGTGGCTTTTATTACAGAAAGCCTCGGTAGTCATTTTGACCACAATGTATAATTGGTGCATTTCCATTGGACTACATATCCCCATATAATTAAATAGCTCATACTGATAAAAAAACTAATTTATTCTATTCAATATCACCACATATTTGGAGCCCTTGTTTTGATTGTAATAAAATTCAAATTAAATGTGTTAGTTTATTCTTTATGAATGATTATAAATGATAGTATTTTTACATGGATTTTTTTTAAACAACCGGTCGGCCTTTGCAGTTGGAGTTATGGTGAAATTTTAGATAAATAGTTACTTCATTTATGTATTCGTTTTTTGTTACAATGTTTTATACTTGTTAAATATTTTATTTCACAAAATATAATTTGTTGATTTTTTTCCTATACTAATTTTATAAACATACTTATTATGTATTCTCTAGAATGTTAATAGTGAAGTAAAATAATACTTACTTGTAATTGAAATATTCCTTACAATTATAGACCTAGATTATTCACTGATACGATTTTTGTGATCAAACGCTCTGAGAAGCAAATTTTGACGTTTGATTGAAAATAATTTTGATGTTTTTGTCAATCAATGAAAGAGTGTTTACTAGTTGTAAGTATGAATAAAATAATCTTAAAATAACTTTAAAATCAGCACCGTTAATAATTATACCCTGGCTTGGAATATATAAACGAATCATTCGTATAATGTTTTACGAAATGTACGATTGGAAACTTTTTGTACGAGTTAACGACAATTTTTAACATTCTTATCGAGCAAAAGCCTTCGAAAGCATTCCCTTCCCATTGGCTGTAGACCTGTGAGGAGTGGCTAGATTTAAGAAAAGCGAAGTATTTTAACCTTGCGCAGTCCAAAGATGATTAAAAAAGGTGGTAGCCGATTCTTGAAATCAGGTAACGGTGTTACGTGCGAGAATTTTGATATTTCTGGTGACATCGAATTGTTCAAATTAAATTGTGATTTCAGTGCATGAATCAGGCCACAATCCAAACCATTCAATAGATAAAAATCAAGTTCATAACTCAGGAGTCAAAAAAATATTGAATGAATTTATTTGTAAACTAAATTCTCGATGAATATAGCTAAATTCTATCATGTGACATCGATATCACATTTTGAGAATTGGGGCCCCGGCAATATTCCGATCTCAAAATAAACCATTCGGATTCATACATTGGTTACTGGTTGAAAGTAAAGAAAGGTTTTAAATTCAACTTATATTTCTTTGCTTCGAAAGATTATTTATTTGGTTTGTTCAAGTATAAAAACCTCATTTGACTATTTGTTTGCCGTTAACCAATTAAAAATCACTTCAATTCTGATAAGTAACACTTTCTGTTTTGAAAAAAATACTGCATCGGTGAAAATATTAGTTAGTTTTATAAATAAAGTCGAGTGAAGCCCTTTTAACATCGGTCGGATAAAATGAATAGATACTGTTTTCTGATTACTTACGGCGTAAATGTGAGTAGCCGGAAGATTACTAGGTGGATCAGAATTTGTTTAGTCGAGGAGGCGGTTAAATTTACTAGCCTGTTTGGTATTCTTACTTTACAGTTTTATACAAATACATGTCAATGCAGCATTCGATTCACTGATAGTTCGATTAAACTGGCGCTCTTTTGATTTAGTTAAGCCCTTCAAATATCATCAGTTATAATAATTATATATATATATATATACACACACATTCTTAGTGTTTCACAACCTCACAAAAAAGGTACAATGTTTGTAGTTTTTATTGTAGCATCAATTTTAAGCCGCATATCTACTTCCGATGCTTGACTACAGATAAAGGATATATGTCAGCTAGTATTATTCATTTTATCATAAGTATTGTGTGTTTGAACATTTTTACGCCTGAAATCAGTTTTGTCTAAATTTGTTGGTCAGTTTTATCCTAAAGTCTGCTAGAGGTGCATAACGGTTGGAAACGTGTATGCTGTAAACTCTCAGTATGTTGGCTTAAATCTTATCCAGAAATATTACTACTTTCAGTAATTGTTTACATTGGATTTATGAAAATACCTAGCTGTCATAATTACGCATACTTTATTTAAATATCTTAAACTGAACAATGTATAAATCTGGTTATCGGTTGTGAGAAAGACTGTTTGGTTTTATCGCCAGCACTGGTTATTTTGTCGAGTCTTGTGATTGAGAAATTAAAAGAGTTTTTCTACTCATCGAAAGTATTACATGTAGACATGTATGTTGATCGTGCATTTAATATATTTAAAGTCAATAAAATAACTCTTTTCTATAAAAGCTTTCGTCGTTTCGAAAATGATGTAAATTTTCACACAGACTTAAAATTAAAAATGGTGTCCCATAGATTGTTTCATAGACAATTTTCTTCTCGATGTTTTTCTACTAACTATTAATGTTCTTAAAACTAGCTAGGTAACTAGAATAAAATCTTAAAAGTGGCTTAACTTTTGAATTTTTATTTCAATGCTTCAGAATTATGGGATTCTCATATTAATTAATTTTGCTTTTGTATTTTTTTATTATTCTGTACATACCATGTTTCATTTAAGTTTTGTATATTATAGTATTTATGTAACATATTTTTATTGTAATATTAGGTTATTTTCGGATAAAATATTTTTGCGTTTATCTTCCGAAAAATGCTTCCCCTGGTTTTCTTAGATACCGTTTTCTGCAGTCAGAGTACCTACAAATGAAATTGATCTGTAAGTCAGTTCTTCGCTCAAGTTTAGTCTCGTTTTAACAGTGTTAGTAATTTTGTTTTTGCTCTATTGCGACTTGCATACATTGATAAAAATTAATACAGCCAATATAGAGTGCTAGATTTCATTATTTTATCATATCGATTTTTATATTCCAATTCGGTTGAATAAATACTGTTACACCTCGAACGTAGGAAAAAAATAATGACTAGAAAAATATTAAACGTAATATGAAAAGCGAAAGTAATTATCAATCCAAAAATTGAAAGTCAACTTCTCCCGTGAAATCTTAAAAGTTTTTAAATGTTGATTTAATGCAATATATTTTAGATATCTTTAAAATATGCTCATTTCACTACAATCGATGGAACAATTGTGTGTTATTATTAAATTGAATAATGGAGGATGTAAAAAAAAAGTGTAATAAATCTGCATAAGGTAAATGAATGTATTCTTAGTATGCTTGTTGAATATATGAAACTGCTATTACCACCATTCATTTTAAATTAATCATTTCATCACCAGGTGTATCTTTCACACAAGTAATCAATATTTTTTAAATCTATATAATTGGTGTTATTAGCATTTGACAGAAGTGGGTATAAAAGAATGTAGTGATTGTGTATTCCGTAAAATAGGTGTTAACTACTTATTAATGTAGAGATGAATCCGTAGTTGTAAAATTGGAAGAAAATGTTTCCCTAAAAATATGAGTTTAACTCTCAAACCTTTTGGTTTTGCTTGATTTTATTGCACCAGTATCATCGTTTTTTATTCACAATAAATAACTAACATATATTTATTTGCATTTTCTCAGTAATATGAAAATCAACATGCTTCTATACAGAAAGCGGTTTCATTCAGATATAATCAGTCATAAGAATAACTGAAGAATTTTTCTAATGGTTTCGTTGACTACTGTCATAAAATAAAATTTGTATTTGTCCTAATGCTGTGATGAGCATCTTCTCTCTAAATATGAAAATATGTAACGTTATTAAAATAAATAACAGTGTTTTTATAAACTTAATTTTAACGAAAACTGATCGAAAAATTACGTTAGAGAGGGTGAATAGTGATGCATCTCACGGTTGACTGTTTCCAATCAGAAATCCAATGCTGTGTGAGATAATTCGTAAATCTATAAACATTCAAATTTATCTGTATTTTAAATTGATATTTAAGTCTGAAATCAATTTAGTTACTGATTGTGAAATTTAATAATATTGTTAAATTTTGAAACAGTAAATGCACATCTTTATGTTTACGTTTGCAACGGTGACATATTGTATCAAATAAATCTTTAATCAATATCAAACGACTGATGTTTAAACCTTTGCAATTTTATTATTTGTCTTGCCAAGTCATGGATAGATCAACTATGAATTAAAATTTGTGTCAATGAGACCTTCAGTTCAGGGTTGAATATTACAGTAAACGAGTTCCCTCTGTATTGCTATTTACCATTCATTACATAGCATGAATGTTCTATATTTTATGTAGCTTAGTGTTAATTGGCACAAAACGTGGAACTTTGTTATCTTACTTATTATATGTCAACCGGGTGTGAATTGACAAAAATGATATAAACATACAATTGATACCGTTAATTCGAGTATTTTGATATTTATCAAAGCAGCTTTATTATTTATATATTTATAACAAACAGTTAAAAGAAATTTTAATTATGGTTTTATATTTTGTCGTCCTTCATATCTGTAAGAAAAGCGCCAGTTTTCAATCTAACTTTTCTAGTCAGTGGTGTTTTACCTAGTGAGTAATGACAAACAGAATTATCAGTAGTTGATGCTGTCGGCAATCGGTCAATTAAAGAAATAAATGTACAGCGAAATGTTTCATCATTTCGCGTGCAATACTGAACAAAAAATATTATTTCTTGTACTTCATTATAATTGTGATATTTTATTTTTGCAACTTTGCAGAGTGAAAATTGCTTAATTTTATTCATTTATATATCTGCTTCTGTCAAAACAGCGTTTCTATATTATGATAAATAAACATAAAATAAATTTATTTTAACTGTATCACTAGGATAAATAAATACTTGTACGGGTGGGCGTCAAGATGTTAGCCCGACCTAACCAGCTTATTGGATATAATAATAGCAATTAATTTATAAATTGTCCTAATAATTTATCATTGTAATTATTATATCTGTGTTTATGCAATAAATTGGGATTATCAGTCAATATTATTCTTTCATTAAAAAGCAAACAAAATTTCAGGATAAAAAATATTATTTTGGGATGACCCTGGCAATTTGATTGGTGGTGGTCACACTGCGTTTTGAAAACTTTCGCAGGCTTCATTTTCAAATAATTTTGAAAATTTTATCACTTATCTGAATAAAAACCACGGAAATATCATAACTTAAATTTTAAATTCAAAACAATAATCGATCACCGAAGAGTTAGGAGGTGTCAAATCATTAAAAATACTTAATCACATTATTTATTAAGGACATTTAATCTAGCAAGAGTTCTCAGCTTATATTCAACAGCACACAGAATGCCAATCTGTTGAGAATGTGGGAATATGTATTTCTCAGTCCAATCGGAAATATAAAACATTCTTACTATGCGATAAAAATATTTGTAAATAATGTAATAAGCTGTAATTCTTCATCATTATTTTTCATTTCTGACATTAGGCTCTCGTGATCGATAAAAAAGTTGCTCAATTAGTTATCATTATCGCAGTGTATATGTTTATGAAAACAGGTTTCACTTAACCCTCTGGTTACCAATAGCCGATAAAGCCGACTTTAGCTATTTTTTGAAAATTGACAAAGCCGATTGGCTCTGACATCATCATTGATTATGCGATATATTTGCAACACTTAAAGACATATTTTCGGAGGTATATGATTTTTTTTTTCAAAATTATGTTTTTTTGTTCAGTAAGTAATACATCGATAGTAGAAATAATTTATTAGTTAAATCTAGGGCTGTGGAGTCGGAGTCGCGGTATTTTGGCCGGAGTCAGAGTTATTAAAAATGAGCGGCTCGATTTTTTTTTGAAAAATATATTTAATGAAGTGTATTTAAACAAAATAGTCAAAAGCGTTAACATTTCATGCTTGGCTGACTAAAGATGATCTGATGGTAGACATATATATATATAAGTTAAAATTAAAATATTGAAAAATTTCCCCGGAGTCAGAGTCAGAGTCTTTAATTATTTTAAAGTTGTAGTCGGAGTCGTAAATTATTTTAAGACTGGTGTCTGAGTCGGAGTCGTCTTTTTTTCACTCGACTCCACAGCCCTGGTAAATCATTTTTAGTGAGGAAAAATTTTCAGATTATTTAAAAAAAATATTTTTTGTTCAAAAATAAAGTCTACAAACAAAAAATACCAAGATACATATTTATTAAATTTACTAAAATGTGAATGTGATCAGAGCAGCATGCTGACTGAGAGTCATTTTTAGGTAAAGGGGTTTCAGTAAATTAAGAAGAAGTTTAGTTGTCAATATCAATGTACAATAATATTACTCAAAATCATTTAGTGGGCTATTGAAATCAAACTGTGGAAACTATCACTAGATAGTCTGACAACTTCTACGAGGTGGAATCAAATCTTAAACATGTTCATGAATTTAAATAAATTTCTAATTTCACTATTTTGTTCCATTGTTGAGGGTTAAAAAAATATTATCTGCGAATTTTTTATTATTTACAGCGGTGTCACTAAGCAATGGACAAACTTATAAACCTCTATAAAATGAATAAGTTTTTTTGTCGAGTGCTTTTCTACAACATGAAAAAACTGTCCACCTGTGAGATATTATAAAGTTTATAAATATTTTTTATTAAGCAAGGTCTCTTGTGTATTTTATTGTATAACAAATTATTTATTGATTGTATTGGCATTTACTTTCTAAAACTTCATTTTAATAAGGTGAAAAAATATCATAGTAAGTATTTCAGTTATAAAAATAGAATTTTATAAATATATGATTGATAGAGATGTACCATTTTAACATGACTGTGGCAGAACTCAGAACTAAAATTGTCGCCCTAGGACGTGTTGATTATGGCAACGTTAATGATGCGATGGTGGCGCAATCGCGGGCAGTCAAGTTACGCTGGTACATCTCTATAGCTATTTTAGCTTATGCCTTCATCAGAATGATATTTTTAAAAATTATTCAATTTCATTTAATAATTAAACTATTTATTTGTATCCATTGATTATTTATCCCTGCTTGACCGGATTAAAAAAAATGTCGCTCGCAGGGAAACTTCTAAGTGCAGTGCTGGTGCATGACTTTTGCTTAAAACATGTGAATGAAATTAGAAAAACAACGATAGAAGTCTTGGAACAAATCTCTGTACCAACTTAGGTTTTTTTATCCATATTCGCTCCCAATGTGGAGCATATGGCCTCCTATCTCTGGCCTGGAGGTATCTCAACAGAAGTTATTCAGTCGCTCAACCTTTCTTTTTCCAAAGAGTAGTAGGGATAGAAGGATAAGGCTAGAACAGGATTTGTGATTAACTAATTGCTCTTCGCTATGCCCAGTTATTGTAGAATCCGAAGGGTGGGAGGGAATTTTTAGACATCACAAACCCATGCCTTCGAACGGAAATTGATAGAAAAACTGCTGTTCGTACTGGGACTCGGACCAGTGAGATCCGGCACGGAAGCCAACAACGCTAATTGCTGCGCCTTGCAGTTTGAGAGTGCAATCGAGAGGGCCGTGATTTTCTTTCAAAAAATAAAACCTAATAAATATGTACTTTTTGGACATATAATAATAGTACATCACAATCATTTACCATGATACTAAATTATTATTATATGTACAATTTTCAAAATTCAACTAAAATATCATTATATACAGGCTACAAGTTATTGAAAAATTAGTAGGCCACCCTCCAAAACAAAAAATTAAAAGAGTCCATCTTCCTATTTTCTGCAAAACATACCCAGATAAAAAAACCAAAAGATGACAGTGCAAATATTTTTGGAATGAAAAAAGGAGAGAAAAGCCTCTCTTTTTTTATCCGGAATATCTAAATGAACCTGGATCCATGCTTTCGGTTATATCACCAACAAATGCTAAGTATTGTTTAATACAATAATATTGCTTAGTGCAAGTTATTTTTTACTATTATGTTATATTCAATTTACATTAATTTAATGTTTACAAAAGATGTAATTTTACTCACGTAAATGAAAGTAATTGTATGCTATTTTTTAATATTGATAAATGTATCTATTGTTTACTATGTATTTATGTATACAATATTATATAAATCAAAAAGCTAACATGCAATTAATTTATTTACAAAAATCTTGGAAACATACATTGTAAACGCTCCTTTATGCAGGTGATGGTTATTCCTAAGTACCATAAATTAACCGGAGACCGGTACGCAGTCCTGATATTTGCGAACGAGATTATTATTATTATTAATATTACAAAATTAGCATGCTACAATGCATACTCCACTTAAGTCCACATGAGTGTGTTAAGATCATGAAAATATGAGGTTGGATAGTTCATTAAAAAAACCAACGTCATTATTGGGATTTTAATCAATTAATATATATTACGTATAACCGCCATACAATTTGTCAGTAAAGGCTGAAATTTCATGGACCGCTCATAATTTGCTGATTTTCTACAGCACTGCTCGGAACTTAAGACTGCTATGAACATACGCGTTTGTGTGTTTTTTCTGATCGCGTAAAAGTGAAACCGCGTAAAATGGGTACTGCGTAAATCAAGGGATGAGTGTATATAGTAGTCGAATCGACACATTTTTCACATTTCTTTTTTTGAAAGTACATTTCCTTTTTTAAAGCATTTTTATTTGCCGTGCTGCGGAACAAATCCCATTCACCAGTGTGCCGCGAAGTAAAAAAGTTTCGCAGACACTAGTGTAGACTGTTACATTCGCTATTAATGGTATTTATTGTTGCTTTTGTTTCACCAAACATCTACACTTAGATCCTTGTAGTTTTCGGGTTGCGACATGGCTTTACTTTATAATCAGTGTTGTAATATTATATGATTTCTCTCAAAAGATTGATCCTCACTACCAGAAACTCATGAGTGACACTTACAAATCTGAAATACAGAAACTAGACTTAAAAAATTCTATGGCTGCCAAGGTTATTAATAATTATTTCAATACAGCTACTAAGGGCAAAATTCCAGAAATTGTTAAAGAAGGTAATTAATTTAAAGAATTTTAATTTTTAAATGTTTGTCTAAGATATCCAGATGTTTTTTTATTTCACTTTTGAAAATGCTGCTTATAATTCAATATTTTATATTCACATAAATTTAGTTAACTCTAATTATTTCATGAAAGAAATTATTTGAAACCAAATGACAGTTAAAATATTGTGAAATATTTATAGAATGAATAAATAAATGATGTGTGTTTCTCAATATCATTTTCCAAAAGTTGAATTATATCTTCATAGTAAACATTCCAAATTATGAGTCAATAATTGCACTATAACATGGGTGGGCAACCTTTTCAGCAGCCGGGCCAGATTTTAGAAATGAGATTTCTTACCGGGTCGTTTTTTTTTTCTTAAATTTCTTTTATTATTCAAAGCAAACAAGAAATATATTGTTTTTTTTAAGAAGATATAACAAAAATGAGAGTCAAACATATTTATTGGATTAGAGTTAGGCAATACAAAAAAAAATAAGCAAAATATAATAAATTTTAGTGAGACGTCTGATTTCAGAACTAAGTGCGTCAATGTTGATAACGATTGATGTTGTTGTTTCACGCAAACAGTTTTCCAAATGCTAATCAGTGATTCGTGTTCTCATTTGAGATTTAATATACTTCATTCGACTAAAAAGCTGTTTCCAAATAGCGAGATCATTGATATAGCATGTTTGTAAAATGCAGAATATTTCTCCTTGTCCAAATATGTTTTGTAAAACTTTTCCAAGTCAACCTAATTGAATTTCTCCTTTAACTGTGCATCACAAAACATTTAACAATGTTCCATTTCTAGAATTCCTGGCAATAAATTCATGTCTACAGAGAATGGCGTTGCAAATGCAGCAAAAAGTTGTCACGATTGTTGAATCAATGTACTGAGATACTTCCATATATGAGATATGATACGAAGTACGCACGTTGGAATGTTCTTTTGGTGGTTTTATTTACACTGAAAGAAAAAATGTGTGCATATGCTCCGCGGGCCACAAGTAGACACCCAGCGGGCCGCGGGTTGGCCACCCTTGCACTATAACATTAGCTACCTTTTTTAACTTCTCTTCTTTATTAGCATCTATTTTGTTATTGAATACCTTTTTAAGAGTTTTTTCCATGTGTCGTTCATACAGGGTTGTGACTTTGGAACATCCTTCTGAGATATTTTCTTTTGCATGAAGAATGTTTTGATTTTTTCAAAATTTTCTTAATGTCTGATCTTGCTCTTTGTTTGGGCAGTGGTGTAGAAAAGGGTCCTGCCGCCCGAGGCGGTTCTTGAATTTACCCTCCCCCCCCCAAAATTTCCTCTAATTTTATTTTCAAATCACTTCTATTTTTTATCTATGAACTAGGAGTTCTAACTACAGGTTTCTTTATTTTTTTTTATTTATAAATAAAATTTCTCAAAATATATTGTATATATTTTTGAAAATCCCGCCCCCAGAAATTTGCCACCAGGGACAGTCCGCCCCTACCGCACCCCACTTACTACACCACTGTGTTTGTTTAAAAGTGATTCTTGAATAATGAACTTTGAAGTTAGCAATACCCCCTAAACTCAACGACTGTAAAATATTTGCGGTGTTGAGAGGTAAAAAATTTACTTTTATGATGACCTGATTGATGATCAAAAAGATTTTAGTCTTTTACTACCATAGAAAAAAGTATGTTATTACAATGTAAATTCTTAACTGGCGTGTTGAGCACGAAATTTTTTATGAAATATCTCGTTTGTGGCAACCATCGAGTTAACACTTTTGACCTCAACCATTTTTTAGGAGTACATGCAAAAAAACTCAGCTATTTTCATGAAAAAATAGTGTATACTTTGGTTTTAAAAATACTTTTTATTTGAAACAGAAAAAAAACGAAAAAAATTAGGACATATTATTAGATGTAGGAGTATATTTTTAGAGAAAGAAATCAATAATTCTTCATATTTACTTACATAAAAAAAAGTTATAGCAAAAAAATATAAAAATAAAAACCAAAATTGTATTTCAAAGACAAATATTTTTTAAACATTTACTGGTAGCTTGAGATTTTAAGAGTAAAGCCACATTGCAACATAATTGACATGTGCATATAATGCAAGGACTTTGAAAAAGGACTCAGTGAATGTATTCAACCATGTCGGGATGAAATATTCCATAAAAAAAACACTATGACATTCCTTTATTGGAAGTTAGTAAAAATATCTCAAAAAGATTTGTCAAGGTAGTGCCCCAGTCAAACCACGTTATTAACTGGTGCCTCCACTATAATACCATGGACAATAAGTGATACTATTGTTTAGAAAGCTACTTTATTCGTTATGATTAATGGAACAGATACTAAAATTCTAAAATTACATTATTAACACCTTTTTTATTCATACACCATACATCATACATCAATTTCTATTCACTGCAAATAACATTTTACTTTTATTTTATTAACTGTATTCGAGTTTTCTATGATAACTCCTTTTCACTCAGTTGCTCGACTTTTCTTTTGAAGACGAAGAGAGTGGGGGATTAAAGGATAAGGCTAAAACAGAACAGGACAAGTAATTAGGTAATTCCTCTCGCTATGCAATCAATTGAAAAATGCTTTTTGTACTGGATCTTAAACCTGTGAGATCCATCAAGCAAGTCATCGACATTGACCACTTCAGCACAGACCCGACAGTGTTCCGTATTTAACATGATAAATAGATGCTTAAATAAAATTTAATATTTTTCTGCTAATTGCTAATCTACTGCTTAGCGACTGTTCATCTTCAATAAATAAATAAGTTTGTAATTCTGCAGCATTTTGCCAGTATAAGAATACTGTTTCAAATGAAACCTTTTCATGTCGAAATGTATTTAACTATCAATAATTTGTTAGTCCAGATATTTCATTTAAAGTGTTATAATACATAATGAGTTTGATGAGACTTAATTTTGAATTGATCTGTTTTTTCGATATCCAGTGACGGTAGCCTGCTTACTAAAAGCGATTGAAATTTACACAGACTTGGAACAATTTACAATGGCTGCTAAACATTATCAGGTAACAATTCAACTCTTTCTTTCAAATAATTTAAAAAATGTACAGATCAACAAAAAACAGACAAAAAAAAACCCATAAATTATGATAATCTAACGTTACCTTTCAATCATGGGTATCAGCTCTGATTGTGAGAGAAATAATATATAGCCTGGAGTGCAAAGCTTGCAAAATTGCATTCTGTCAGTTCACTGAGAGCAAAGAAAGGTAGTAATATTATTTAATAATAGTTAAACTAGGTGTGAAATGTGTTTCGACTTTTTTAGAATAATTTAGACTAATTTTATCATAAGTATGTCAGCTTATTATGAGATATCATAAGTAATGCATCAACGACATTCAAGAAGTTAATACATGTAATAAATGATCGTCACTTTCATGATGGAGTTATCCTTTTGCACGTTTTAAAATGAAAAAAATAAAATTGTTTACTTTACGAGTGAGAGTGAGTTTCAAGATAAATTCTCATATTTTGTATGCCAAATTTTTTCAGAGCATAACGCCTTTGAAACACGTTCATAAATCTATAAAAAAAGTATTTATGAATGTTTTCATACTGGATTTTGAACCCGAAGATACCCCAACTGAACAGCAAGATTTAAACCACTCTACAGTACCAGAAATCTCACAGTGACACATAATAACAAGCATTTTATATCTCAAAAAGCAACTTTTGTTGAGATGCGATCATTAGGAGTTCACATGCTCCACATTGGTAGTGGGCATGGTAAAAAATGAAGGTGGAATTGCAGTGTAATATTTTTTATAATGGCTAAAATTTGCTACACTACTACCTCAGTAATAACGATATAATAAAGATTATGTGTTGCCAGAAATCTGTACATTATATTGAAAGATCATAATTTAACCCTGCATAAACTGAGGTTACACTACCAGTAGGCAAGTGAGATTTCCATCATGTATATTGGGTACTTTGTTATTTAGCGCCAGGCACTGAAAAATACTTGTCGTCAGTGCACCTCCACGTCCAGATGTTATTCGACCGATTTCAATATATAAAAATAACATTAAAAACTGCCCTTTTTATGTGCTCTCGAGCATTGACTTCAAGGCGTTAGTTGCGCGATAATTATCACAATGTGAACATTTATCAATTTCTCAAAACGAGACATCAACTTGTTTTTAATTAATAGTGTGTGTATTCAAGAAAACGAATATTTCTTCATAGTTTTTGCTCACGAAACACTAGGGATGTTTCGTTTAGTACCGTAGATTTTCTGCCATTATTATTAATTTTGACATTTAAATAACTTTTTCCTATTGATGAATTATGCTTCCTGTGCTTATTATCAACGATAGCTAAATAGTTAATTGTCTTATTTTTATTATTATTGTAACAGGTGGCACTGTTTTGCTCATCATTACAAAAGGTACTCATTATTAAATGTTTGAAATAACTACAATTGTGTAATATGTTTCTATATGTATTTTTTATAATTGAAAAAATCTTTAACATTACAGGTAGTGGCAATATGCCAAATATTTCTATATTCGAAAATCACTCCAGATAAATGTTGAGAAATTTTCAAAATCTGAATTAGATTTACAACTTCAGTAAGCTGAACATTGATGAGTTATATCTCCAAAAATATTTTTATTTGGGTGTTATATAAAACAGTTACGGTTTTACAAAACTATGCCATCTGATATGAAAAATCAAAATATAAAAGTGTGAGAGCACTGACCTCACATGCTCCCACCCCACTACAACACTGATTATTGTCCTCTCTGTGCTATTTTTTTAGTTTATAAGATGATTTTATATCAAGTTTCATTTATATCAAGAACAGTTATCAAAGTGTCAATATGGAATTATCAATAAAAAAATGTAAGTAATAATATTGTGCGAAAAAATATATAATGATGATAGTACCAGTTAGATCCTTCGAATGTATAAATATTTATTTTGAAAGCACTTTGCTTACCAAACATAAATTGATTAGTAAAAAAGAATCCATTGTATATTTTTAAACCTTAATATAATCAGTGGCTGATTAAAATTTAAGCGCGCTTAAATTAAAAAATTAAAAGCTTAAATTATACAACCCATATACTTTTTGTCCAGATTTTAATATATTTTTAATATTTTACATGTAATTTTCTGACCTTTTTATGTTATTCAAATATCAGAGCCTCCAAATTTTATTGCGCCTGGGGCCTCCCGTGTGCTTAATCCGCCACTGAATATAATACATATCGACTGTGGAAAGGAAAAACGACGTAACCCACAGTTTTTTCAAAACAGCTTTTTTTCGATTATCACAATTTATACAACCTGATACACGTTCTATCAAAAGGGTGTACTCTAAAAATGCTGAATCAGTTTCTAAATTTAACTTTTGGGTTTGCAAAAATACTGGCCTGAAATAATTACGATCAGGAAAAAATAAACTTAAAAAAAGGTTATTTTTGAAAAAAATATAAAATTAATATCTAATAAAGTCAATTAAAAATCAGTTTATCAGTCTCCATGCACTTTAAGGTTGAGTATATTTCATAATTTGCTTTTGGCCCAAAAGCCTTTTTCCATTCCACAGTCGATATTATACATTAAAATGCAATGAAACAAAATAAAATGGTACCAGGAAGTAAACGATTATGCCATGGAATTAAAATACTGTTTATTAATTTGAAGAGAGAACCAATTTTTATTTCATGATATTTAATTAATTTCAGGTGTTTTTATCACACTGACCGTGACAATATTATATTCAGTTGGTGCAGTAGCCCAAGACCAAAAACTTGTTTACACTATTAATGATTTATGCTTAAGAATCAACAAATTTTCAATCAACTTACTCGCTGTAAGTATTTTTTGAATATATATTTCACACTAAGCCATTCTTTTGGCTTGTATGTCGTCAATCTACATAAAAAGTTGCAAATATAATATACAACTTATAAAAGTGTGTTTAACCTCTTCCCGATCACGCCCGAGTCAGGTATTGAAAGTCGTCAAAGCGGACACCACGAGATAACTCGAGGGAATTCCATTCATAAAAAAAACAATGAATGCATTCACTTAACATGAATGTTTATAAATATAACACATGTGTTTGGTGTTCGAGCATAATAAAAATATATGTGATCCTTTTTGGAACATTTGTTTAAATCAATTGGACTGGCAAGTGATGAATTGATCAAATTGTTCTAACTTATAGAACTAGAAAAAAATTATAAATTGATGTTTGGAGTCTCAAATATTCAATGTTACCAATAAATTACATCTCAGATATATTTGACATAAATTATTACAACATTTGTTTATGGTTTCTATCAATAATCAGTCGTATTAATGAGCATATGGTCTATATCCTGAGCTACTTTTAATGAAATAGTAACTATGTCTTCTTCTTCTTCTTCATTGTTTTATTATAGAATCAACTTTTACTTATGTTTATTTATCAATAACTGGGTGAATACAGAGTTACGTTAAATTTGATTGTACATTTTCCTTTTACTTATCATCTGTACAGTGATTTTGAGCAAGAGGGTACAGAATATAGCAGTGGTGGAGAACCATTGGAGGACATTATATGCTCCTGAATGGTGGGATTTCAACATAAAATTTTAATTGTTCAAATTTTGTACACTTTCACACATTTTGTAACTTAAGACCAGGGTTTTACCTTTCGGCATCTTCAAGTGTTCAACTGCACATATAAACTTGAACTGGCACTAGGTAAATAAGTGTATCATGTACATATATGAGGCGTCCAGTATCAAACACTGCCAAGTCACGTTTTTGGCGATGTACACATTTTTATTGATTCAATGTCGTATTACAAGTGTACGAAAATCAACTTTAAATAATGATGAAAATAATCAAAAGTGGCCAAGTCAAAGGCACCTTATTATCAAACCAGTCAGATTGCAGTACAGTGGAACCTCGATTCTACGTTTTTCAAGGGATCGTAATAAATGAACGAATAATGCGGGAAACCGATAATGCGGGAAATCTTCAAATAACACCAAAAAAATGTTTAATTTTCAAAAAACTCATTTATTTATTAATTAAAGAACAAATAAATGTATTTTTAACTTGTTTAATACAAACTAAGTACACTCTTAACAATCTTCAAAATCGCGTACATTTCTAAGTCAACTAATTCCTTTTTGCTATGTTGACTCGTTTTTCTCCTGATTTTTTTCCAATGTCTTTAATTATTTTCAGTTTCTCAACTAGAGTTCTAGTTTTCTTCATTTAGGTATTTTAGTTTTGACTTTTGAGTTAGAAAAATTTACGCAACCAGATGAAATGTAAGATTATTTATGAGCGAAAAAAATATTCTACAAAAATGGTCAATCGGGATAGATTAGTAACTGGGACGGGACGATAATATTTAGATGATAGATCGAAGAAATCGGTAAATCGAGAAATGATTAACGTGGAATTATTAAACATCGCTATTACGGGGTGGGGTCTTGGTCGAGTAAAAAATAAACGATCCATGCATAAAGACGAAGATAGTGAGAACGGAAGATCGGGGTTCCACTGAAAAAAATGTGAAACGAAATGCAAGGTAAGATTATTATGACAAATATTCAACGAAAACGGTCAATCGGGATAATATTTTTGACGGGACCAAAATATTTGAACGATAGATCGAGGAAAACGGTAAATCGGGGAACGGTTAATGCGGGATTATTTTACATTGTTCTTATGGGTGTTTGGCCGGGACTATGAAAAATGAACGAACCATGCGGGAAAACGAACAATGCGAGAACGGTAGATCGGGGTTCCACTGTATTTGAATAAGCTGACTGAATGTCAGTCAGTATTTTGTATGATGAGCATGAAGATGAGCATATCCTCGGAAAAGTTTACCTTCCCTGCCCCTCACCATTCAATCCTTAATCACCTGTTTCAAAATTAAAATTTGTTTTATTAGTGCCATTAACTATCATTCTTGCTTATTATTATTTAATTATTTTTTTTACCTGTAGTTATTTATACCAATACTATGTATTTAATTAACCTTTATTAATATCTATATATTTTTAACACTTAAGTATCAAACTCAGCCAAGTTATATATTTAAACTAATTTTATGATGAAACCGGAAATTTTAGAGTAAATTTTATTTTATTATCTACTGTATGGCAACTGAAAAGATTAAAAAAAGGCATAAATTTCGTCAAAAGGTAGTCAAACAGAATTTCGGCCCTCCTGAAAAATAAAGTGAAACTCACTTGTCTGTGCTTGATACTGGACGCCTCATATATAATAAATAATTTAGAGTTTCCACTGAAGATGCTTGATGGAAATTTAACTTAAAATTAGAATTATTTTCAAAATGTACGTTTCCATAAAAATCCTGGTCAAACGCGACCCGGGTTTGACCAGGATTTTTATGGAAACGTACATTTTGAAAATAATTCTAATTATAATAAATAAATTTATTATCACTACGTTAAAAGCTATTGATGGCGATATGGATTAATTATACTAATGGTTTGATTTTAATAATGTTTAATTAATGAGGGACGTAATCACATTAAGAAATTAATAAATAAATAAAACATAAAATGCATAAACTTTTGACTTGTTTTTATTTTACATGGTCTTTCGTAGACTGTCAATGATAAGTGACCTGTGATATGACCAACGGTCAAGGATACTAGTTCATCTGGTTTTATTGCTTAACCTTTTGAGTAGTGAGTTAATATCTATATATTTAAGTTTTTAAATGTTGAGTATTTTTACTGTAACTGGATAAACATTTATTCTTTTATATGTCAATGTTAGGAAAATAACACATATTATTTTATGCAGTCTTAACTCGATGGCTGCCACAGACAAGATATCTTGTAATTTTTTCGTGCTCAACACGCCAGAGAAGAGTTATCATGTCAATAATTAATTACATTAACTAGCTGTAAGCCCGTTGACCTCAAAGGGGGATTTTTATTGCATATTTAAGTAGTCAGAAAATTTACTGGCGTAAAACATAAATTACAAACCTATTTATTGAATAAGCCAGAAATTCTAAAAGTAAAAGAAATATACCTCGGGGCATATATCGACAGTCCTGCACTGCAGTATTTAAATTGTATATAATATAATTTTTAGAATAATTGAAATGTTTCAGTTTGCGTACAATTATTTTTCGTAGTAGAAGATTTTAAAATTAAAGTCGAAATATAGTTCTATAAAATATCCATACCGTCATTAGAATATTCCTAATGCATGTAAGAAATTAAAAAGATTTTTAGGGCCGGATGCAAAATATAACCATGCCTTCCAATAATCGAATCAAAGACTGTTAACAATTGTTAGCAAACTTAAACCTTATTCTAAAAATTAAATAATTTACAATTTAAATACTGCAGGGCTGTCGATATATGTCCCAAGATCTTTTTTTTTCTACGAAAAATAATTGTTAGCAAACTTAAACATTATTCTAAAAATGATATTATTTACAATTTAAATACTGCTGGGCTGTCGATATATGCCCTGAGGTATATTTCTTTTACATTTAGAATTTATGGCTTATTCAATAAATAGGTTTATAATTTATTTTTCACGCTAGTAAATTTTCTGACTACTTAAAAATGCAACAAAATTCTCCCCATTGAGGTCAACGGGTTAACAGCTAGTAGCATTTAAAGATTGAATTGGTTTTTACTAACCCTCAGATATTAAAATGTTCAGCAACTCAGCGAATAATTCAAATATGTCATATTAAAAAAGATAAAAAATGCAAATAGTTTTTGCCAACCGAGATGGAAATAAAGTGATGGCATAATTAAACTTTTTTCAGAAAACCGCAGCTGATCCCGAAATTTTCAATGTTGCTATCAGCCCCTTCTCAGTTTGGATAATGTTAACTGTATTATCAAAAGGCGCCAAGGAAAACACTAAGCTAGAATTGTCACGCACTTTGTATACTCCGTGGACATCGCCTTCCGATAGTAATTTACTTCAGATAGGAATTAGAGCTGTCGAAAATGCTATCACCATAAAGACGTCAGATGTACACATGGAATCTGTGACTGGCATATTCAGTGACAATGGAACATCAGTAAGTTTTTAAGATTAAAGGCAGAATTAATAAAAAATGGATCATTCGCTTGGAAACAAAAATTTCAATTTGGAAAACCAAGTCTGAAATCATCTAGATGCCTTTTTTAAATCAAATGAGCTAGATTTTTACAAAAGAGGCATCGAAAAGTTGTACAAATTGTAGAGAGACATTGTAAATAATGTTATATTTATAATTTTTACTGAAACACTTTTATATGTTAGTTCCACTTTATTCTGATAACATAATTTAAACTTTATAAATCAATAAATAGATCTTATAATCAAGAAAAAAATGGTGAGATTCCAGGTTGCAATTCTTTTTTTTTTGAACTTCAATTGTTTTCATACTTCAATTGTTTCATTCTAGAATCAAACAATTGCAATAGAATGCAACAGAATGTCATAGAGAATAAACATAATATGCTATGGTGTTGAGTATACATAACAATAATAAGGGAACTTATTTAAATAAATAAAAAATGTGTAATTTTTTGTAAATATTTTTTTATTTTATTAAAAAAAACAATTTTGTTTCTTCTAAACATGAAGCAAAGCGTTTCAGTATGTTACCTCTGGAAAGTCAGCGAACTTTATTGTGCAGAAGTAAATTTAGGGGTTCCCGGTAAATTGCTCGAATGGAAATTGCTCGAATAACAAGATAATCAATTTGTTTCCGTTTGTTCTTTCCGTTTGTTCTGTCTTAGCCCTAGTCTTCTATGTGTTCTGGAAATATATAGAAACAGTTTGAGTAACTAATTAATAAGCAGTTCTCGTAGAAACACTTCTGTTGAGATAAACTCTATTAAAAGATCATATGTTCCGCATTTGGAGCGAACACGGTTAAAATAAATACTTATGAAAATTATTTTTATATTTCACTCTCTAAACAAGTGTCGCACAAGATAAAAATGAAATTCGTAGAAAAAGTCGTGAAAAATCGTTTAAACAACCAAGCAATTCGAATAATTTGTAATTCGAGCAATTTCCATTTGAGCAATTTACCGGCTCCCAAATTTAGGTACTCGCTATCCATTTCGTCCAAAAGTACCGTAAATATACAACTCATATTGATCAACGCAAGTGTGGTCATGTGCGGACAGGCTAAAGAGTGGTAGAGAGTATGCCTCTCTAGTCGAAGTTTGTTCGGCAGCTCTATCTCATTAACTCAAAAGGCTGCTTGACGTAAGGTGAAATTGGAGTTGTCCGTAGAGCTGCAAACGTCTATGCAAAGAGCCGCATAAAGCTCGCGAGCCACTCCTGCCGACCACTGTTATAGACCATTACATTTGCTCTCAATGGTATTCACTTTTGTTTCACCAAAAATCTACACTTAGAACCTTATAGATTTTGGGTTGCGGCATGGCTTTACTCTATAATCAATGTTATAATAATATATGATTTCTCTCAACAGATTGATCCTGACTACCAAAAACTCTTGAGTGAATTATATAAATTTGAAATACAGACGCTAGACTTCAGTAATTCTATGGCTGCACAGGTTATCAATAATTATATCAATACCTCTACTGAGGGCCAAATTACAGAAATTGTTGGTGAAGGTAATTAATTTGAAGAATTTTATTTGTTTGTTTGGGATATTCAGATGTTTTTATTACCTCACTTTTGAAAATGCTACCTATAATTCGATAGTTCATATTCATACAAATTTAGTAACCTTTAATTATTTGTTGTAATAAAATATTGTGAAATATTCATATAATGAATTTGTTGCTTCCTTATAAATGTCATTATAATATGGAAGCGCTTGCTAAATGAGGCAACTCTCGAAGATCTACCAGTATCTGAGTTTACAGTTTCAAATATTTGATTTGCATTATTGATTTGTCTAAATCTACAGCCATATCTAAGAACACCAATAGCTTGGGTGGTTTGTGATAATCTTGTTTATTTATCTCCATTTCATTTTTATCTACCACTCGTTGTCCCTCAATCTCAGTCAAGTCACGGTTTGTGTTTTTCAATATCATTTTACGAAAATTGATTTATATCTTTATTGTTAACATTCAAAATTATGCGCTAATAATTGCACTATAACATCAGCTACCTTTTTTTAACTTCTCTTCTCTTTTAAAATCAATTTTGTTGTTGTATAATGTATACCTTTAACAGATTTTTCTCCATATGTCGTTCATACTGGGTCGGTAACTTTGAACCATCCTTCTGAGATTCTATAAAAATGATTCTTGAATGGTTAACTTTGATGTTAGCAATACCCCCCAAAACTCAACATCTACAAAATGCTTGCTGTATTAGAAGGTAAAAAATATACTCTGATGATGACTTGAAGTATTGTCAAGGATCAAAAAGATTTTAAAAGAAATGTCTTTTTTACATGATTTTTCTTGTCGTCGTAAGTGCGAATGGTCATAAATTAAGGTGGTCGTAAGTTTGATTGACTACATGATTTATAAAGTATTTCTACTACTTATGTGACAAAGTGACAGGTCTATGAAATGTGGCAATTGTTATTAAAGATATGATGAATACACATTTTTTTCTTAATTAATAAAATTACATAATTATGATCTTTTTACAAAGAATAAATAACCCAATTTATTTTTCAAAATTCATGATAATTTAGTGGAAGCCAACTGAAAATGTGTTTTCAAAATCAATTTGAAGCGCTACATTTCAAAACATTATTTTAACATTTCAGATGAACCTATAAGCACAATTTTGATTTTTTCAACTGCCTCCTTCTTCAAAGGAAAATGGAGAAGAGCGTTTGACAAATCGAAAACTAAAACGGAACTGTTCTACAATGACTATAATAAGCCCATTGGATATGTGGAGATGATGTCTCGGAGAGGTCCATTTGCTTATATTACGATGAAAAACTTTCAGGCGGATGTCATAGAATTACCATACGGAGAAGTAAGTAAAGAAATAAGAGTATCGTTATCAAATAAAAATTGCTTAAGCTGAGTATTTTGAAATTATTTCTATATTCAATGAATAATCATATTATGTAGCTAGTATAGGTAGCCATGTAGCCAAGGGTTGGGTTAGTCAACTCTGAAAAATCTGTTTATGAAACTGTACCGAGACTCGAGCCCGTGAGCTCTGCAACTGAAGCTGACAACCTCCACTTGCTTAGATTCGTATAACTACCAACATCATTTTTACAATATTTTCTGACTGCTATTATTTTCTGCTGTTCTGATGTTTTTTTACTTTAGGAACATCTTTGGTCAATGATTGTGATGGTCCCCAATGAAGGAATATCTTTATTAGGCCTCTTCAGAATGTTTGAAGAGTTTTCATTGACAGACATTTTCTCTGAGCTTAAAAAAGCCACTGAAAAGCCCTATGATGAAGATATTGATGTTTTTTTACCGAGATTCAATGTCACCAGCAATCTTCCAATGCAGAGAATACTCGAAAAAGTAAGTATCTGTTTCGAATTCAATAATTTTAAATAAATCATTGGAGAAATGTAGTTAAGATTTGTACAGCAAAGTAGGTTGTTATAAATAATAAGTCATGGAACAAAAGTGGCTGCACATAAAGATTTAGAATGTAAAAAAAAATACTGATTGATTATCCAGTTACAAATCTGTATAACCTAATATTGTAATATATCTTTAGCAGTAGCTTCCAAGCTCGACAAACATTGGCACCTCTTTTAAAATCTAAATTATTTGCTGAGTTACTCATATTAAATACCCAAAAACCAATATGTACTAGTCAAATTATTGCAAATCATCCCTGTAAATTTTGAGTGTTCTACTAGTATTACAAAAGTGTTCTATTTTTTAATATCAGGGTTTTCTTAGTCTTTCTTGCCATGCAGTTTTTGAAGTATCTTTGGACTAATTTAAGATTTCAACTGAAGGCGCTTAGTGTAATTTCGATATTAAATTTAAAATTTTATACACTCACACATTTTGTTAATAATGACCCTGGTTTTGACTAACGATATCTTCAGGTGAAACTTTGGTCGTTAGTGACAAAGCGTGTGGAAGTGTATAAAATTTGAAAGATTCAAAATATCTTTGTACTGTTAAGAAAACAATTTACTACTTTTATTTATTCTTGGAATATCGAGAGAAGCTCTTCCTTTTCACATAATGAAAATGAATTGAGTAGCTCAGTATTAAATTTTACAGGAGAGGCGATTTTTCGAAAATCAGTCGTGCCAAATGGCCGTTTTTAATACAATAGGCGAACTTCAGAACCAAAAATCCATATGAAATTGGCAGTTTTTGATTCTTTCAATGAATTTTTGGAAAATGGAAAGGGAAAAGGATCACTTTAACAATAATAAAAACTTGAATTTGATTGAAAATGTTGTTTGACCTAATTTGATAATAAACTACTCAATTTATTCCAATTTATGGTTTTACGAACTCGTCTAAGATTTAAATATTTAATGTTTGAAATGATTTTTTTTTAATTAGACTCAAACTGGACGAAACAACATGGCGGATGAAGCAGTTTTAGAACATTGGAAAAATATGTTTGTTTTAAAATTGATAATCATTGTAACATACCAAATTCTTACTTTAGGTCAGCGATTTCCAACCTGGGAGGCGCGAACTGCTTAAAATATTTATTTACCCTTTAAAACGCGTCTTTATTACTATATGAAAAAAAAGGATGGGGAGGCGCGAAGATATTTCATTCGTCAAAGGGAGGCGCAGTAACATAAAGGTTGGAAACCACTGCTTTAGATTTATTCAAAGACAAAAATAATTTTGTTTTCAGATGGGCACCTATGATGCGTTTAATGAGAAGTACTCTGATTTTTCAAATATTTATAGTAACAGCACCAGAATTCTACCACTAATTATCCACAAAACTAAAATCGAAGTATCAGAAGAGGGGATATACGACTCTGTTGATACAGGTAATAGACAAATAATTGTGTAAGAAATCGTAATACAGACATGAACGATATGATAATTAAAAGGCAGTTTATAATATAGTATACAAATATTCCATTCTTTAAATCAGGGCTTTCAAGCTTTTTCTGCAATGGAAGATTTTGCAAATCTGGAAATTTTAACGTAGCACTTGGCTTATTTTTAGGTCAGGTAATTCATAAAAGTATAAATACAAAAAACATATGTTCATAAAACACTTTTTATTTTTAAATGCTGGTAAAAAGGAAACCCTGCTTCGCATAAATATGTTCTATAAAACGGAAGTAAAACAATAATAACTTAATACTTTCGATGAATTCTGCGGTGACTTTGCAGAAGTTCATTTTAATATAAAATAAAATAACTTAGATTATTCCACGTATTGTGTTACAAAATGTGACATGTGTTTCGCCTCTTTCAGAAGCATCCTCAGACAACTACTTTTGCAAATGCTTGTTTATGTATGAATTCGTACTTAAACAAGCATTTGCAAAAGTAGTGTAAAACATGTGTCACATTTTGTAACACAATACGTGGAATAATCCAAGTTATTTTATTTTATATCAATAATAACTTGTTTCGACACATTGAACGATTCTTCTGATAAACTTACCAAGAATGAATTTAATTATATTCACATCAGAATCATTGATAAAATCAGTCAGATTTTTAAAATCACTTGCGCTGAATTAAGCATGTTGGTTTTGAAAAAAAATTGTCCGTTTCTCGTGGAGTTTCAAGTTGAGTATAAAGTTTATAGTTGAGTGTTAGTTAGTTACGGGAGTTATAGAAGAAGAGGTTCAAAAACAACAAGCTTAAAGACGGAAACATACTGCCGACACCCGACGCCACGTAAGCGTGTTGGATGAGATCATACCTACATATTTGCCATTGTATTGTATGGATCAGGAACGCACTGCCGTCGCGTCGCGGCAGTATGTTTCCACCTTTAGTGGGAGATAAAGAAAGAAGGCAGAAACATGAAATTGATATTTAAACACCATGAATTGTGTTGTCATTTGGTCTCCCTCATTTCTCTGTGTCATTTGAAACCTAAGGTTTCTGCATTTTTTCAACAGCAGTGGCGGATTAAGCAATTGAAAGATTCCAGGTGCAAAAAAAGTTGGAAGCCATGTTTGTTGGATAACAGAAATTCATGTAAAATAAAAATAAACATTGAAAATGAATTTGAAATATGTATGGGCTTACTATAATATAAGCTTTTATGAGGCCCTAAAAGCCTCGTTCGCTTGTGGGGTAATCTGCAACTGGTGAAAAGCACGACTTTAACTTAATTCAATCGTTACAGTTACCAATTTGTCGGGCCTGAGTACAACAAAAAAGTTTATTGTCAACAAGCCGTTCCTGTACATGATTGTGGATAAAAAAACAAATATTATTGTTTTCGGAGGATCATTCACCGAGCCAGACTTGCCTTAATGATGTGGATGTGTGTGGATGCTTAAAAGGGTTGAGCAAAGTAAAAGCTTAAAAGTCAAGCATCAAAACTATTGTAAAGTAAAGTTTTAATGCGATGAAATATATTTTGGGATGAATGACAACGAATTACATAGTTTGGGGCACTCTTATATTTGATGTAGATAAATAACTATTACTTTTTACTTGTTTTTTTATGTATTCTGTTTCTATTAACCCACACGGCTGGATATGAAAATAATAAAGAAATATAAAATTAAATTTCATAACTTTGTTACACCACTAATTATAATAAAAAACATGGAAAAGAATGTGTTTTAATATTTATTTTTAAGCATTTAAAAGGTATTTAGGTTGTCTAAAAAATGAGATATTCAATATGATTTTCAATTGATACTGTTCATGAACCTACGAAAAATATTCTTAAAGAATCAGTTTTATTTTTAAACTAATGTACGTTGAATAGTGTCTTGATTATGACTATCCATAGGGTGTACTCGACTGACCTAAAGGACACTGCCATGATTTTCAAAAAAAATAAAAAACAAGTTTTAATATTTATTTTTAAGCATTCCAAAGGAATTTGGAGTGTTTAAAAAAATGAGATATTCATGAGATATATTATTCAAAATGATTTATGAACGCTCAACTACGTTAAAAGCGGTCAAAAGCGACACCGGCACCACAACAGAAAACTGTCAAAAATGTATGGGAGACAATTCAAATTTGACGTTCGATTGTTTGTATTAAAAATTTAAAAATTGATACGTTTCGATTCTGTTTACAATGACACACATTGCATATAATTGCATTAGATGCGATTGCAGTTTTCACACGTCGTTGCAATCGCTTCGACCGGCCATCTATCACGTCAAGATTGGGAAATTTATTTGATATTTATGCACCAACAATCAAAAGCCATTGTCAACCATTGCGGACGTATCTTTTATTAGATCACGCTGTGACCGTAGCTACAGAAAAATAAAGAAAGCACACTGTATCATAACTATATTATATGTATTAATTTTTGGTTTTGTTTATTTCTGATTTTTTTTCCTTGATATTATTTTTTTATATAGATTGGATTCGGCTTGTCAATAATTTAGAAATATATGTTTACGTTGTGCAAAATTCACATTGAATCAACTTTAATTAAACATAATTTAATTAAACTATTATAACTCACAAAAAAAAATTGAAAGAATTATCAAATTGTTTTGAGATTCTTTGAAACACCACTACAAACGATGAATAACTAGATTAATAAGTTTTTTTTTTTTTGATTTTTAACAAATAATTTACAGCCTTAGAAGTTTAGAGTAGAATACATATTTATGTAAGCAACCTTGATGCAAAGCTTTCTCATTCATAATTCAAAAAATAAAATCTTTTGGTATACATAATATAATACATAACGTAGAACTTCGACACAAAAAGAAAAAAGAACCGTGAAAAGAATTATTTGAAAATGATTAGTGGTAAAAATAACCTGATGTTTCTAAACCTGAAACTGTGAAAAGGACCACAACTTCAGTTTTGTGAATTTAAGTCACTTGATTGTTTTGAATTTCGTTTTTCTCTCTGCTTCAAATGTTATTGAGTAAGTAATCACTGTACTAGTACTAAATTTTTTCAATAATCTATCTGATATATAAAAATGAATGTTTGTTTGTTCGTAATATATGGACTGCCAAACCGCTGATCCGATTGCAATAAAACTTCGACAAACTTTTTGCTTGCACTTCTGGGAAGGATATTAAAATTAAAATGAACATATTAATATTAACTTACAGTAGGTGGCGCATGTGTCGTACCATAGATAATCGGCAGCAAACGTCAAACGTCAAACAGACAGAAACAGAAGACATGCACATCAATAAACACAATTAAAATACAAACACTTCCTTTCTTTGAGTGGCACACTAAAAGTAACATACCTTCCCTATTGATTATGTTTTTTTTTATTTACGGATTTTTCCTTACCCGGACTACCTTCATCCCCAATTAGTCTGGATAATCGAGGTTCTACAGTATATCCAGAGGTAAGTTTAGTTTGGTTTATTGATTTTAATATACCCAAAATAAACTTGACTACAATTTTATTGATAAGTCTACATCTCAGAGTCAACCTTGTGACCTCACTGGTCCATATTAAGTGAAAAGGAATTGTCTTGGATTGCATAAGTCTTACATAATAATAGTTGGTCACACTAAGTTATATAACATTTAACTCTTATTTTTATATAGTTAATATGCTTGCACTTTAGTTTTTAAGGGTATATTTCTTCATAGAAAATCTTTAATTTTGGTATTCGGTATGATAAAAACAAAACTTTTATCTCAATTCTGTATGTGAATAAACATTATATGGACATATTTTAAAAACATTAATATTATTATACTGTTTTAACTTCACATGTACGAATAAGATATGTAGTGTATATCGAAATCAATTAATCAATCCACTTTGAATAAGTTTTATTAATATTATGATATTATAGAAACTTTCTGCAAGAAACTTACGAAAAAAAGCAAAAATAAAGGTCAACATTTTTTTGGGCCAAACACAACTCACACGTCGCGGGTCGGGCGCACCTGATTTACGTAAATCAAACAGTTTTCATTTTTGTCTGCGGTATTTCCGCGGTTAGTCTTAAAAATTAGATAGGAACTACTTTGCAAGTCGCTATGTGACATTTAAAAAATGCAGCAGTTGATGTGCGATGTATGTATTTATTGTCTATAATAAATATTTTAAAACATTTTATTTGATTTTAGACAATACCTAAATACACGAATAATTCAAAATGAGTGAATGGTATAAATCAGTGTTCCCCAACCGGTGGACACTTTCCGCCGGGCCGCAAACAGTATGCAAATTTCAAGAAATTCGCAATTCGCAATGCAAAAATATTGAATATAGGATTTTTTACCGCCTACACGTTTTCTTGTATTTTTAGTTATTGTTAAATAAGAAGATATCAATAATGCGGCTCCGTATTTTGTTTCTTGGCCATTTTTGTGCGGTACATATTACTCACACACTTCTAAAACCCGACATCAAATTTGTAAAGTTTAGTTTATTGCGGATACTTATTCTGTTGTATTATTTTTTCTGTGTGCGACACGATGGTCGCTGGTTTTTTCAGAATCGACAGTCATAAATATTTGCTCTTCGATAGTGAACCCAGATGCAAAACCCTATCTAAATATACCAATAATTTCATAATACATAATTGCTTTAACTTTTAGGGTGTTCACTGTGAATACTCGGTGGAAAGGCATTATATTGATAAAAATACAATATTCCTTTGTACTTAATTCCACCGGTTTCGCTCATTACGAGCATTGTCAACTGAAAACAGTTGCATAGTTATGTCCATTTGTAACAATATAAGATTTAAAAAATATTACATAGAAAAACATTTTTATTTCATTATTAGTGGTCCGCGATTTTTTTTTCCTTTTTTTACCGGTCCGCAGGTGTAAAAAGGTTGGGGAACACTGGTATAAATGTTATGCTTGAATATTATTTCATGAAATATAACCGCCCCTGCATGTACAAGGGGTGCATTGATCCAATGCCACATTGACCGGCCGCCACTGCATGAATAACATCGCACCTGTTTAGAAATATGTACACCTATTCTTATTAAGAGCTAATTCATATGTATATAAATTTTTAATGTCATTTTTTTATACACCTACAATAAGACGAACAAGTTTTGCAACGGAATGTACAAGGGGTGCATTGATCAAATGGCACATTGACCGGCCGCCACTGCATGAATAACATCGCACCTGTTTAGAAATATGTACACCTATTCTTATTAATAGTTAATTCATATACGTGTATAAATTTTTAATGTCTTTTTTTTATACATCTACAATAAGACGAACAAGTTTTGCAACGGAATGTACAAGGGGTGCATTGATCAAATGGCACATTGACCGGCCGCCACTGCATGAATAACATCGCACCTGTTTAGAAATATGTACACCTATTCTTATTAATAGTTAATTTATATACGTATATAAATTTTTAATGTCGTTTTTTTATACACCTACAATAAGGCGAACAAGTTTTGCAACGGAATCTAAAAACTTTATAAATGCTAAAAATTCCATTAGTAATAGGCAAACCAAAGAAAACAACGTCGGTTGCTGTAATAGAATACGTATTGCGTCATGAGTCATGGCCAATTGATATCGCATGGATTTGGTAGCCTTAAAATCCCCGAGTGGAAAAAATCATTTTTCAATCGATTCATGGGTTATAATAAATACCGGTGGTATTTTTATTTTGTCTCACCCGGACCTATCCGATTCAGAAGACGGGGCTTGGTTTAATTATTTCTTCTTTCCTTATCCAATATCTACAGTGGAACCCCGATCTACCGTTCTCGCATTATTCGTTTTCCCGCATGGATCGTTTATTTTTCATAGTCCCGGCCAAACACCCATAAGAACAATGTAAAAGAATCCCGCATTAATCGTTCCCCGATTAAACGTTTTCCTCGATCTATCGTTTAAATATTTTGGTCCCGTCACGAATATTATCCCGATTGACCGTTTTCGTTGAATATTTTTAATAATTAGTTTTGCCTCGCGTATTTTTTCAGTGGAACCCCGATCTACCGTTCTCGCTATCTTCGTTTTTTTTTTTTGCATGGATTGTTTATTTTTTACTCGACCCCGTCATAACAATATTTAATAATTCCACGTTTATCATTCCCCGATTTACTTTCCTCGATTTATCATCTGAATAATATTATCGTCCCGTCCCAATTGTTATACCGATTGACCGTTTTTGTAGAATATTTTTTTTCCGCTCAAATGGTTTTATATCGCATTTAGTTACATAAATAAATAAGTTTTTTAAAAATTAAACATTTTTCTGGTATTATTTGAAGATTTCCCGCATTATCGGTTTCCCGCAGGGATGGGCTGGAGGGGGCTCGGGGGACTCGCGCGAGCCCCTTGTTAAATTTCAGCGCGGCCGGCGAGTCCCTTGTTAAGATAAGAAAATCATTCGTCTTAGATTAAATCATCACATAACTGCAATTTCTGTAGATGATTAAATTTGAAATTTAGTTGTCCCTTCATTTTTTCATTCAGGTTGAAAAAATACAGAACGGTTATTAGGTTATGTGGCTTAACCTTTTTTACGGTTGCTTTTCCAAAGATTCTTATACATAATGTTTTGGACATATTTTTTCTATATAGATGGTGCGTCGTATTTATTATAAATGTTAAGTTTAGGTATACATAGTTCGATCTGGAAATTCCCATATCCAAAAATACACACGCGATAAACTTTGACATCGGATAATTTATGAAAAGGTAGTTTAAGATATAAGTACAAATTTTTATTTTTCCTGTTTCTGAATTATTAATATATATAATATGAAAATGAAGCACGTTGTAAAAAAAGGTTTTTTTATGTATTCAATATAAATGAATAAAGACAAATAGCTGTATATCAATGTATGTTTGTTGACATAAAACGAGAAGTCATTATTTTAATTTAAATCTGAAAATGAATTAATTTATAAATACCACTAAATATTCTTTAGGAGTGACACGTGTTAAGTTACGTTAATAAGAACTTTCATAATGGCTGAATAGTAAAAAAATAATTATGTAGGCTTATTCTAAATACTATAAGTATGAAATTGAAATTAGCGCATATAATATTAAAATGAAATCAGGATTTTTTAAAAATATAACCAAAGTAATAAGATGTGCGCGATTATTACTGCTATCGATATTCATATAACTAAACTAGGGCTTCCAGTTCCGAAATCCCGAGATTGTTCCAATACCGATCCCGGGATTAACTAAAATATGATGGAAAAAGTCTAAATACTTTCCTAGTCACTACCACGTTTAAAAATAAAATAGCCATCGGTGTACCAACCTCAGTTTGTTTAACAACATATTTTTGAAAATACCTGTATAAAAAAAAAAATATGGTCTTTTGTTGCCTCTCATATTTTGTAACATTCGTAGACAGGAGCAAACAATTTTACTGTTTTTTTCCTATTATTTTATACAAAATTCAGTTGCTATAAATATTTTTAAGGATATCTCACCAGTAAAACTTTTGTTATTAAATTCACGGTTGTTTTAACTGGCAAATAATTGAAACTCTTAAAAAAAATTATCCACATAAATATATCCAATTGCTGCCAATAATGGACACAAATTCAATTTGAAATATATATTATAATCTTCTGAGGTTTAGTGAAAAGATTTTTACCCTAGCGTATCAGGTGGGGTTGAATTCAAGTCCCGGGATGGTCAACATTATATAAGATTTATTTTTGGTCATATATATATATCTCTTTTTTTCGAATTGATTTTAATTAAGTAACTATAAACAACACCTTTTAGATATATGAAAAAAATGAACAAATACAATTATAGCTCTAGAATGATCGATCTCGGGATTGGAAAATTGTGAATCCCGAAATCCTGGATTCACAAAATAGATCCGTGATTAGATGCTCTAAATTCACCCTCTTTTTTCAGAGAGTGTATGCAGTTTTATAGGGTATGGTCAGGAAAGTTCTGATAATATTCTGATGATTTTTTCTAATTCCCGGTTAAGTATCGGAAATGATGCGCACATTTTATTACACATAACCGTGTCGCTGGTATAATACAAATCGATTGAAAAATCAATATAATATCGTGGGAAAAGGACGTAACCTACAGTTTTTTCGATAATCACAATGTATCAAACTTGATACACGTTCTATCAAAAGGATGCAAGCTGCAAATCCCGAATTAGTATCTAAATTTAGCTTTTAAGTTTGAAAAAGATGACCTTGTAAAATATTAAAACCAAGAAAAAAGACTGAAATAAAGGTTTTTTCTAGATAATTTGTTTAATTGATATTAGATTATGTCAATTAAACACCAGTTTAGAAGTCTACATGCACTTGAAGGTTGTGTATAATTCATAATTTGCATATGGCCCAAAATCATCAAAACACGTTTTTTGCCCCTCCTGTAAAATTTGATATGTGTGGGTTACGTCCTTTTTCCTTTCCACACTCGATATGAAAGTGGGCATTCGGAAATTCAAGACTAAAACCTCGCCAATGCGCAGGGGAAAATCTCTAAAGCATTAAGAAACATTTGTAAGAAATACACATATTCAATCGAACAAAAACACATTAAATCATTTATTTTAAAATGTTCTTATAACAAAGCATTAGCTAATTTGTCATAATCAGGAAAAATCACACACATGTGTTAAAGTATTTTGAATATATTTAAGTAATTTTTTGAACAACATTTTTTGGTTTTATTTTTTTTAGTAAGAAGTTAGTTAGTGTTCGTTCGAATTAACATAATTTAAGGATTTTGAAAAAAAAACAAAATAAGTTTTACATTTAAAAATGGTAGTGTGATGAATATTTAATTACCCTATTTAATTGGAATTCTGATCATTACGTGCGAATAAGAAAAAAATGGCCACAATGTCGTCATTTCTTTTTGATATTTACAAATTTTTATTCACATTTAGTTTGTGATAGCGACAAGTCCCGGAATAATGTGTTATTCGAAAAAATAGCTAATCAAATATTATTCGTAAAAAGTGTCAAAATGGCGCCGTCAACTAAAACAGGTTAGTAAATTTCATTTCGTTAAAAATAATTTGTTTTATTGAACATATGAATACCTACCATTAACCATATTAGTTTTTGTAAGTATCAAATGATTTATTTGTATGTAATTAAGTGAGCGATGCTTAATATTGTATGGTAATGAGTTTATTTACATGTGGCTCTCATAAATTCCAATAATTTAGTATAGTCTTCTCTTTTTCTCCCAAATAATTTGACTAAATTCCGCAAAAAAACAATGCAAATCTGTAGGAAATTTCATTGCGGATAAGAAAATATTTATGACCTAATCGTTGGAATCAAGGAAACCGATAATTCACGTGAATAAAGAAAACATATTACAAAAGTTCGTCGCCATATTTCAAATTCGATCTATGGTTTTTTCCAATGATTCCATTTGACATATTCATACTTTTCATAAATTATCATTTTAACTTATTCCCATGTATGACATTTTGGTATTTTTCTATTTATAATTTAATTTCCTATATCATTGGGTTGGTATAAGTGACATTAAACTAATTTTCAGACAGAAAAATAGGTGCATGTTAATATAACATTTAGAATGTTTTGTAAGCATCGTTTATAGGTGGATACAAAACGTAACATTTTGGTGCTGAGAATTCTAAATGATTTGTTTATCAAACGCAAACCAATAAAGTGTTATGTACTTACACAGAATTTTACATTTTTAATAAATAACTTTTATTTAAGTGTCAAAAATTACGTAAATATCTATAAAATAAATCATTTCTTGATTAGATTATTCTTAACAAGTAGGCTTAATTTCTATTTAAGCATGGAACACATAATATGTCAAAGTGAAATTAATACTTAGAGATGTTTAAACTCGTTTCGATCTCAGCTTCGTTTTTTTTTATTCATACCGAGCAGTGTTATAGTATGAAAAGAAATTATTAACATACAACTCAATTCAAGTTCATCCGTGCCCTTGAACGCCTGAAGATGCTGAAAGATGAAAGCCGGATTGTTAGTGTCAAAACATTTGTGGACGTACATAATTTGAACGATTCAAATTTAATATTAAAAATTCCACCAAGCACCTTCAGTTGAAATCCTAAATTATGTTTTAAAAGCAAATGATTTGTGACGATTCTAATATAAAGAGCGTATAAATAAATGTAACGCAATATTATTATGCAATATGTTCTGTGTTTGCCTAAAATATACCGAAATTAAAAAGTACTACTGATTTCACATTTTTCTAAAAATAATACTGTTTTTATTTGTGAGTATTTGATCCTGAGCTTATTTTTAAGCAAATGAAAATGAATGAAAAAACACTTGACAAATAATAGTATTTTAATGATTCTTACCAGGACAGAACTATTGGGTAGTTTCAAATTTTATCATTCAAGGAAAGCGTGACTTTTTTTGCACAATCCATGCCATGCATACGAATATAGAATAATTTCACCAATCAAACCACTGCTGATTGATATTAAACTATTTACAATTTATTAAAGCTTAAATCTAACGACATTTTTATTTACCAACTAATGTGGGTACGCAAAACGTCTATAAAATATGTATTTAATAACAGGATGTCCGCTCCAAATTGTATCGCTATTACCTTGAAATGGGAATTCGGTTTTATTTTTTTATTTAAAATAATCCTATTTGAAGTATAATTCATATTTACACGATATAAATGTAATCGAAGCCAACAGCAAGCAGCCTGCGACCAAAAATGTGTTTAACTATTCTGACGATCCCATGTTTATATTATTAAGATATAATTAGTGATGCGAAGCGGGAAAATTCCCGGGCTTAAACCAGCAAAATTGGGTGGGAATCCTTGGGAAAATTGGAAAACAGCATTACAATATCAAACTGAAAATGAAATTTATTTATTTAAAAAGCGCAAAATGTGTTTCTTATTGTATCCTCAAATCAGAGCTTAACATGAATGTTATGAAGAGCTGTTATTGTTAATCATTGTTAGGGCTTCCAATTAACCGGACATTTAAGCTAACCGGTTTTCGTTTTTTTTCAAATAAATAATCCGGGTAACCGGTTTAAACCGGAATTATTGAAAAAAAACAGTTTTAGTACCACACTAACCAATTTTTTTAAAAAAAGTATTTTGATTATTTCAAAACAGTCAATAAGTGCATACAATTAGAAAGTAGATAAAAATATCGCTGTTTTTGTTTGAGAAGGTCACGGTTTCGAATCCCGGTACAGACAGTTTTATATATTTTTTTAAATTTTATAAATCGATTTATGAATAAATTGCTTTGTAACAGTAGAAGTTTTCGGCTCGGATATTTTTTTTCATTCAAAAGATATAATGAAGAACGTATTTATATGTATTTTTGGTTCAATAGGGTTCACTTGTTTTAGTATCATTGATATTATGAGAATCCTTTCGTATTAAAGATATTTGACTTAAAGCAGTATAGTTGTCCAGGATTTCGACTACATACTTGTTGTACATATGGTACAGAAATTAGACAATTGAACAGTACAATACTTATATTATATTGTACTACTTATAATACTATTATTATATACAATTTTTTTAAAATATTTATACTCTACATATGAATAGTTTAATAAAAGCTCGTAGTGTTCAAAGCAGAAAAAGAGTTTTTAATTAACCCGGTTAACCGCCAAAAAAGCCGGGTTTCGGTTTTTTTTAAAACACTCGAAAACCCGGTTAACCGGTTTCGGTTTAAACCGGTTTGGAAGCCCTACTCATAGTATTAGCTATGGCTAAAACTAGTCTATTCTGTTTTTATGTCACTTGTCAAAACGCGCATATTTATGTGTGCACATTAGAAATTAACCGGTCTGAGCCAGGCTTGAATTGGCCGGGCCCAAGTCTTAACCCTCCAGAGACGAGAGATTTTTTTCGATAAAAAATATTTTTTAAGCCACATTATTAACTTTTATTCCTAAGAAAAATTAAAAAAAAAACTCAAAGTCGTTGTATAGAAACCCCGCACGACTATATGGTAATGCTTATCCCTTTATTACCGTCTAATATTGTGTACGGACAGTAGTAAGGACGGGCGTGACCGTATGGGCTCGCAAACATTCGGGGTTGAAATATAGCTAAACGTGAATTTTTATAAATGTTTAAAATTTGACCTCTTTAGATCAACATAAATTCAATACAAATATATTAGCAAAATTACTGTAAATATTTTAATGTTTTGATAAAAAAGTTTCAAAGAACAGAATATACGCGAGATAAGATAATTATTCAAATTGTTTATGTTTGGAAAATTGTTTTGTTTCATTTTAATCACTTAATTAATGATAATGCATTTTAACGTCATTGATATCTGAATGACACAATTTTTCAGACACGTCTATGAAACAATAATTATTTATCTTAGGTGCTAATTTAAAACAAAAACATGAGAATACGCGTGTGGGAGTTAAACTATTTCCTGTGAATACACAAGTTTTGGAATTTGTTATACCTACAGCTGTATTTTCTTCATCTTTTATATTTAAATGTCTATCCCAGGAGTGGGGAACCTTTTCTTCTCATAAGGCCGCAGTATACATTGACTAGGGAATCTTTGGCTGGATTTTACAGAATTACAGAACTGGCCAGAAGGCCGCACCAGGGCAGACAAAAGGCCGCAGGTTTTCCACACCACGTTTAGCCTAATCAAATACAGAGACAAAGGTGAAATCTATGCCTGATAATTTTGTAGACATTTTTAACTATCAAATGTGGGATTTATCTGGGCAAAACGTAGTTACTTCAATGTCTGACTTCAAGAACTGACATTTTTTTCGTGATTAAAAATAATATTGTGATTTGTATCTCGTTTTATAGGTGTCCTTTTATATCTGACGATTGTTTTATTGCTGCCAATAGCCTCATTAGTTGAAGCACAGAATCCGATCCTAAGAAGTATGGAAACAGCAGAGAGGAATGATATCATACTTAACAAAGGGTTGCAAGATTTTTCTCTTAATTTATTCACGGTACGTATACTACGTGCGGATTATAATTAACAACGTATTATTATACATATGGCTTAGTTTTGAGATATGGCTAACCAAAGTTATGACGCATCTAAACTGAGTTGTAAAAAAGTGATCATTATTATTGTTCTCATATTTTTAGGGAAACAATTAGTCATTTATCTTTTTTTTCCTCAGTCATTTTTTAATAAGGTAGATATGTTAAAAAAATAAAAATACTTCTGTTCTTATTCCATACTATTTACTTTAGATCAGGACCGGTTTCACTCATCGTTCATATTTATTTACCAATTATGTGGCACATCTTGCTATTAATCTTACATAATTTTGTATAAATAACGATGTATCGTGTAATATTTCATCAGTTGAAAATGCTCGCGTACACAACTGATTTGATTACTGGACTTGATATAATAGCGTAAATTTAACATACAAAATAATGGCATATAAGTCACCGGCCACGCCGAATTTTAACAAGGGGCTCGGGCGAGCCCCCAAAGCCCCCTTCCAGCCCACCCCTGCATCTAAGACTGAGATTTCGATTTTTCGGAGTTATCTGACTGGTGACTGGATGTAGAAAAATGATAGACAAAAGTTTTGCTTTCTGTATATAAAACTCTCGCTATTGTTATTTTCAGCGTATAGTAACAGGGCATGGAAGAAATATGAACATATGTGTAAGTCCAATATCGATTTGGACGATGTTGTCATTGTTGCTGGAAGGAGCTGATGGTGCAACTCGAGATCAATTGAGAAAGGTTCTTAATTACGACACCTACAGCGAAAGTCACCGTGTGGATGATGCTAAAGGAATAAGAAGAATGTTCAAAAAAATAAAAACTGCGTTGGATATAACGTCACCGACCTTAAACATTGAATGTGTCGATGCAGTGTTTGTTAATAGCAGACACAACGTAAGTCTGCATATATTATCTTTTTACTTCTCTTTTGGGCTTTCCTCAGTTGGGTGACTTGAAAATCTGGGCCCATATGCAAAAGTTATCAAGGGACCCTATTTTTTGATACACAAATAAAATTCATGCAAAAATGGATGACTTCGAGTTGTAAATTCCCACCTGTTGACGGATTAGCAGGGAGTTATTCACTTTTTAATACAAATTTTCTTATTTTTTTTCGAAAATTTAAATGTCGACTATGGAAAGGAAAAAGTATATATCAGATTTTACACGAGGCGCAAAAAAGTGTTTTGTTGATTTTGGGCCATATGCAAATTATAAATTATACACAACTTTGAAGTGAACGAAGACTACTAAGCTGGTGTTTAATTGACATAATCTAATATTAATAAAAACCTTTATTTCAATCTTTTTTCTTGGTCTTAATTTATTATAAGCCCATCTTTTTCAAACATAAAAGCTAAATTCAGATACTAATTCGGCATTTGTAGCTTGCATACTTTTGATAGAACGTGTATCAAGTTTGATACATCGTGATTATCGAAAAAAACCTGTTTCAAAAAAACTGTGGGTTACGTCCGTCTTCCTTTCCACAGTCGATATGGATGTAGAAAGTCCAAATTATATCATTTATAAATGATGAAAAGAACACTGATACTATATTTACTTTAAGATAATCCCGATGATTTTTTTATGATTTTGATAATTGGGTATTTACAACTTATTTAATTTGTACCTATAAAGACTTGCAATTTACCGTACCGGAAAAAAAGTAAATTCAAGTTCAATCAATGAAAATGACATTTCAGGCATTACGCGGAGAATACAGGGAATTGATTCTAAGAGAATACCGTTCACAACTTCACCCTGTAGATTTTGATGATTCAAGGGCCGATAAATTAATCAATGGCTACGTAAAATTGATTACAAGAGGAAAAATTACTGAAATTGTGGGCCAAAGTAAGATAATGAAGAAAATTATGGTTGAATTTGTCGCAGCCATTTCCGTAATAATTAAAAAAAAAACAATTGAAAACCTTGGTATAATAAAAACAACTGTCGCCTTTTCCTTTTTAATTTAATTGCATTTCTCGATTCCCTATCTATGATAAACAAGCATATGTGTAAAGGAATAAAATTTCTCAAAAAAGCGCTCAAATCTAATGTCAAAAATATTTTGTTTTCTGAAAACAACAAAAGTTTTTTAGTTTCTCGTTTATCACCAGGCAGTGTTAGTGTACATTCCATACTTGTTATTGTCTCAGCTGTCAAATTATGGATTCTTAAAACAATCGCTATTATATAATTAAAATAACAAATGTCCAAAAATTGACTAAAAATAACAAATGTTTTGTTCCTTTACGTCACATTAAAAAAACCTTTTTACCCGATATAAATATAATTTTAAAAAATCATCGATATATTGCACAATATAGTTCTCCCACGATTGTCATTGTCAAATTATTAAAAAATCATTTAACAACCAAGATATTAAGTTTTTACCCTCTCATGAAAAAATGAATTTTGTAACATTTGTTGTTTTTATGCCAAGGTCTTGAATTATTATTACACTCTTATCTCTACACAGCTGATCGAATTTAATGGTTAGTTATGATCCGACGGCAGTCTTAAAATAATCAATTCTACCGTTACTTTTAAATATTTTCATCTATGGCGCTATTATTATTATTGGAATTTTCTCCAAGATTCCATAGCCTCTCTGAGTCACCTAGTAATTGTTGGCGATTTACCGTTATCTTTATTTTCCTAAAAAAATAATTCATTGCTCCGTTTGTCGATCCACGTAATCTTGAGTTCTTGCCTCCAAGGAATAAAACCTTTTAACGTATTCTGGTTTTTAATCTTATTACTTCTGCACGTAGGTCTATATCTAAGTTATATATGTATATTTAGTGGTGTATGTTATGTTTCTATTGTTTTAAAACATTTAAGTTTTTAATTTTCATTATAAATATTTACAGTAGTATTTTGATATATACCAGACAATGGAAGTCATGATATACACGCAGCGGTGGAATGCCAAAATGTTAACAAGGGGCTCGGTTAACCTGGTAGGTATTCGCAGTGTTCCGGAGAATGGGTGGATGTTATATCACTCTCAAAGGATGATTCGCAATAATTTTGAAATCGATCGAACGTTACTCAAAATGCTTTTATTATTTCAAAATATATTGCTATATAATTAAAACTGAATGTATCTTTATAACAAAGAAGTATGCAACCGAAATAAATATATTTTACGAGAAATTTTCAAATGCAACAAAATCTTTTGTTTCATAATATGTACATATAAAGCATCTCCGGCAATTACTGTTGATCTGAGAATATTTTGATTGTACTTTAACAGGGGGCTTGCCGGCCTTGGTAAAATAGCAAGGGGATCGCGCTAGCCCCCCCCGAGCACCCTCTAGCTCACCCCTGTATACACGGCATTGATTTTAGGTGATCTTTCGGGAACAAACATGGTGATGCTAAGTGGTGCTTTCTTTGAAGGGCAGTGGCAAAATCCATTCAATAAATCGGATACAAAAAGAGAGAACTTCTTTAATGAGCAAGGCCAGGTCGTGGGATCGGTTGAAATGATGAACCAAAAACTACCACTTCCTTATGTCAGCATGGAGAGTCTACAGGCCCATGTTGTGAAATTACCCTATGGAGATGTATGATTGCATTTTATATTTCAAAATAATAATTTTACCAGTATCCAATTTAATTGTCTGGTTGATAAATAAGATTAATTATTAGTTATACCTGAAAATTATACAAACGTGTTTAGTTACCTAGTTAAACGGTTAATAATTTTTCCAATAGAGTCAATTTTAAAATTAAATAATCATGTCCACTTATCTGAAACGAAACTATTATTAAACATGTCACCGAGCAGTGTAACGCTGTTTTGTCTTCATTCTTTACAGTTTATTTTATGACGCATCTGTTGACATTGCCCAATCATGATAATAAATGAGGTCATTCGAAATTTGTAGCTTTGTAGCTTCAGTCAAAAATTGCATATATACATCAAACCTACATGCTTGGTATGCTATCTTCATTTGTTTTAGATATATAGCTTTCTGAAATGTTTATTGTTTTTTTTCAGGGCACCCAGCTGTTCATGCTTGTGATAGTTCCTCGGGCAGAAATACCATTGAGCACGGTCTTAGAGAAACTTCAAAATGTCTCGCTGACAGAAATTGACGCACAACTAGACAAGTCTTTCAAGATGTATCCGTATGATGATATTGATGTTTCTATACCAAAGTTCAGTATCACAACGAATGCGTATTTGAAAGAATTGTTTCAAAGTGTAAGCAGGCTGATTATTCAAAAGGACATTTCTTTTTAATTCCAAGAATTGCCGAATTTACCTTTATCCAGGGCTTTTTATCATGTAACGTGGTGGAACGGCGTTCCAGTACCTTTTTCTCAACATTTTTAATGTTTCAAATCAATATTTGAAAAAAAAATATTTTCCCTTAAAAATTTCTTTTTAGGAAACCATTGACTGTCTCACGCTGTAAAACACTAATTAATAGCCTTCTTGTTGGATTTTTCATTGAACCTTTAACCATCATATTGCAAGTCAAAAACTTAATGCACTATTTCTGTTTTCGAAGAGATATAACATAAATTAAGATCCTTTTACAAATGTGCTGCAGTTGCTGTGAGTGAACAAAAACGTTTCAAAGAACAGCGTTCTAACTGAAACGAAAATATGTTTTTCCACGTTAAAGATTAAATTGAAAAAAGGATGTTAGAAAAAATATATGTAGAGTTTGCACTTGCGTACTTGAGCAATAATTTTGGACTGGATTCCATCCTATGGGTGGGAATCATAGCCTTCCAATCATAGATCAACACGGCAAAGCTAGAGCGATTAGTTAACCACTAGTCCTGTCCTAGTCATATCCTTATAAGGTAAGGGCACCATCTACCGCCACATTAGTAGCTTGATTTAAGAAATTTGTGTGTATTTCTTATATTTCTTAACGAAAACATAAACTTCTTGTTTAATTCTATACTGTTATTTATCGCCTATTTAAGTATAAAGCAATAATGAGGATGAGCTTTATATATAATTAATTAACTAAAGTTTTTTCATTGAAGAATTGTTCCCTATTACCGCCACCCAATTATTTTTTTTATCCAATTACCGCCAAAGCAGGAACCAACTACCGCCATATGAATTTAAAGCCATTTTAAACACGTTTAAAGATAATGTTTGTTCGAATTAAATTCATTTTATTTATGTACCTATGTTTAAATGTTTCCTATTATACCTAGGTATGTACTTAAATTATTTATATAAAAAAACACATTCCTAATACAAAAAAAAAATCAAAATCACATTCTTGTAAATAAAAAATTGCACCTTCATTGGCATTCACATAAATAATAGGTACTTACTTATATAAGTACATACTATGATGAAATTAGGCAAGTAGGTTAAGTATTACTTCTTTTTTAAAGATACCACTTCTGGGACGGAATAAAATCCCCTAATATTAGTCAACGTTGGCGTAGAAATTTTTACAATATCTGCAACAGGGTAATTTAAAATATCGTCGATCGCAGGCCACTTCCAGTTTGACCCTGCCATTGTCATGGTCTTAACTTGCACTTCATTATCGGTTGTATTGCTACCTAGAACAAGACCAGGAAACAATTCGCCTTCATAGGTCACAACAACGTAATCGCCAGTATCAAATGATGCCATAATTTCTTTGTGTACTTTAGCCACTTTTGCAGAATTCTGTTGTTTTGCTGCCTTTTCATCGAATCTTAATTTTCTTTTCAGCCGTCTCTCAGCTATATCCTTTTCTTTCATGTCTTTGTCCAATTTTTGATTTCGAAGATGTGCAAGAAATTCTTTTGAAGTTGCTACAACAGGAGTGACCTTCTTCAAATTTATTAACTTTTTAGACTGTGGCGCAGCTTCTGGCTAATACAGTGCATTCTTAAACGGCGTTGGGTACATTGTATCATTTGAAGTTTCCTGGTGAGGTACTGGATTAGGTGTCAGCTGCTTCTGTGGGGTTGCCAGTTTTTTCATTTTTTTGTCATCAGCTATTAAGACTGTACCATCATTTAAAACGTTCAGGTCAATAACGTCACCTTCTTTGAACCGAAAACTTTCGTCCAGATTGGTTACATCGTTGGTCATACGAGAAAGCGGATCCTTATTGATGCTTATTTTGTGCCACAATTCAAATAAACTTTTGTGCTGAAGATCACCGTCCCAATCCGAAGAAGAACTTTGAAATTCTGTTAATAAGGAAGGCGCTATTTTGCTTTCTAAAATATCGAAGAATGTCTCGTCTAAAATAAAAATTAAATATTTAAGTATTTATTATAAGTAATCAAATATCAAACTACTTAATGTAAGTCGTGGGTGCTTATATACCGGCAGTAGGTCCTAATTTTTTGAAACCAATTCTTGATGTTTCTCTCTGTTAATTTTGATCGGGCCGAAGTAAGGTTCTGTGAAACTCTTTGCACCAATTCCGGATGTCTTTTAAAAAAAACAGCTAAACCATTTCTTTCCAGGTCTTCCACCAGTAAATGGATTTTCTCTGCTTAGAGTTTTGGTGAGTTCTGCGACAGAGTCCTGTAACTGAGGCTTCATTATTGGAAATCTTGACTTAGCTCATTCCCTATACTTACCACTAATCTTATCACGCAATGTGGTACGTGGTATACTATATTTTTTACTTATTGCCAGTACGGAACTCCCACGGAGTATAAACATTTTTTTGTGCCAACCATATTTCATAAATTTTTAATATCTGAAAATTAAGGTAAAATAATGACCCAATTACCGATTGTGGTTCCTTTTACCGCCAATTAAATTAAAGCTGTATTTTATCAATTACATTATTACGGCATTGGTATTTTTGAAACAAATTATGCTTATTTAATCATTTTCTTTATAAATTATATGAAAAATATTGCAATATTTAAGTTTATCAAGCTTAAATTTGCATTTTTGTATATGCTTATGTGGAGCCTATCACCGCCATGGCCAATGCCCTATTACCGCCACTATATTTTTGCTGATGCTTTTACGGGATGAGCAATGTACAGTAGAAGTGGCGGTGATTGGACCAACACAAATATAACTTGTGTTGTTCACTTTAATATTTGAAAAATGTATTAAATACTTATAATTTACATTCAAAAATTCAATGTTTTCAAACTCTATTACCGCCAGGGGTGGCGGTATTTGGTTCCCATATAATAATTTATGGGTCCAATCACCGCCACGCAATATTTTCTATTTTTATCACTTAAAAAATATTAATTAAAGATTTAAACTTACTTTAGAGTGTTCCGAATATGTTATTTATTACAAACTAAACGTAACTTTCATACATATTCAATTAATTTTGTTTTTAATCGAAAAATAAAATTTAACCATTTCTTAACAAAGTGCTTAACGAAATGCCAAATCACAACTTTACCGCCGAGCCCTTGCAGAAGACTGAGATTTCTGTTAGAATAAATACAGTTAGCTACAAAACAACAAATGACACGTGATCACTATGCATTCATATTAACCGTTCAATATATTTTTTTGAGAAAATTTTAACGGTTTTCTTGTTATTTCGAGAACATTCTTACGGTGGCGGTAGTTGGTGTAGTGGCGGCGATGGGTGCTCTTACCTTATTCGTATTCTTTTTAAAGATAATGTTGAGCAACCGAATAAAAAGCAGTTCTTGTAAAGAAAACTTCCGTTGAAATACCACAATTAGGAAGCCATATGCTCAACAGTGAGAACGGACATGAATTAGAAAACATCTTTCGTAAAAAGCTTGACGAGAAGTAAGTTCTGAGACCTTATTTTTTTAAAAAAAAGCACTGTCTTTGTCTGTAACAATAAATACTAAGTATATACTTAATATATTCTTTTATGGGAGACGTCAAAATTAAATGCCAAAAGTTATTTTTAAACGGCTTGGAAAATTCAAAATGGAATATAGAATATCACAATGGAATACCGCATTTCGATATCAGTTAATTTAAAACAAATTCAATGAAATGTATAATATATATATTTAGTGAAATAAAGAACACAGAGAATTAGAATCTATAGCTTTTTAAAATTCATTGCTCAATAACTATTTTTTCTCTTGGTAAACAAATCTTTCAAATTTGTTTGTATTCGAGTGACAGATTCAAAACAAAATGTCAAATAGTTTTGCTTGAATGTCGACAAACGTTGTTTCATATATTTTTTATACACGTCCGCTGCCAATGTAGAGCATATGACCTCCTCATGGAGTTATCTTAATAGAAGTTTTCTACGATCACTGCTTGTTACTCAGTTGCTCAACCTCTGGGCCAGGACTTGACACATGGCTAGCTTAATTGCTCTCACGACGCGACAAATTGAAAAATACTGATCGTACTGGAACTTGAACCCGTGAGGTCCGTCACGGAAGCCAACGACGTTGACCACCGAACCACGGACTCGAAAATGTTCCGTATTTATCATCATGAATTATATAAAATTACTGATTATCTGTTTTGTAGTAAATTTTGGATAGCACATTATTATTTATTGTGTTATCTGTCACAATGGTGGCATCATTCTATTGTGTTTCATTCAGAAGTTTAACGCATAAATCGTTGGAAACCCTTTAGATCCAAAATCCACCCAGGAGATTTTTTTAGACAAATAATCTTAATGTGTAATTACGATAACAAAAGCGGTATTTTGTAAAACAATTTCATGTTATAAGTGGTTAAAATCTTATAATTTGTCTTTTTAAGATGGGTCTGTTGGACGCATTTGATCCATACAATGCAAGCTTCTCAAACATGTTTATTGACTCCCGAGGTTATATTTCGAAAATTATTCACAAATCTCAAATAGAAGTCAATGAAGAAGGAACTGTTGCATCTGGAGCAGGTACAGTAACTTAAGATAACAGGGCCATAATTACAAAAATGCGTGTTTTGAGTCATAACCATTTTTTTGCTATATCATCATCATATCGACTATGTGAAGGAAAAAGGACGTAACCCACAGTTTTTTCAAAACAGGTCTTTTTCGATAATCGCAATGTATCAGACTTGATGCAAGTTCTATCAAAAGGATGCAAATGCCGAATTAGTATCTAAATTTAGCTTTTAAGTTTGAAAACATGACCTAGTAAAAAAATTAAACCAAGAAAAAAGACTGAAATAAATGTTTTTCCTAGACAATTTGTTTAATTAATATTAGATTATGTCAATTAAACACCAGTTTAGAAGTCTCCGTGCACTTCAAGGTTGTGTATAATTCATAATTTGTATATGGCCCAAAATCATCAAAACACGTTTTTTGCGCCTCCTGTAAAATTTGATATGTGTGGGTTACGTCCCTTTTCCTTTCCACAGTCGATATTTATTAGTGAAACAAAGCGTACTGTGAGTTATCGCGTAATTTTCACCGTTTATAAGATACAATTGGGTATATCTACAAATAAAATGAAATTTTAGAAGCACAAAGGTAAATCACCTGTTGTTTATAAGTGAATTTCAAACGTTGTTTTTGTAGATAGACTCTGTGACCCTAAACCTTCGTAATGTACAGTTTATTCTTTGACTTTCGGGCTAAATTGGCTTTTGAAATTGTATACGGACATATACAAATAGGGAAACTTAAAGAATATATTTAATATCAAAAAGTAAACTTAAAACAATTAATAAAATTAAATTTGTCGAATCAGACATTCTTTACTTGCTTGAAAGTCCATGTTGAAGTGTTCTTTTCTTTTAATTGAATCATCCATTACATTATCGATACAACTCTCAATTTTAATAAGTTTACATGAATACCGATTTTTTAAAAAGTAGAGGGCCACGTCACAGGTGTACGTATTTAATAAAATTAATAAAACATAATCACTGTTAATATTTATCGTACCAATTTTATGACTGATCGAGTTCATATGCTCGATTTATTGAATACTATCTTTATTTCATGAATATATGTAAATATCGTTTGATAATTAGCTGTTTTATTTATTTTCAGTGTATTTGGATTTAATTAATAAAAGTCCGGAACTAAGCATTAAAGCCAATAAGCCATTCATATATTTGATCGTTGAGAAAACAACTTGTAATATTGTATTTGCTGGCACGTACGTCAAGCCACCACAGTAAAGTTGTATCAATAAAAAATCAGGTAAGAAAATACTTAAACATGAATACAATACAATCTTATCGTGCTTATAGCCTTAAACATTACATAAAAAAAATGACTTATTATTTTTTATTTTTTTCTAGCAAAACTTCAAATAGAGCTAATACAAAAAATACATTTATTTTAAATTAAATAATATACATATGATTACTGATTGAATATGATTGTACAAAATAAATATTTTAAGCAAAGTTTTGACGATAACTGCATACTGAAATAGATAATTATAAATCACTTTAGACAGTAGAGTGTAGAGCATATTTTTTATACATTTTGTATTCTTTTCTCCGTGTCCGCTCCCAATGTGGATCGTATGACCATCTGATGGAGGTATCTCAACAGACGAGAACTGTTTGTTACTCAGTCGCTCAACCTCTCTTTTTCAAAAAAAAGTAGAAGGGATAGAAGGACAAGGCAGGACAGGACCAACGATCCCTCTAAGCCGAATGGTTAGCTGCGCGGAGGCTGCGCGGAGACTGCGCGGTCCAATAAAATATTAATTAAACAACTGTCTTGTAGTGCGCGCCAACCCGGAATGAGTGCGCGGAGGCTTCCCAACTGCTGCGCGCCCGCACACGCGCGCAGCTTAGAGGGAACGTTGGACAGGACTAGTGATAAACTAGTTGCTCTCGCTACGCCCCACTATGAAAGGATCGAAAGGGTGGGAGGGAATTTTAAGACATAAAAAGCACACATGCTTTTGAAACAATGCTATTCGTACTGGGCCTTGTACCTAAGAGATCCGTCATGGAAGCAAACCACGGTGACCATTGCGCCATGGACCCGACCCGACAATTTTATCCTGTAGTATCTATATATTAATAGTCGATAATGTCCGTCTTTCCGTCTGTCTGTCTGTCGGTCCCCAATTTCGCCTTTTCGATGACGTCAAGAAAGACAATTTCAATTATTCTAAAAATTATATTTTATACAATTTAAATACTGCAGGGCAGGGCTGTCGATATATGCCCCGAGGTCTATAGTAAATTTTCTGACTACTTAAAAATGCAACAAAAATCCCCCCCCGTTGAGGTCAACGGGCTTACAGCTAGTAATACTTTATTAATCTTCTTTGTATATTTATATGACATTAATCAATTAAGAATACAAATTTTTCATTCCAACTGAGGCTCATGTCAAATGAGTATGTATTTAATTGTATTCATCAAATAATAATTCTATTAGATTTTTCCTTTATATAGTTAAATTTTCTAATTGAGTTTTGGTGTTATAATCAAAGAGCTTATAGAAGAGACAATTGAGTGAAGTTTTTCATTTATAGATTAGTATTTATATGAAAGTCATTAGTACGATGTATTGTAATCAATCACCATTATGGCACTTGATCAAAAGAGGAAAAAATATATCCCATACAGTTGAAATGAACAGTGGTACCTAATTGATTTGGTAATCTGCTAGTTTCGCATTAATAATTTGAGAATATATTCTATAATATTTCATCGTTCTTGTTCAAGCAAACAAATTTAAATAAAAATATGTTCAAGCCATATCTTCTGTGACAACACTAATATAAAAAAAACATGCAGAAATAATATAAATATATGCATATCGGTGGCTTAATTCCATTGTGCTATAACAAGAAATTGGTTGTTTTCAGATATGGTTGACCAAAGTTTTGACTGAGTAGTAAAATAATGATATTTATTATTTCTTTAATCTTTTTAATAAACCATTTAATCATTTATCTCGATTCAATTCAAGTGTATTACAACGTTGATAAAACCAAAAAAAAACGATATTTCAAGTTGTTATGTGGAACTGAAAAAAGATTCTTCATATTTATTTATATCCATATTCAAAATTCTAAATAAAACAAATACTAAGACTGAATTTAAATAAATTAGTTATAAAGCTGTTCACGCGCTTAAATATTTTAATACTTCAATAAAAAGATTACTTAAAAATATTTTATCTTATTAACTAAGTATTTTTGAAATACTGAGGAATGATAAGATTTTCTTAAAGTTTGCACCAAGAATGAAAAAAACAGCAAAGCTGAATGCAAACTAAAATTTTCTACATTCAAATGGATTTACTTATCTTTTCAATACAATAATTATTACACATAAAAAATAAGATATATTACTTTGGATGTGTTAACCTCAGATGGCGTACGCCATGCATTAAGAAATCAGGATTTAGTCATATTAAAAAAAAATGTTTTCCGCAATATTTTACATCTGAATTTGTGAAAAGTCGTAAGCTTATAGATAATAAAACGTAATGCAATTATAACGCTTTTCAAATAATATCTTAGGTATATGTTTACTTTTTTTTCACAAAATTTTTTGAATGTAATTATAATGAAAAAAGGAAAGTTATTTTGGTATCAATTTGCTTATTGAATTTTGTTGTATATTAATTATTATAATGATGCATATTTAAATAATCGCCTAATGTAGAAAACAAATCAACCTTTACGAATGTCTGATTTTTTAAATTTAAGCTCATAAAAATGCACCAAATATTTAGAAATTGGGAATTCTTAAGGGATTAACTGGATGAAAATATTTATAAGTAACTCAACGAGAAGAGACATTACAAACACCCACGACCAAGACATCAAATTTAAGGAAATCTTAATTTTTATATTAATTTCAAAGAGATTTGAATCCACACTTTTACCAACTAGGGCTCAGACGAGGATACAGTAGCTTGGGGTTTCCCAATTTAAATCTTGTATTTAACGCTCGCCCAATCCGATGCACCAGGTATATATTATTAGCGAGCATTTTCCCCAACCTTTTGGTTAAAAGTTCAATCGTTCGCTTTTGATCTACTTTCAAAATTCAGTTAGGGATCGGGCAAGAGTAAGCTCTTCAAATTTAATATAACTGAACGATCAATCCCTGGTAAGAGTAAAACAGTTTTGTTTACTGAACACACAATCAGAATTCGAATAGGGTTTTCATTAATTGCCTTTTTGTCGTTAAAAGCTTTCAGTTGACAAACCTTTATCAATACAGAACGTTGCAGAATATATACGCGATAGAGGTATAAATTATCAATATGTACTCATCCCAGTAATAAAACTAGCCAGAAAAACAGAACTGTGAAGTCGGAGTTGGAGTCTACTCAACTAAAGACTCTGGCTTTTTTGTTTTGTTTTTTTGTATTAAATGGCTACAGTCAAAAGTGGTGCCACTGCATACTTTTAAGTAAGCCTGAAAAACATATTTAAGGTTAAATCGAACACATTAAAAATAATTGAAATATTGTATGATATATAATATATAAAATAAAATATATTTTGTAAGATAACAAAAAAACAGGGAAGAATCTCTCAATACTTTATCGATATGCAGAATTCAAACCTCCGTTTGATGTGATAATGACTATATGTACTAGATTTTAGAAGGAAGAGAAATGATTGAAAAATTGAAGACCATTTTAAGAGATTAAAATAATATTTTTCGCTATTTTTTTAAAACCGAATTCGGAGTTGGATTCAGTGTTTTGTTTTAATTTGAAGCTGTAGTCGGAGTCATGTTTAAATTAAATGTTGGAGTTGGAGTCGTTTTTTAATGCCTCCACAGCCCTGCAAGAAACTGAGTGATCCACATAGTTTCAGTTGCATACCATAAGTAAGAAGACAAATCCGTTATCTCCGGGAAAAATGCTGAATAATGAACATTGAAGGTCATTATACATGTTGGTGTTGATAAGTTATCCAGATGGGTAATTCTATAATGGATATTTTCATCGTGAAATTAATAATAACAGAGGAATACGGGTTTTTCTGTATGAGTTTTTTTTACATGAAATTGCTAATTAAGAAAGCATAAATCTAATCAAGAAATAATCCTATTATGCAATTAGATTTTAATTAAATCATACATACTTAATTTAAAACGCATATGTTAATATTTCATGTTATGATTAAAAATAAATTGCAAGTATGTACATCAGTGTTATTCAACATATGGTCCGCGAGAGTTTACTACCGGTCCGCGAAGACTTTTACATTTCGAAAATTTTTCCACTTTTTTATCTCCTCGATGTTGATGAAAAATGGTGAATGAACTGTAAGGTGTCAGTTATCTCACGTATTTTCAATTTAAGATCGGTCAAAACTATATTGTTGATTTTTAAAAATGTTTTCTGGAACAACTGCCGAATTCGGGCGACCAGAGCGTTTAGAAATCAGTAAACCATTTCTCTATCATTTATCTTGATGAAACTTGTCCTGAGAGTCCAAATAGCACTTGTGAAGCCATTGCTTTGCTTGAACGGTATTTTTCCCAATAAAAAGCAATGCTTTGTTGTTTTGAAAATTACAAAAGTAGCGTCACTAAAACCACTGTATTGTAACTTGTGAACTAAATCTTAATTGTTATGAAATTTTGACAAGTTTTATTTGAAGGTTGGTACTTTCTAAAAATCATATGAATTTGTCAATAGTGGAACGATCTATATGTCATCCTACGAACTTATTGAGTGATGTTGGTTGACGCCGGTCCGCGAGATATTTTTATAATTTTTACCGGTCCGCGGATGTCGAAAGGTTGAAGAACACTGATGTACATCATTTGATTATATTTTGATGGGCGGAGAAGAGGCGGGGACGGTAGGGTGATTCTTTTTAGCCTCCCACTGTTAAAAAAACACGTAGAAGATACATTTAAAAGATACAATTCAATAAATTCCTTTTACTCCTTGATATGAAACTATTTTTTGTTTTTATTTATGCATGTTTATATTTTATAAATAAATTATCATGACTTTTGATTTAAACTTTTTTGACAATATTATGTAATATATTCGCCTTTCGGCAATTTAAAATACATTTGCTAAAATGACAATTACTTAAATCTTGTTTTTTCTCTCAGGTGTAAACTTAAATCTAAAAACAAATGAATGTTCTGGTTCAAATGTGTTTCTTCCATTCTGAATTTATTTGAGATTATTTTTTTTTTAAATTTTTTCAATACCACTTACATCTCTTTCAAACTCATAATATACAATTATATAAAGAGGAAAACCGGATATCTCACCAGCTAATAGGTACTGCATGATATTCGGATAGTATCGTATAATATCATCAATGGATTGACATAGTTTTTTTAGTCTAATAATCTTTTATCGTGATCATACTTTGCTATTTACACGGTGATTGATGTTGCCATTTAAACAATACGACCGCCCGTATTGTGCATGTGTATTTTTAATGCATTTGACATTCAACAGATTATTAGGCTATTATTTTCAGTAAGCTTGATTCCTTGAAACAAAATTTTTGCATTGTTTTTGGATGCTTTTGCTTTTTAATGGTTAGAACTGACCTAATAATAACAGAGTAGGCAGGATATATGATCATCACTGTCTATCTACTGTTGCATGAAGGTCTCCCAAAACATTATTTTTACGTTTGATTCAGTCCATTATGGAAATGTATATAATATATATTCACCGTATTGGCAGATGTTGGTATTTTGGGAATTTGGTCCTTCAATAAGTATAAATAGCCCATTTTTCATACATGTCCGCTCCCAATGTGGAGCATATGGAGGTATCTCAACAGACTTTTTTCTACGAGAACTGATAATTACTCAGTCGCTCAACCTCTCTTTTTCCAAAGAGGATATGCATAGGGTAGGACAGGATATTTAAGTTACTCAAGTTATTCATTTACCCCGTTATTTAAGGATCGGGAACGTCGGAGGGTGTGAATTTTTAGACATCACAAACACCAATGCCTTCGAACAGAAACCGATGAATCGATTGAAAAATGATGTTCGTACTGAAACTCGAACCCGTGAAATCCGTCGCGAAATCCAACAACGTTGACCGCTGCGACATGGACCAGACAAAAAATACCTCTTTATTAAAATGATATCAGTTAAAAATGGTTGTGAATGTTGTGATGAGTCGAACCGGTTCTGATCATATTATAATAAATAAATGTTAAATTAGTGCAAAATGGTGTTATATTTTTTGATTATAATATTGTTAAGTACATTGACAGTGAACAATTTACTGGTCGGCAGCTTACTTGCATTAAACTAAAATATTTATACGCCATTACAGTTTGGCATAATTTTTTAATTGAATAAAAAAACACCATTTTTAATAAATCAACACAATGAATACCTTTACCTTTTAAGTGTGTTTGTTACTAATTAATATTTTTTTTATTTTTACAATATATTTTTCTATATTCACGAAGTTTAACGAATGTAGTTGGCCATGTTTCCGATATCATCCGTATATATCCATCGTCCACATCATCAGCGGTGACTCTTCCTCAAAGAATAATCTCAGTGATACAAAGTATGTCATGCTATACAGAATTGGGAGTTCAGTTGATACTCTAGAATTATAACCTGGGAAGACCCAACTCTGTATTAGCGGGTGCCAAAGGTTCCGAAACTATTGAAAACTTTACAAACAATGGTGTATCACTTTTTTTAAAAATTGGTGATTTAATTATTTCAGTTATAAACTTCAAAGGCGTGCCAAAGATAAGTAAACACAAACAGAGTTAGTTATAAGTGAAATTCATTATATGTATGAAATGTATATATATATATTTTTAACCATGTCTGCTCCCAATGTGGAGCATATGGACTCCTAATGGAGTTTATCTCAACATAAGTGTTTCTACGAGAACTCCTTGTTACTCAGTTGCTCAACCTCTCTTTTTCCAAAGAGAGTAAGAATAGAAGGATAGGGTTAGGACAGGACTAGTGGTTAGCTAATCACTCTCGATACGCCCCGTTCATGGGATAGGATGGGTGGGAGGTGGGAATTCAAGACATCACATACATCCATGCCTTCGAACAGAAATTCATAAATCGATTGAAAAATCAATTTATAAAACTGTCCGTACTGGGATTCAAACCCGTGACCTCCGTAGCCGAAGCCAACGACGCTGACCACTCGACCACACAGGCGGTAAATGTGTTATTAGGAGTAAAATATAATTATAATTGAACTGTTTGTTAATTGCGGATTAAGGAAAAAAATCAAAGTATTACAGATCCCACAAGAGTTTTAATATAAAATAATATAGTTGATAGATATCAACGTATAACGCCATTTTTCTGACTATCATACAGTGATGGGCTCGCGAGGGCTTTTCGTTAATTTTTACTAAAGCAGGCAAGCCCCATGGGTTGTATAATAGATATGCATAGAAAGCCAGTGTGTATGACATTTTTCCGACGTATATAAATCATCCACGACGGTTTAAGTATTACGTTTAAAACATAAAATTGACATGAAAAGAATAGTACATATTTCTGCGTCGATTTTGGAACTCTACACTCTTGTAATCTAAGTTTGGTTAGTATTTAAGCTATTGATATTGGTTATTTTACGGTACGTTGTTTATTGTTATATTCTATAAGAAAATATTGAGTTAAAAACGATTGCTTTTATAATAGGGTTGTGTATAATTTTTTAAGAGTGATATAAAAGTCCACCCCTTAACCAGAACACAACGAATCAGCGTAAAGTTAAGTGAGGCTCTTTTTTACGTGTTGGCAGTCCACCGCTGCCATCATATAAAAAGGATTCTATATTAGTTTTCACGATATTTAATAGTTATTGAGAAATATGTCAATGTGTAACCTTCTGTACGCCTCATTTACAAACATAAACAAATTAATTATCAGTTGTTAATTGATAATGTAACAAAATATAGTTAATTAATTTCTGGTTAAAATTAAACTTTGTTTTACTAACTTTATGTTGAGAAACTAGCTGTTATGTGGATCCAGAATGTAGGTAACTATATATGTATATACACGTCTGGAGATTTAGGGGTTGAGGAACTCAAATGAACTTTCGGGCGTTTAACCTAACCCAAATATATTGCGTGTCTGCTTAAACCGGAATAACCGATCTTCAGTGCAAGGATCTGGGGAAAACCATGTTATATAAAAGATATATAATTCAATATTTTATATTGTTTAATATGTGCATTAAATCCGTTACGTGCATATTGTCTCGTGCCCTGTCTTTTAAAAATCAACGTTTGAAAGACTTGTTATAAATGATATTTATGATTGTTATATATTTATCGACTGCGGAAAGGAAAAAGACCGTAACCCACACATATAAAATTTTACAGGAGGCACAAAAAACGTGTTTTGATGATTTTGGGTCATATGCAAATGATGAAAATACACTACCTTAAAGTGCACGGAGAATTTAAAACTGGTGTTTAATTGACGTATTCTAATATTAATTTAAAAAATTATCTAGGAAAAACCTTTATTTTTTCTTAGTTTCAATTTTTACAAGCTTATTTTTTTCAAACTTAAAAGTAATCTATATACTAATTCGCCATATGCAGCTTACAGCCTTCTAATAGAACGTGTATCAAGTTTGATACATTATAATTATCGAAAAAAAGCTGTTTTGAAAAAACTGTGGGTTATGTATTTTTTCCTTTCCACAGTCGATATGTATATTTGAAGTCGATCGTTTTAACATACATTCTGTGTCCATATTGTGGTTCGTTGATCAAATTCCTCTCTGATCCCTCTTGTGCAATATCTATTGTATTATAATATAAATTAACGACTTATCTAAATTGTGACCCATAAACGATGTAAGTGCAGTATCTCTAAAACCATTCTTTTCATGAGTGATAATGTTTTTAATGATGTAACTGGTAAAGTATTCACCCTATACCAGTGATGCACAAACCGTGGCCCTTTTTTAATTTCGTAAAATATTTATTTAAGCTTTTTCTTCAATGAAGAAGAATAAATCGGTTCATAGAAACAGGCTAACAGATGAAAATTTGGATTTTATTGTGCGGCTTCTTAATACTACAATTATTATGTCAAATAAAAAAAAATAGTTAAAAATTAACAAAGACCAAGTTCACATTAACTTTTGAATTACATGTAAATGAAACATAAATATTTCACAACGAAACGATTTTTAATAAGAAAATACTCATAATCCCTTTTTGCATGGCTTATGTTCACGTTTTAGAAATAACACGGTCAAAATAATGTAATGGAACTTATCATTCATTTATCTAAATTCACTTCATCTTTTTTACACGGTTTTTTTGTAAGGCTGTTTTACATGATACGTACATATGCTTGGAATGGAATGCAGGATTGAGCGTACTTTAAATTATTAATTGTGACCCAAGCCCACGATAATTTATTTTATGTGGCCAGCTAGAAGGTAATGGTTTGCATCACTGCCTTATACAGTAGAAGTTAGTTGAATGATATTGTAAAGTATGCCTTAATCAAATAAAAATATTTCGAAATTATAATTCGCAATACATTATCTATTGTACGATTGTTTGTATATATGTACATCTTTCAACGATTTCTCATTCACCGATGTGATTATTAATGCTTAATATTATCACCACCATAGTCACAAAAACATAAAGCAGGAATTCTTTACCATATTGTGAAAGCGGAAGCATATGAGACTTGCCATGATAATGACGGGCGCACACCGATGATTTCAACAATATGTGTTCAGTACATTTCAAGGGATTAATGCCAAACAACAAACACTTTCTAAAAAAGTCTCACTCTTCAGGAGAGCCAAAAAAAGCTATTTATTATTTTGTAATTTTATAAAGCAGATACTAATTTAAACCCTAACGTTCATATTTTATAATTTATTGTGTACCGTATGTTTATTTTGCTTACGGTGACGTATTTTTTAAATGTATTATCTTGAAAAACATTAAAAAAGATAGCTTTATGAAGTTGACCTTTAACTACAATGGTGATTTAAAAATAAACTTGAAAAGATTAATATGAAGTTGGTAGTATGTATATTAAGTATGAAAAATAAATTAATCATCAAAAAACGAAAAACGCTTTTTTGTTGACTTCCAGCCCTCGATTTATTGTATTTTACTAAATTATTATTGATCGGTTTGTTTATTTAAATTTATACGACTATGAAAGTATTTAACAAATAAAAAGAGATAAAATAAAATAAAAAGTAAAAAGTACCATAACTAAATATACCAAAGAACAATTAGTGTGATATTTGACATTGCATTTCACTTACTAATTTGGGAGTGTGATATGATCATTTGAATCGTAAGCAATTATCATTTTGTTTTATTTTTCGTTATTACCTGCATGCTTTTTAAAAGCGTGTGAAAATAACTCCATTCCGCATGTGGGTCCGCGGCCACATGGCTAAAAACCCGTGCCGTAAAGGATCTTGTGTTGGTCATTCTACTTTAAATTTAACGTTAAGTAAATACCACTAATTGTGACACATTTAAAAATAATATCTCTCTGCCATGAATTGAGAGTTCAAGCCATATTGGAATGAGTATGTAAAGTTAATATTTTATTCCACTGATCATAAAACAGGGTGTACTGAAAGAAAATAGCTAACGATTACTCCTGTCCTAGTAGGCTTGTCCCATCCTTATTTATATGCGTACTTGGTTCTATTTTCCAAAAAGACAGATTAAAATTCTGTTTCCATCAAAAAACAACTCAATTAGAATTCCATATTATTCACACTAGTAATAGGCGTAGTGGGAAAAATCAATAATGTTACATGATGTATTTTCCAGAACGAGGACGACGTTATGTGCAGTTTATTTAGAATGTTTGTAACAGTGCTCAGTAAAAAACATAATTGTTAACTATGATATGTTTTTTTGCGATGATCACAATAAGCGTGACCTGTTGGTATCTAAATTGTTGGTCGTGTTGGGTTTTATAGTATTATTAATAATTCCTAGATCAATTGAAGTGACTCAGACATCGTGAGCTTAACAATTGATAATGATCCAGATGAACGATAATATTATATTAAAGTCACTGGGAACCCCCCTTCATCTCCATATAATTTCAAAGAACTCACATAATGGTTATTCTTTTTATAACTGGCTACTGTTAAGAGTTGATTTATGCTGAAGTGACCGTATTTTATCCAGATCAAAAGATTTTTTTACACTCTTCATAAAAAAGCCAAATAATCCGGAATTACCGAATTTTGTTAAAATAACAGAATTATAAATAGATTCATTAGAATTAAACATCATTTTAAATTAATGCATATTAGTGGATTGGTATTTTTTTAGCAAACATGGTAATTCGATTACAACAATTTAAAGTATGTCCGTTCTTTACAGTTGTTTTTGAAATAAAGATCACTCAAGGGGAATTCAATATCGTTGGACAATATCAAAAACTCGTTGAGAAAAGAGATTTCGAACGCCCATGCCCCAGATATCAAATCAATAATTGTTATTGATGCTTGACCCAGTCAGGAATCAAGCCCGAAATTCATGATTAAGCAAAAAATAAATACAAAGAGGCAAACCGGAAAGTTTGCTTTGTCTGCCAATGTTCTTCTTATCACCAGTTGATTATTTACGCCTCTTCGACAGCGACACTCGCTATCAGGAAAATGGCAAATTTTTGTTTTTGATGTACATATACTAAAAATAATAATATGGGAAAATACGTAAAAATAATAATTGACACCCAAATTGGAGTTTCCTAATTCAAAGGTCACAGTGGGTGTCTAAATCTCTAGTACAGTAAGTCTTCAGCTTAAGTGATTAATTCGTTCCGGAGGTTTTCGCGTAAGTTTAATAAAACATTTTTTTAAATAATACGTGTTTGTTTAAAAAGATTTGGAAAAACATACTCATAAAACGAAGTTATTATTTATTCATATATATATTGTGCAAAAGCGTACAAACATTTAAGTACAAAATACTAATTAAAGTGCTGGTCCAGTATTGTTTTCCTTGTAGCCTTTTTCTATTGATAAATTAATTTATATTGTGTAACACCATCGTTTACTGTTTTTGACACATTTGCAAATCGTTCGGCATCTTTTCTCTTATTATTCTTGGCCTTTTGTTCTTTGGTCTTCAATTTTCATCAAAACTTTGCTCCTCAATTCCGTTGAACAACTACTATTTATTAATAAAATAATACTTTTTAAATACATGTATAAAACCTAGACTCACTGGTTGAATGATGGACATATCTTTCACGCAACAAAAAAAGTTTGTTTTTATTTTAACACGCGTCCAGTGGAACAAAACTCTGTTAATTAAGTGATATAAAACTTTTTTTTTAAAAAAGTATTAATTAACCTAACTCAAATTCGCGTAAGTCAAGGATTTATTGTACTAATAATTGTACTATGGTAATGAATTTAACTAGTAGTGATGTAGGGGTCTGCAAGTACCGAAATTTGATGAAACTGAATCCGGCCCGAAACCCAGATTTATATTGTCCGATCGGAAAAAGCCCGATATTTAAATAATATTAGATTAATTCATGGTATTTTTTTGATTAATTTTGTTATTAATAGTATTGTCGCATGGCTTAATCATGTTTGAAGATAGTTCCAAAATATTTTCTGAAAAATAAAGTTTTTACCCGGGCACGGCCCGTTCCCGAATTTCAGTCGACCTTACCCGCCCGGGTCCAACCCAGGAGTGGGCTGTAGGGGGCTCGGAGGAGCTCGCGCGATCCCTTTGTTAAATTTTACAAAGGACGGCGAGCCCCTTGTTAATTTAAGAGAAAACAATATTATCAGGTAAAATTAGTTTATAACTGCAGTTTCTGACTAATATATTATTTACGACACCTTCAGTATACA